>PYUH01003971.1:3607052-3629161 GCA_016808085.1 Suaeda aralocaspica | reverse complement strand
TTTTTTTTTTTTTTTTTTTTTTTTTTTTTACTCTGATATGAAAAAATTGGAATAAGTTATTCATTAGAGTTTTGGTTACAAAAATTGCAAATGACTATTTTACCCTCATAATTAAACAAACCTAACCCATTCTTCTATAAAAAAACAAGTGTCCATAAATATCATTTTACATAACTAAAAAAGTATAAAACTTTTAACAAACCGCTATGTGTTACTAAACACATCTATACAATCAATTATCCAAATTAGCGATGTCCAATCCTTTAATATCAAACTCTTAGTTATAAACTATTTACGCCAATTGCGGTTTGACAATCACACTATCTCACCCGAATGACTTCCACTTATTGTTACGGAGTACATTAAAAATATCCGTTTTGATTTCATATGAACAACTAATCAATTACGGAGCATGAACTGTTTATTACCGTTACAATTATTTTATGCGGTTTTACTTCTGTGCGTCGGTGAATATCAACCTTTTAGGGTATGTTCGGCAAAACTAGTTGTAGCTTTTGACTAGCTTTTAGATTTTGAGCAGTAGTTAGCTGTCAAAGCAGTAGCTTTTAGAGGTCAGTTGTCGAGGTTCATGTTAATAATAAGAGTGTTCGGCAAATGTAAATGTTGAAACTAAAAAACAGTTTTTTTCTTATCAGCTTTTAATAGAAAATATTCAAAAACTACCTAAAAACAATTTTTTTTATAGCTTTCAACAAAAGGTACTCAAAAGCTACTTAAAACACCACCTAACCAAACATTAATATTTTTGTACAATAGTGTTTTAATTTGATTCAAAAGCTAACGCCGAACACGTCCCTAAACCACGTATTGTATTATACTCCTATATTTTCCAACAATAGGAATAAAAAATACGTAGTACTCCTTAATCATACGTATTTTACTGTACTCATTCTATATCCTCCATTGACTCCATTGAAAAAGCTCCTGAGTTATGAGGTAATACGCTTTTTGTCCTTTTGTTTGTTTATTCATTGAATAATAATCGAATATCAATTTCACAATTTTGTAGTTTTAATATGGTTAATTTGTTCGATAACAGCGAATTAGGGTTTTCGTTTTGTTCGATAACTTGCGAATTAGAGTTTAACTTATGTGGATTGCGGAACTATTTGGGGATAATGACTTAAATTTTTTTGAAGATGATTATGAACAATTTAACCAATTTTGTTGTTACTCTCAAGCGAAAATGAACTGTATGTGAGTTTTTATACTTTAATTTGATGTTTGACTCAATTTTTAAGGCTGGGGTTTTTGTTGATGGTTGGTTAATTTTATCAAGGTTTCTTTTTTTTTTTTTTTTTTGTCGTGAAGTTGTGTTATGTTCTTAGTTGTATGGTGTTGTAGACTTACTATAGTATGAAAACTGTTATGAATGAGAATTTTATGTTGTATGTTTGCTTTAGTTTTGTTTATTGAAATTTTGTGATGCATTTCTTTTTCTTATTGGGTTTTAGTGCATGAAAACTACATTTATACATTGTTGATGGTTTATAACGTCTTCTGCATTACATATTCCGCACTGGTGACATTTGAAAATCAAGCATAGAAAGGTATAACAAACATTTTTTCGAAATGAGAAGGCGTACGGTTTTTTTTTCACATAGTAAATTTAGCTAAGAGGGTTTGTCTAGACTCTAGATGGTTTTGTTGTTCCGTATAAACTATAAAGTCTGTGAGTCGGTGACTGTCTGAAATTGAGGGTAGTAAGAATTAATAACCTTTAGTTTATTTCGTACGAAGTATTTCTTTGCTACTTGTTTGTTGTGTTGGAGTTTGCGTCAACTTGGTTATTTGTTTGTTTTTGATAGGATGGGTGCTCATTAGTAAGAGGAAAACTATCATGTTGATGAATAACCCATCTTTTCAACAGAAAGTAATCAACATCCCTGGTCTATTCACAATATGAGTTTAGAAGACCTTGCTGTTTTTGATCTTTCAGTTAATAGCATTCTACATCTACTGAGCGTGTTTTGTAACAATTGTTTGGTTAGTTGGCCATTTTTTGCTCTGAATTCTTCTGTCTTTTCATAGTTTTAATATTTTTAGTATGCATTTTCTAGCTTGACCAAGTTTTTTTTGCTCAATTCTTGATTAGGCTTGACTTCTGCACTTTTTGTGTGCGCACGGACCAACATCTTACTCCGTACATACCTCTTTTTCTATTTCAACTCGAGCAATAGGAGTGTTCAGGGAATTTGTCAACTGCAATCGGATGGCGAATATGTGATTTAATTTCTTGAGGTACTTTTCGGACAATTGCATTTACTGATTCCTCATTTTTTATGGTGAGCCTTTGATTTCCTTATTACTTGTTTTGTTGTATGTGTGTAATACTTTTTGGAGTTGACCATATCTTCTTGATTTTTGGTAGGATGGGTGTCAATAAGATGTATCGTTTGTGCTAAAAAGGCCTTGATGCTTGTATATTTTTGTGCAACCATTCCACATTCAATCATTGCGTTCACAAACAATTGTTTGGTTAGTTGGCCATCCTTTGCTCAAAATTGTATTGTCCTTCTGTAGTTTGCGCAAGTGTATGTGATTATGCATAGCTTGACCAAAGACATTTGCTAAATCCTTAACAGGTTTGTGTACTCCACATTTTGCTTATGTGTGACATGCTAATCCAAGCATGCTCTTTGTCTATTCAACTTCAAGGATAGGAAGCTTCATAGGATTTCTGTGGTGAGATGTCATGGCCAACTGCAGGTCAATATGTATGTAAATGGGATCACTGCACAAGTAATTGCTGGCCAATTGCAAGTATGTGATGCCTTTATTGTTTAACTCTTCAAGGAAAAACCATGTACTCACCTTTTGATACAAACTATTTTTTGTTTATATCGATATGATAGACATGACAAGGTACTCTTCTTGAGAATGCAGATGGTATGGAATTAAAAGATTTATTTGAGAGTCTTAGATAAGTACACAGGGTTGATTGGCTTATTAGATGTAATGGTTTTATTAGGGAAAACAAGTCTGTTAACATGATTAAACGGAAATTTTGTGTTAAGTGATTAGAAATCCGTAAGTTGAAACGTTAATCAATAAATCAATCAAAGCCTTAGTCTCATGATTGGGGTCGGCTACATGAACCAAACCACGTAAATTTTCCTCCTCCTTTTGCAATTGAGAACCTCGTTCTCTTGTAAATCCACGTAATTGGGGTCTATTAGACTAAGTTTTTTATATTTGAGTTCACTAAGAAGTTCCAATATCACAAAGCTAAATCTTTTTGTCGGGATGAAGCAGATTCTTTGAGTTGATCACGTATTTGAGGATGAGAAATTAGTTCGTAGGATGCTAGGTTTGTTAGGGAATAAAATGAATTTTGAGTATTAAGGTTGTTAAGTTGTAGAAATGACAAATGTTCTATTTATTTGCAACTTAACGAAATGTGTTTCAATTTGAGGATGAGAGGCCTAGTAGTTTATAATTTCCTATCATAGTATCAAAACTATATTAGCTAAGGAGTTTTTGATTGAGGATGAGAACTTGAGAAATATAATGTATGAGGAACTTATGTTTCACGATGAGATGATTATTATATGATAATTTTACATGAGGCTATGAACTCTATGGAATGTGTTGTTTATTCTTGAGTATTTATTTCAAGGAGGTTATGTGGGTGAGAGCTTTATATTTGACATAGAATATAGTTTATGCGGCTGAATTTTTTTTTAATTTAAGGGTTTGAAGTTGACCGTCTAAAAAGTTTGATGAAGAAACATATATTTGGAAGTATGAGAATTGTGTTAGATATATAGGTGTTTTTTTTTTCTTTTTTTCTTTTTTTTTTTGGGTGGGGGTAATATGTCATTTACGTGAGAGGTTTCTTTTTGAGGGTGAGAGTTATTTGTTGAGAGGCTTGTATTTAGAGTACAGGGTTCATATGATAAATGTTTGTGAATTTAGATGTCTTTTGAATAGGATAGTATTTGATTGATGACTAAATGCTTAATTGAAGCGCATAGTATTTTTGAGGTCTATCTAAGGATAACTTGCTTATTGTTGTGGAATTTTAGTATTGTTTGAGTTGGGTTAGTAATATTTGTGTTTAAGAAGTTTAGAAACTCTTTGAGGTTAAGGAAAGTACTTTAGTTATGTTTATTTGTCATTTATTTTTGATTAAAAGTCATACGGAGAAGTTTATAGGATGAACACGTGTATTTTGGGATCTATTTGTTGACCATATGTTTATATATTGAGTAGATTATATTTGAATTATTTAGGAGATATTATGGTTATTGGTGTGTTCCAAGAGATTATATGTTATTTAGTTGGATTCCAATATTTGAGTTGAAGAGGTTATTAGGTGAATTGATTTCACTTGAGGTTGATGTATTTATTAGATGATTACTTTATACTTGTGGAGAAGAGAATTAGTGAAGAAATCTATGATTTGAAAATAATTATTTAAGGATTTGGTTTCTCTTTTTTGAGGAGTTGCTCATAAACTGAGGAATAGATGTTTAAATTTATAGATGGGATCTTTATATTATTTCATTACTCCCTTCATTCCTTTTGTTGTTCCCAAGTAAATTCTTTGTGAGGACTAAGGCATTATTGAGTATTCTTTTACACTATCATACACTAGGTACAAGGAGAGAGAATGTGAGTAGCATTAAGTGGGTGAGAATGGTAGTGTGAATTTAATATTTGAAAGACTCTATTATGTCAATTAAGTGTTGATATTTAGTTTGGAGTGTGATTTCAGTGTAGCAGGTCACACTGCGTGTGTTATTACCCATCAAAATTAAAGGAAACTGACTAAGTGACTATGCTTTTTTCTCTTTCTACATTCACATTTGTTGCTTTTCTATTTTATTCTTTTCTCTTTCTTTTTATATCAGCCATTCATGTACTTTTCTCCCTCTTTTTTCACAAATATTTATTGTCATCCTTTTTTTTTTTCCTTCCTTTTATCTTTCTTATGATATTCTTTTATCTTTTTATTTATTTGTCGTTTTTTTCAAACATTGATTGTCATTATTTTCTCTCATATAGTCATATTAATTCATATTTTAAGGAAAAATATCCAACTCACTAGTTAGTATCCCCAAACACATTAATTAGTAACCCCCAAAAAAATAAGTTAGCAACTCTAAATTCACTTGTTTGTCACCCCAAACACATAAACCGTTATCCCCTAATGCAAAAGTTAGTTACCCCAAAAAAGAATTGATAACCCCAAATTCATTAGTTAGTAACCCCAAACACATAAATCGTTAACACCCTAATTCGGTAACCCCTAAAATGAATTAATAATCCCAAAGTCACTAGTTAATAACCCCAAACACATAAATTAGTAACCACACCAGCAGTATTAACCCCATATTCACTAGTTAATAACCCCTTATACGTAAATCAATAAATCCAGTAGTTAGTAACCCCCCAAAATGAATAAGTAACCCCATATTCACTAGTTAGTAACCCCTTATACGTAAATCATAAATCCAGTAGTTAGTAACCCCCCAAAATGCATAAGTAACCCCAAACACATAAATCAGTTACCCTAGAAATGAATCAATAACCTCAAGTCATCTTATGAAAGCAACCCCAAAAAAACTATGCATTAATCAAATTAAAGTAGCTTGGAGAAAAGAGCAAGGACATTCAAAAGGAAAAAATAAAATAATAAATACAAACGAATAAAAAAATATATATAGGCGGGAAAAAGAGTAAAAATGAGTTGATTAGATTGCATCGTGAAGAGCATGCAAAAGAAATAAGCAGCAAAAATGAATAAATAAATAAATAAATAAAGCCGTTTGAGATTTTGGGCTAATACCATTAATTTGAGTTTGAATATACATGTTATGGATTCTTCCTATTACATGGGATGCTTTTGATTTCAATTTGAGATAGGTGTTTATTGGATTAGAAGCTTTGAGATGAAGTTTATGTATGAGATCTATAAGGTGAGAATGTTATATTTTAGGATGCGAGGCCTAATTGGGGTAAATATTTTATTTTGGGTAAAAAGATTGTGCGATAAATATTTATAGGAATAATTTACAGCAATAATACCACCTTTAGCCGATTTACCCCAAATAATCACACCTTTTGAAAACCCCTGAATAATCCAACCTTTCTATTGCACCCTAGTCATGAATTATTTCCTATATTAGGTTTTACCCCTTTAATTTCCGGATTTGTATCTAATTAATTCATCATTAGCACTCCATTCGTATTAAAACTTCAATAGCACCAAAAACACTTCACCACCATCTTACTTCTCCATCACCACCACCGACATCCAAAACCACCATCTTCAACACTCCCACCACTAACCTTGACCTTTTCTGAAGCACCCACCACTACACCTATTTCAGATCCTCGGGGCTCATCAACATCAACCTCAAGAGAACTTGGTCATGCAATCTAGCAAATTGTAACACAGCATGCAACAAAATTCAAGTAAATTAACAATGAATTGTCCAAAAACAAAGCCCTTACAACTCACTCAAAAAAATTCCACAATTTAAATGATAATCTTCATAAAATGCATGTTGCAATTCATCAAACAAGCATTTCAGACTACCAAAACACAACCACTCAAACACAATTGTAGAAAGCAGAAATTGCATTTATGGTAAACGAATAACTGACTTATGCGATTGGGCTTTGCGATTGAATTAGAATTTCAAGATAAAATCGCAATTGTGAAATTGGGTCTTGTAACCGAACTAAAACAAACGATTTTATCAGATGACTGAATTAACCACCCCCCCCCCCCCCCCCCCCCCCAAATTAACGCAGGGAAGACATAGAGATTGCAAAGCATCAACAAAATGAGACAAGGATTGATGAATGAGAACTATGTAAACAATGTAAAGGACAACGTCACAGGAGGAAAGCGTGAGAGAGTTTGCAGAACAGCGTCGTAGTTAGTTTGAGAAACACAGTACGGCTGGCGTAAGCTTTGCCGGCTAAGTGAAATAGAGGTGGGAACAAGGATTTGGCAAACGAAAGTTCAAAATGGAAAAAACGGAGCGGAGGTGCACGATTAAAATAGGAAAAAAAGGGAGCGAGAGAGCACATTCACCACTATAGAAAAAAAAATCAATTTCTTGAATTAATTATTTGTCCTTTGGAGCAGGATAAGTAATTACGTTCAAGCAAGGCTGAGGCTGAAAATACAGAGATTTCAGCAGGGGTTATGTGAAAGTGAGGAAAACAACATCCCACAAATCTATTTCACCGAAATTAACCCCTCAAGGAAACTACAGCGAGGCGGACACAAAACCGTACTACAAATGTTGCCCAGAACTTGCTAGGGCATATACAAAACAATCATGGTATAAGGATGTGCCGATCTGCATTCCATAAGATCCTCTTTTGATCTGTGTTTCAGTTTCTGTGCAACTAAGAGAAAAGGGAATAAATAAGGTCAAAGCCTTATTCGTCAACATCCACCCTTTCTTGTTTTTAATAATGGTGTTCTGAACAGATGGAACTCTGCGACACATAGTTGAGTTGACATACTGTATTGACAGGTCAAGGATGATTTTGAGGTTTTCAATGGGGGTGTGTGGGGTGGGAAATAATGAAACAGCATGGCAATTGCGAGAAGAAAATCAAACAACACGAGGGGGAGGAAACTTATGGCGACCTTAATCAATTTGACAACACATAAAAACTGCATGTGTGCTGCGAATGAAAAATCATTAACTTTTTACGCGCTCGTCAAGCCAACTAACGCACTCCTGATAATCTTAAAGAAACTTTAAACTAAATGTATACCTAACACCCAAAACATACAAAACAATTCGAAGTCACACATGGAACAGCCAAGTCTAGAAGACAAACCAACTAGACACTATCCGGGAACACCCAAATTATAGATAAAAACAACAATAGTTCTCTAAACACACCACAAACAATCATATCACATCCCCAAACATTCACAAATACCGCCAACGAGATCATCCAACCCCAAAAATAACTACAATCAACCTTTGTTTAACTTCCAACCACTCTAAACATTATACACTGAATGTGCTATGTTGGTAACTACAACACTTATGCACAGCACCAACATCAAACCGGTCAATGACTTCAAATTGTAAACAACAATGTTACCCAAATCAATAATTTTAAACAACCAATAAGTGTTAGCTTAGCTGTTTTTTACCAATCCAGTGACAGTTTGTCTGCCCAAATTTATTATTAATACATTTCTGCAAAACTTGAGGACTATTAATGATTTGCTTTGCACAATTATATAAGATCCAAGGTTTTACCTAAAGCTTCATTGTGATACCATGGACTATGTTTTATTACTTTTGAACTTCAATTTGTGATGCTTGATGTGTTTTATTCTCTCCTTTTCAGAATGTTGTTTCCCTTCAAGAACTGCAGCAATTGAAAATGCTTTGCGGTTTGTCTCCACCAAATCTTGCCCATTGTTGATGAAAATTATAACTCGACCTCCTCCCTAGGCAATGGATGACTTCTTTGGAAATTGAGGTATGCCTGTTTTCCTGATAATTTTTTTAATTTACAAAATTAACATTTATGTATGTTGCTGCGTGGCCTTAATGTGGATGCAGAACCTAATATTGTAGTGTCCCTGAGTTTGTAACCATAATAAAGTTGTATGATGCATCATTAGTGATCTTTTGACATGGAGTCTCGTCTTTTAAAGTTCTTCACCTCAAAAAACCCTATTGCTTGTTTTCTCCCTGGCTTAACTTTGTTCTTTTTCTTTGATCCTGTAACCTCTTTAACCTCTTTTTCTATTTGATAGGAAAGGGCATGTAGGATTAATAATCTGTGATGCTCTACTTTGCAGAAGAGAGAGAGTTAAGTGCAAGCTTCAGAGGATGTCATTACAGTTATAGAGGCGTCCACGTCAATCTACTTGATGATCGAGCGCCTGTTAAGAAGACTAACCAAACACCTCAGTGTTAGTTACTGGCAATTGCTGATTGTTGAGAGAGTGTTACCAGTGCAGCCTTTGAGAATCTATACGACAGTTACTAGAGAAATCGGCTTCGCGCTCTTTTCGTTGACAATATCTGACCACTAGTGAGTTGTCAAGCCTTCCTAGTAACCACCGGTGTCTTAAAGTATCTTGCAGGAATTCTCTTCCTTATCATGCTACTGTTGTAGATGGTCTTTCGATGAATCAGGTACATGTTATATTCATTCAAGAAGACAATGTATACAGTAACACACTTGGTTAAGCATAATTCAGTTTTCTTCATTACATGCGATTTGAACCTAAGTACCACAGGAAACTTGTAATAATGTACTAGTAATTCGATTCTTGATGTGCCTACGCCTGCAGGTTTAATGCTGACCTTGAGTAGCATTTGTGATTTCGGAAGATGAAACCATTCTCTAGGCTCTGGTGAAAACACATGGAACTTCTTGAAGGGATACTCACATTGATTAGTCAATACATATGGCTGCCTTTTCCATGAGCTGCTTTCCTTTCACACACTGGCGGATCGAAATCCTCCGCAATGGTCGTCTCTAACTCACCAGTATTTTAAGGCGTACTATGAGTTGATTACCTCAGTATTTTTTTCTATAATTATGAAAAATCCCAATCCCTTAATTTCATTAAAACCACACTTCAATTATCCTACTTCAAAGTTATTTATTTATTTTTTTTTCTGTTTTTGTGAAGTCATCAATTGCTTGTTAAAACATACCAAAGTTTAACTACATTTGATGTACTTTAATTGAACTATCTCTCAATTTTATTCAGTCAGACATGCTTTTTTCACTCAGAGAGTCTAAAGTTGCAAAGAAAGTTGTTTAAATTGTCTGAACCAATCCAAATTATATCCAATTATCCATTTGATGATAACTTTAGGCCAACTTGATTATATGGCTTTCGACTCAATGAAGCACATATTGCCAGATTCACATAACTTAATACTTATAGGAATAGATCAGAGCTGTAATAATTCTTGTAGCCCAATCAGTTTGGTATAAATCAAAATCATGTTATAATCTGATAAAGCTCCTAGTGACATAGTAATTATCAAAAAATCCCCATTTTCCAACTGAAGTGAAAACTATTTGTTTGGATGTTTTTGACTTCACAGCTAAATGATCTGAAAAATCAATCAAACATAGTTCTGTATTAGAGAGCGGATTATTTTACTTATCATTTGGGTTTGATGCATTTACTCCACGAGAGATTGTGATACGGAGAGTGCCTCTAAGTTGATTGGATTTGCCAATCTGCTATTTCTGCATTCAGCAATCTGAGTTTTTCGAAAGTGAAGGACAATGAATCCACCTTGATTCACATGGATGTTGATCACAGCTTGTTGCCAATCCCCTCACCTGTAAAGGCTGCTATTTTGAGAGTTTTGCTAGGCAGAATCTCTCTGAGTCCGAAACAGATGTAACAATACATCAAGCGCAATTTATTGTGACCAAATATATGGCTTTCAACAATACAACACAGATTCTTATATGCTGACTACTCGTTGTCTATTTTTAAACAAGCTTCTGTGTTGTTTTGTATTCAAGAGGTGGTCACATTCTGCTTTCCTTTCGGGGTATGTAATGGGAACTATATAGCTGCTGCAAATTTATGAAAGCGGACATTGCTAAGATTCCCACACAAGTTGATGTTGTGCTTTAAGTTTAACTGCTGATATTCTGAACAAGCACTTGTATCTGTTAAAAGGCCATGGGTGTATATCTTCTGGTCCAACGATTAACCCAACTGGATTAATTTACAGCAATAAGGGAGATGGAAGATATATTATCAGTCTGTGCAAAATTTGGTGCACGGTCTTGATTGATAACTCTTTCTCAGGACTAGAATGACTTGGCATTCGGATGCCTGGAATTTCGAGCCCTCTTTAATGAAGCTCAATTCTTCCATGAACTCAACTTTCTGGTGTGTGTTCTCTGTTTGGAAGTCTGTCATTGGAAATGCTTGCCGGAGGGGGTTGAGCTTTGGCATTCCTGGCCATTGATCAGGCTCTTTTTTTTTTCCGAAACAGCTAATGTTTCATTGGTCTTAAGAAACCTCACAGTACGACTAGGTATGCTATGAAAAATTGCTAGCTCTGGCTAAACAAGAAGGTGTCCTTTCTGTATATGTTGCAAAGCAAAAAGAGATTTTAAACATAGGTCACAAACGTTTGAGGGAGGTAAATTATTCCACACATATGGTTTTGAATTATATATGATTCTGTTCTGTAAAATTTTGAATCTGCTAAAAAAATTTATGACTTTGATAGGCATCTTTGTATACTAACACCTAAATGTTTTTGTTTGTTTCACAAGGCAAATTTTTTATTGCATGAAATATGACAATGTTTATAAAATTATATACCATTTTTTGTAAAACTTTGTATTTCCTATAATTTGTTGCTGTACTCAACTCCTATGTAACAGACATTGGAGAAATGTGGGATGGAAGTGGCTTCCTTCTTTTAGTGGCGTCGCGTTGGTGGCACAACCATGTGGGTTTTGTGGGAAACATGTTATATATATCAAGAACTTGATCTTCACAAGATCGAGCTAATAGAACAACCTACTATTCGAGAAGCCATTTTGGCAACCACAAACTATGACATCAATAGCATTTAATGGACTGGTATTCCTGCTATTGTCGGTTCACAATCACTTATACAGGACAACGAATTTGAGGAGGCATTGAGTTGCAATTATGAAATTCAATGACTTGTGGTATAATAGCATATATTATTCAAATTTATGCTTATATATTTTTTAGACAGTAATAAACGATCGTTGTTTTCCGGTATATGCTTAGTTATCATGTTCTTATTAATGTATATCACATTGTAATCATTCTATAATGAATCTTGCCTAAATATGTTGTGCCACCTAACATTGATCAATATTGTTTAATGAGGAAATCAATGAGAACACAAAAAGGGGGCAATGTTACTTTTCTTTGTTTCCACCTACGGTTACTAGGATCGAGAGTTGGTATAATGGTATATGAAACTCCAAATAACTTTTTGTTTCGGACAGTGCAACCAAAAAAAAAAGAAAAAAAGATTCTAGAATAGAAGTTAAGTATTGTAAGGGTTTGAGTTGTTGTCTAAATGTTACTATCTATTTTTTCCGCATGTTTATTGATGATGTAATTTTTGTCCAATCTTTGAAATAACAAAAATTGTTTAAGAAAATAAAAAAATAATCTCAAAAATTTGGAAAAAAAGGGCATATATAATAATAATTTCAATACGGAGTATATGTTGTAGTTCAATTCACACTAATAAAGTTAGTTGAGATGATTATTGCATTATATCTCTTAAAAAGCGGACAAAAGTTTGTTCTAACACAAATAAAACAAACAATTTATTTTATTAGTTGACGCGAGAAAATACATGTTATCAAATATCAATTACGATTGACATTATGCGTTGAGTGGCCACATGACGTATTCTTAAAAATGAATAGCTTTTAATACTACCTATATCATATAGGTTTTTATTGGCAATGAAGTTCAAGCAAACTATAATGTCCTTTACCCACCACCAAATTACCACATCACATGATCATTGCCTTTTGACCCGACTTATAAAAAAATGACGACCATTCGGGTTTGGTGGAGATAGGTGAGAATACACTTAAAGTTTCTAACTATCAAAAGTTCTAATTGGGTGCTCGGTGAGAAGAGTTTTTATTTTTTTTTTTTTTTTTTTTTTTTTTTTTTTATCTGATAATGAAAAATTGGAATAAGTTATTACATTAGAGTTTTTGGTTACAAAAAATGCAAATAACTATTTTAACCCTCATAATTAACAACCTAACCCCTTCTTTCTATAAATAAAAAAAAAAGTTGCCATAAATATCATTTTACATAACTAAAAAAAGTATAAAAAACTTTAACAAACCGCATTGTTACTAAAACATCTTAACAATCAATTATCCAAATATAGCGATGTCCAATCCTTTATATCAAACTCTAGTTATAAACTATTTACGCCAATGTGCGGTTTGACAATCACACTATCAAAAGGAGTCGTCCTCAAAACAAGCCCGGAATACTGTCCACTTATTAGTTACGAGCTACATAAATAATAAGAAGTCAACGTTTTTGATATTCAAGATGAAACCAACAATCTCCAATCTTACGGAGCAGGAAAACTGTAAATTAAAAAAGAGAAAAGAAAAAAAAAAGGTACCGTTAAATACACGAATTAATAAAAAAGAAGGAGAGAAAAAGTAGTTATGAGGCAAGGGTTCTGTTTATAACATAAATCTTTGCGTCCGGTGAAGATCACACCCTTTAAGGGTAAAGGTTTCGTCAAAACAACTGTGTAGCTTTGACTATCTTTTAGATTTTTGAGCGTTAGTAGCTGTCAAGCCGTCGCTTTTAGAAGGTCAGTTGTGGCGAGGTTCAACGTTATAAATAAAGAGTGTTACGCAAATTTTAAAATGTTAGAAGACTAAATAAACGAATTAAGTTTTAAGATTCTTATCAACAAGACGGTTGAATCAATAGAAAATAATTAACAAAAAACTACCTACAAACGATTTAATATGGTTATGAGGGAGATGGAAATTTTGTTCTGACGCTTAAAATCAAACCAAAAACGACAAAAGCCGACTTCTGCAAAAACAACCACCTACACGCAACACATTTACTAAGTTTTTGTACATATTGTTTTAATTTTGGATTTCAAAACAAGAAGCTAAACGCCTGACACGGGCCCATAAAACCACGTATTGTTTTCTACACTAACCTATAAAAATAATTAGCCCACTACAATGGAATAAAAAAAATAAACGTAAGTTACTGCCTAGGGTAATACATACGAAACGGAAAAAGGGATGTTTACTGTACCATCGCGATTCTATATCCTCCAATTTGACATCGATTTGGAAAAAGCGCCTGGTTATGGAGGTAATAGGAGAAACGACCTTTTTGAAGGTCCAATTTTGGCATTGGTTTATTTCATATTGTAAGAAGATCGAATATACAATTTCAACAATTTGTAGTTTGTTAATATGTCTACAAATTGTTTCGTGATAACCGCGAATGAGGGGTTTTTTTCCGGTTTTTTGTGAATCGAGAAAGATAGACGTAAGCGAAGTAGAGTTTAGGAGGCCAACTGAGTGTGTGGATTGACGGAAACTATTGGGGGATAGAAAAATGGACTATAACAAAAAAAATTATTATTTTTAAGCATGATTATGACAACAAGGTTTAACACAATTAATTTGTTTGTTACTCCACTCATCGAAGCGAAAAATTGAGACTGTATTGAGTTATTGGTTAAATCCTTAATTGGTGATGTTATAACACTCAAACTTATGTAAAGAATGCTGGTAGTGTGTATTGATATGATTGATGGGTTGGTGGGTGTAAAAAATTTATATCGGGAAGGGTGTCCTTGTCTTTGTTTTCTGTATTGATTTTTTTTTTGATGTTTTGTGTCAGTGAAGTTGAATGTTCGGTTTCTTAGTGGTATGGTTTGTAAGTGTACTTAACTATAAAAGTATGAAAACGGTTATGAAGAGAATTTTATGTTGTATGTTTGCTATTATGTTTTGTTCTATTGAAATTTTGTGATGCATTGATCATTTTCCCTTATTTGGAAAAATTCAATTTAAAGAGTAGCATGAGAAAAATCTACATTTATACCATAGTTTATGGGTTGATGAAAACAGTCGGTTCTTGACATTAGGCTATTATCCGCGACACTGTGTGACATTTTGAAAAAATCAATCAATAGAAAGTTGATAATAAGGAAAAAAGCAAACATTTTTTTTTGGGTTTAGAAGATCTTTCTTTGTGTTCGAAAGTGGAAAGGGGGGGGTGGCATTAGGGGAGAAAATAAACGTGTAATAGTTTATATTTGCAGACCTAGGTATAACAAAAAAAAATTAGAAATAACGAGGTTGGTCTAGCCTGGCGGTGTGCTATGTTGTTGTTTGGTTGTTCGTGATAAACAAAATATGCAAAGTTCGTTGAGTCGGTTGACTGTGTCCCTGAAAAGGTAATGAATGGGTAATTAGAGAATACCGCTCAACCTGTTATGTGTTAATTTCGTGAACAAGTATTTCTTTTACATACACTGGGGATAGTGTGTTGGTGTGTGGGTTAAACGGAGAGGTTTATGACGTCAGCAAGTGTGTGTATTAGTTGGTATTATTGTTTTAATGCATGCAGGAATGGGTGCTCAGAATAAGTAAGAGGAAACAACAACTATCCGAATTGGGGAGTTTGATAAGGTACGGACTCCATCTTTTTCAACAGAAAGTAAAAAATGCAGAGCAAGGCGCACTAATAGTCTAAATTGCACAAATGAGTTAATTTATAGACAACCTTAAAAAGAGCCTATGATTGTTAAATTGATCTTTCAAAAGTTTATCGCAGGTCTAGCTCGTCTAGGCTGGACTCAACGGTGGTGTTTTAAGGTAAGCCATGGGTTATGGAATATAAGTAGTGGCCATGGTAATTTTGCTCTGAAGGAAGTTGCGGTCTGGTCGATATTAAAGTTCTAGTTTTTAAAATATTTTTTAGATGCATTTCTCATAGACATGAACCAAGTGTTTCATATTAATTTGCTCAAAAAGAATGTGTCTTGATTGAGGCGGGACTTCTATTCGCACTTTTTGGGGGTTCGCACAAAGGAGAGGGCCAACTCTCTTCTAACCTTTAACAGTAACCTCTTATTTCCAATATAAAAATCTAAAACAATCGACCAGGAGAATGAGGGGGTTCAGGGCAATTTGGTCAACTGCGAATCGTATGGCAAATAGGTGTGATTTATTTAGTCTTGACAGGGTACTAAACACTTTTCGGAAACAGATTGCATTTACTGATTCCTCATTTTTTTATGGTGATGCTTTGATTTCCATTATTACTGTTATTGTAATGTTATGTCGATGGTAAGAGAAGGAAACTTACTTTTTTGGAGTGTGGACCAAATATGCTATTCTTTGATTTTGGTAGGGGGAATGTGGTTCAATAAGATGGGGTATCGTTTATTTGTGCTAAGAAAGCAGAAAAGCTAATTGACTGGTGCTTGTATAATTATTTTTTTTGGTGCAGACCATTCGCAACACATGGAGTCACATCATGGGGAGCGGGCACAGAAAATCAATTGGTATGTTTTGAATGGTTGCCATCCTAAAGGTGTCTCACAGCAAGTTGTTAAATGTAAAAAGGAACTCCATGTCACGGAAAGTATTTATGCGCAGGGGGTGGTATATGGGTGTGATTATAAGCCAAGAGCTGTGACCAAAGCATGGGCGAAAAGTCACTTAAACAAGTATTTAGTGGTACTGCACACATGTTGCGGTATGGTTCAATGCTGGAAAAAATCCCAGGGGAGCAAAAAAAAAAAAGCTTCTTTATATGTCTATTGATTCAAAAAACCTGCAAGAGGGGGAGGGAAGCTTTCGTTAGGGATATAGCTGTGTGAGATGGTCGAGTGCCCTACCTGGCGAGTGTTCAAAGGGGGATATGGAATATGTGCAAGTAGTGGGCACATGGACGGCAGACATATAAATTGCTGAAGCCCAATGTGGCCAAGTATAAGTGATACGCTTTGAATGTGGTAGTGTTAAGCCCATAACAAGAAGGCCAAATGTTGCAAGGAAAAACCATGTACAAGTGACGACCTGGTAAGAAACATAAAACAAAGCGTAATATTTTTGTTTATATCATATGAATAGACAATGACCAAGGTACCTATTCCTTAACTGGTAAGATGCAAGATTGTGATGGAAAGAAATTAAAAGAATATTAAATGTATTGAGGACGATGCCTTTGGAGTATAAAAGTCACACAGGGTTGAATTGGCTTATTTAGATGTAAATGAAATTTATTATGGGAAGGAACAGGTTCGTGAATCATACGGCATGTTGAAAAAGGACGACCAACGGAATGTTTAAAGTGTTAAGTGATGTAGGAAATCCGTAATGTGTGAGAACGGTTAAATCATTAATCAATCACAAAGCAACGTAGTCTCAATGATTGGGGTCGGCTACACATGAACCAGAGACCACACGTAAATTTGTCCTCCTCCTTTTGCAGGATTTGAGACCTGCGTTCTCCGGAAGTTGTGAAATCCACGTATTGGTGGTCGTATGGTACTACGGGTTGTTGTTATATGTTGAGAGATTCAGACGGAAGAAAGTTCCAAATATCACAAAATGCTTAAGTCGTTTTTTGTCGGGAAATTGAGTGCGATACGTGGCTCGTTTTAGTTATGAATAAGTCGAAACTAATGTATTGTTTGGGATGAAAAAATTCGGTTTTCTTGGAGGTGGATGCGTAGGAAAGGAAGGAATTTGTTTGTACAAGAGGAAGTCCAAAAGTGGTGCTTGTTATGCGATAGTGAAAAGGAGGGGAGAATTGTAATACAAAGGTTGTATTAGAAAGAGAACCAAATGTTTCTATTTATAGTGATTTGGAGTGCAACGTAAAAGATGTGGTTATAAGAATAGCAAATTTTGAGGATGAGGAGGACCTAAAAGTATCGTTTGAGTAATTGCCTATCCACTAGATACAAAACTAATAAAAGTAGCAATGAAGGAGTTGTGATTGAGGAGAACTGAGAATTGAGAAAGATAAAAAAAATGGTAGTAAGGAACTTAATGTGTCACGATAGTAGATAATTATGAAAGATGATAAAATTTTACATGAGGCAAATGAACTAACTACTGAGATGGTGGTTTGTATTAAAATTCCTTTAGAGGTATTTTATTCCACCAGGGAGGGGTTAATTGTGGAGTGAGAGCTTTTAATATAAAGTTACATCAGGAATAGTCGGTTTGATTATGATAAGCGTCTGAAATTTTTTTGTATAAATTGTATAAGGGTTGGTTTGTGAAGTTGAGGACCGTCTAAAAAAGTAAGTTGAAAGTGAGACCCGATGAATATTGGAGGGAATTAATGAGAAATTGTGTGAGATTTGATCTGGCGGGATTGAATTTTTTTTGTTTAATAATAGTAGGGTTGTGTTAGGGTGTTTGTTTTCTTTTCGTTTTTTCGTTTTGGTTTTGTGGAGTTTTTTTATGTGCTTGGTATTTAGGAAGTGTGATATTTTTATGGGGTTGAAGTGGGGTGAGTTGTGTATATCTAACAAATGGACTAGATGGTCAAATATTTACTTGAGATGTTTCCTGTTTTGTGAGGGTGAAAAAAGTTATGATAAGGGTTGGAATTTGATTGGTGAAGGCTGTGTAATTGGAGAGTACAGGGTTCATCTAGATACAATGTTGTATTGAAGGTTATTGTCAAATTATATTGGAGAATGCGGTATTTTGATATGATGACTGACATGCTGATAACAGATGTAGATTTGAGCGGGGCGCATAGGGTAGAAAATTTTTGGGTGAGGTCTTTATCTAAGGATAGACCTTGCCTTTATTGTGTGGAATGGAAGTTGTTAAGTATTGTGGGTGGTGAAGTTAGGTTTCAGGGTCCTCGGTGCTATGTGTAATTAAGAATGATTTCGGAGCAACGATCGTTGAGGTGGTAAGGAAAGTTGTACTTTAGTGTTTAAATATGTTATGTTGTCATTATAAATGTTTTTCAAGTTAAATCCATAATACGAGAAGTTTAATTGATAGTGAGGAAGCAGAACCTATGGTAATTCTTGGGGGGATCTATAGAGCATTTGTGTGTGACCATGATGGAGGTTTAATATATCTGAGTAGATTGCGTATTGTGAATTATTTCGGCTATATGGGTTATTTTTGTAATGTTTCCGGGGGAGATAATATAGGATGTTATTAATGTAGGTAGTTGACGATTCCAAGGTATTTGGAGTTGAGATATGTTAGTAATAGGGTTGCACGTTGATGTTCCACTTGAGTTGATGTAATGTTTATTGAGATGATGTACTTTAGGAACGTTGGTGGGAGAAGAATTAGTGCGAATCTCATTATTTGAAAACTACTTATTTGTAAGAGAGTTTTGGTTTCCTTGTTTTTCTTTATGGAGTTGCTCATAAACTGGAGGATAATGGATTTATAAGAAATTTATATAGATGGGAAATCTTTAATATTAATTTCCATTACCTCCACTCCTATCCTCTCCTTTGTGTTGTCAGTAATTGCGTTTGTCCCGAGTCGATTGCTGAATGACCACTTATTGATATTGTCTTTTACACTATCATAGCACAGGTACAAGAGGAGAGAGAATGTCGAGGGTCAAGCATATTAGTGGGTGAGAATGGTAGTGGTGAATTTGCCTATTATTTGAAAGACTCATTAGAAAATGCGAATTAAGTGGGTTTAATAGTAGTTTGGAGTGTGATTTTCATGTAAGCAGTCACCCTGGTTGGTGGTTTATTAAAATCCCATCAAAATTGAAAGGGGGGAAACTTGACTCAGGGACATAATGCGTTTGTTCTCTTTCTCTTACTACATATCACATTTAGTTGCTAAATTTAATATCTAGTTATTCTCTTTGCTTATAATCATAGCGATTCTGTACTTATTCTTTCCCTTTTAACTATCACATATCATATTACTCGCCGCGCACAATATTTTGTCATGCATCCTGGTTTTTTTTTTTCCTTCCTTTTCTTTTCTTTATGAATATCTGTTTATCTTTTATTTTATATTATTTTGCGTTTTTTTTTTTCAAACTGTGATTGTCATTATTTTTTCTCTCATATATCCATATTAATTCATATTTTAAGGGAAAAGTAGTCCAACTCACCCGAGTTTAGTATCCCCAACACCAAGCACTTTACTTAGGAACCCCCCAAAAAAATAAGTTAGCCACTCTAAGAAAGAGAAACTAAAGTCACTTGTTTGTCGGACGACAAAGGGGGCCAAACAACACATAAAAACCGGTTAACCAGGAAGGCCTAATGGGGGGAAAAGGTGAGTTACCCGCAAAACCAACGAAAAAGAAAATATTATTTGAACGCCCAAATTCTATTAGTTAGATAACCCCAAAATAAAAACAAAAACATAAAACTCGGTTAACCAGAAACCGGACGTGAAGGGGAAAACGCGGGGGGGAGGGAAGGGGGGGGAAAGAAGGGAAAAAAAAAAAAAAGGGAGGAAGGGAAAAAGAGGAAAAGCTAAAATAGGTCTGTAACAAGAAAACCCGAAATTAATTAATCATCCCCAAGTATCAACGGTGAGGTCATAACCCCCAAAAAAACCATCAAAAAAATAATCGTATCAACAACACAGCAAAAAAAATAAAGAAGGAAAAAAACCAGCAGTATTAAACCAACCATATTCACTAGTTAATATACACCCCTATGGGAAATATTTAAAGTGCAGTAAATCAACAGGTACAGACCAGTAGTATAGTAAACCCCACCAAAATGAACCGTAAGGTACGCCCAGATTCACAGATATAATAATAGTATTCACCCAATTATAGGGGGGACGTAGGTCCATAAATGCACAAAAAAATAAGGTATAGGGAAATGACACAAAAAGCCCCCCAAATGGCTAAGTCAGACAAACGCCAAACAGCATAGAAATACAGGTACACAAACTATTAGAAGAGAAATGAATTCAAATCAACTAAGAAAAGACCTTCAAGTCATATCTTAATAAAAAGCCAAAAACCGCCTACAAAAAAAAGAAAAAAAAGAAAAACTATGTAACATAATTATTAATCCAATTAAAAGGTATATAAGGGCTTAGGAGAAAAGGAGCAGGGAAACAAAATAATCAAAAGAGAAACAGTAACAAATACTCATATCAAACGAATCAACAGAAATAAATACATAGGTAGGGGGGGCAGAAAGGATGCGGGAACACAAAGAGTATAACATGTGGACAGTTGATATAGGGTAGATTGGCGATAATTTGGGCACATCGGAAGTGGGCGAGGACATTGCGAGCACAAAAGAAAATAGTGGCAGCAAAAACAAAATGATTACAACAAGGGTAAATAAATATGAGGATAAACAGCCGATAATAAATTTGAGATGTTTGTGCATAGAAGTAAAAACCACGTTAATGTGAAGTTTGTAAAGGTTTGCATAACATAGTTCGTATGGGATATTTTGCGGCCAATTCCATGGTGTAGTGGCCTTGGTTGGGAATTCCCTATGAGATAGATGGGAGGTTTATTGCGATGGGGCATCTTGTGGAAGATGACAGTTGAATCGATGTCTGAGAGGTACTATAGGAATGAGAAATGTTCAAGTGTTATAGGATGCGAGGGGCCTAATTTGGGTAAATATTATTTGGGTGAAAGATTGTGCGATAACGTACTTTACGTAGGGAAGAAAAGAATAGGAAGTGTTAATACCAGACCATAGATACCACCATTTAGAGGAGCGGGTGAACAAAGAGAGACCGAGTAACACCCCCAAATAAAATCACACCTTTTGAATTACAAAACCCCTCGATAATCCAACCTTATCTATTGCAACCCTAGTCATAAGGTTAAATTAATCCGTCATTTAGGTTTACCAAAACTTGTAATTTCCGGATTTGTGATCTAATAATTCATCATTAGCATGGAGCCAGTTCGAGAAAACTTCAATAGCCGCCAGGACAACACTTCACCACGCATCGGGAAAATTACATCTTAAGATGGCTGAACTCCATCCCACCAAGAAGGGAGAAAAAAGACCCGACATCCGGGCAAAACCGACCAATCTTGTCAACACACTCCCACCCCTAGCCTTGACCTTTTCTGAAGCACCCACCACTACGAACACCTATTCAGATCCTCAGGGCCTCATCAACCTCAACCTCAAGACAGACTTGGTCTGCAAGTCTAGCAAATTGTAAACACAGCATGCAACAAAAATTCAAGTAAAATTAACCATGAATTGTCCCCAAAACAAAGCCCTGGTAACAACTCACTACTCAACACTCAAAAAATTCCACAATTTAAATGACATCTTCATAAAAATAATTAATGCATGATTGCACATTCAATCCAAACAAAAGCATTTCGACTAACCAAAACAAACACCAACCAGGCTGGGGAAAAACAAACACACTTGTTAGAAAGCAGACAATTGCATTTATGGATAAACAATACTGATATCTATTGTTGGGCTTTGCGTTGAAATGGAAATTTCAAGATCAAAGTCGCCAAATTGTGACATTGGGGGTCTTTGTAACCGAACTAAAATCAAACGGATTTTATCAGAATGACATGAATTAACCACCCCCCCGCC
>PYUH01003971.1:3540648-3587333 GCA_016808085.1 Suaeda aralocaspica | reverse complement strand
AAAAAAAAAAAAAAAAAAAAAGATAGGGAAGTAATGAGATTGCCTTTTCTTTCCAAAACCTTCCAACAATAGAAGGATTTGCGTTATTAAAGATGGAAATTCAATTCTTCCAATCTCCTCCCCTTCCTTCCCCTTATGGTTCAATATCAAATTTCAATAGTGATGATGAATCTTGTATGTTCTCTTCCTCCCACTTCTCCCTATCCAAGTAAGCTGTAAATCTTTGATGGCCGGTTATGAAGATGGTGTCATGGACACATACTGCATGTTCTTTCTTATTGTTCTGTTACTCAATGTTGTTATGGCAATGTAGTTTCAAGATCTGAATGATCTCCAATTATGATAACCAACTTGATATATGGTATGCTTACGTAGGTGAAGGCTAACAATAGAGAGTTTCGACACGTAGAGAGATAAGTTGATGGCTAATGATGTCTGTCAATTCGTGTGCAATAGTTGAAACCAGAGAGTTGAACATATTCGGCAACGTACATATCTCAGGCGATATCTTGATATCTTTTATTTTGTCCCTGTAATAAAACTAATAATTTTCATTAATTTGATTTTGTTTATTCTTTTTAATCCACTCTTGTACACTGTGACATGTAGTCATGTAGATGTCTAAAATGAGATGTAAATATGCACACATTTTTGCTTCCACTATTTATGAGCTTGAATAAGTAGGAAATCGGCAATGAATGTTCTTACGGCAGTATTTTTAGCGTCGTCTTCTTCAACATCACTACATAGAGTGAATTTTGACAATAAATTTTTTTTGTATTATAGGAAAGTTGTGTAGGATTTTTTTCTTTTTTTCAATTTCATTTTTGTACCATTTATGGTTGCCTACTTGCTTGGGTACAAAAAGTGATTTCGAAGTTCACATACTCAAATGCATATCCGATTTAATTTAAGTGCTTTTCTTCTGTTGCAATTACATCCTCAAGCGCTAGGACAATCACATTCCCAAACTCTAGTGGAGAAAGTAGGCGGTTCTAGATGAGCTATCATATGCGCTGCCACATTAGCTTCTCTATTAACATGAACATTAGATTTCCTAGTTGCCCCCTCTAAATAAATAAATAAATACTCCCTATGTCTTTTTTTATTTATTACATTTCCTTAGGAATTCCAATTTACTTGCTACATTAATAATTTTGGTAAGTAGAGTCCATATGTATCTTTACCTTATTGTCCTCATTTTTGTCATTTTGCATCTACTTAATCTTAAATTATCCTTCTAACTACTATTTAAAATTTAATCTCACTTTACCCTTTTAACACATAAATAAACAGGTGGTTCCCACATTAAAAATGACATGCATAAAACTTTGTTTCATCTCTCTATGTAGTAACTAAATTAATCGCTACCGAGGGAGTAATATAATAATAAAAACCTTTTTCTAGTTGGACTATTTATGGAATGACTTCTAAGATGGAATAGGTAGGACTAGTATGAATCACAATACGACCCAATAGATAAGAAGCATGACGCGAGGTATAAAGACGGTAGACATTGTCCAAGTGTTCCATGAAGTGACACATTGTTGTGTGTATTGAGCTCAATCCAAGGCTTATTAGAAGCACAAGTCATCATGTTACTACATGGAATATTTTGTTGATTTATCTTAACATACACAACTAAAACATGGTGTGACATGATAGGGACATAGGGTGGTGCTAAAGCCTTACCTTAGGAATACGTTAATTTGCTAATATGATGGCCTGTCATTATTCAGTAAAGATTTTACGTGTGGGTTCATTTGGACTATGTTATGTATGAATGATGTTTCATATTTTATAGGAGATCTTGTTCCTTTATTTATAGTTCTTGCATTAATCGGTCTAAATTAGGTGTAGTTATATTACAAGCTTATGTTTTTACGATGTTAACCTATATTTACTTGAATGATGTTATAAATCTCCAACAAAATTCCATTTCAATTATAATTGAATAAAAGTGAGGTATTTATGTGGCTGCTCGAAGAGCGACGTATATCATAAGGCTCTGAAAGCAGAACCGCTAGCTTGCCCTTACTTTGTTTAGGATAAAGTGTTATGCCATTGTATGCAGATGAGTGTACTTCTAATCAAGTGAGGCTTTTGCTAGGCTCCTCATTGAAGTGAATATCACTGTTCCATTGCCATCTATTCTTTCTATTGAGGAGCACCATGGTAAGATGATTGAACACAAGGTGGTCTATGAATGGACTTCGTCCTTATGTGCTAAGTGTAAGGTGGTTGGCCATGGTTAGTAATCTTTTTTTTTTTTTTTGATACAAGTATGACTTGTAATGGATGGCGCATATTGTAGGCTAGGACTAGGCCTAACTAAGGCTCTGATCTCCTCAACTTATTTTGTTGATTTTTGCTGAAATCATTAACAATTTATTAAGGATTGTAACTGATTTTTGCTAATCTGAACTTATTTTTGCTGAACTAAACTTATTTTTGCTGAAATAAGTAAAAATAAGACGAGGAGAACAGGGCCTAAACTTTAAGCACACGAGGAATACAATATAAGTGTCACGCCATGGACCGTTGCCATTATTACACGGATAATGCAACATGTTAAAAATAGTGCCACCAATTTTTTGACTTGATAACAAAGGGGAATTATTGGTTAATATTTGTTAAAAACATAACTAAAAAAATATTGGGGGTATTTTCGTCTTTTGCTTTCACAAGTTTCAAATAATTGTAACTTGTTATATACCCCTAAAAATACTAACCTTACACTACATCAAAAATTACAAAAATGCCATCATATAAAAATAATATGTTTCTAACAAATATTAACTTAATACCCGATAACAAAGGTTTGATACTTCAATTTTCAAATTGCCCTAATTATACTATTAGACAATAGATTTGAAGTGAACTGGTTTGTCTTTATACTCAACTAACATATACACCAAGCAATTAGCTAGAATGGACCATGACAAGCTCGATTATTCAGCTAAAATGGTTTGTCCTTATCCTTTGAGGTGTTTAGATTAGAACTCGATTATTGCTTGTTTTGTATCACTTCAAGGACAAGCTCCACATTTTCACTGCATAATCGATTAGTTAGGCGTTTTAAGGGTAGTTAAAAATTTAAATGTTGTTTAGAAGTGTGTTTAACTAGTGTTATTAGGAAAAAGTTACATGAAAAATTCAACTTTCATTCACTCTTTGAAACTTTTGATAATTTAATGAATTTTTTTTGGGGCATACAACGATTTAAAAATAGCCTAAAAAATAGCTGAATTAGAGTGAACTGAAAGTTTTTTATAAAGGATTAATGAATAGCAAAATAAGAGAAGAGCTGAACTGAACTAAACGAAGCTGAACTGAACTGATCTGAACTAAATTGAACGGATTTTAAGCTGAAGTAAACAGGCCCTAAATTATCTCAACTTCAAGAATAAGCTTTTAGGATAATTCCAAGTGCAAATCGAACAATAGTAGTGTTAGCAAGCACAAAAGTCTCACATCACTTGCGGTTCAAGTATAAAATTTGATGTGAAATTCTTCAGATGCAACGTGGTTAAATAAATTACTTCTTTGGTTCTTCTCATAGTCAATTTAGGAAGTTGGGGAGTTGTCCTAACTCCTTGATTGAAACAAATAACATTTTATAAGCTATTTTTGTTGTAGTCAAATTGCCGTTTTTAAATTTTCATTTTGTAGGTAAATTTTTAATATTCATTTAACTTCTCATACTAGGTTGTATGGTTGTACCACATTAAAATCAGTACTCAAAGACGCATTAACATATGTGTTATGCCACATATTGCAAAGAATAGAGGACATAAGGAGTATGTTATCTTGTAATATCTCAATGACAATGTGTTAGAAATCAAGGTAACAAATAAGGGGTACTTTGGAAACATGGTGCAGAAAAATTTACCTTGAACTTCCTTCAACAGTATAAAAACGACAATATAAATACGAATAAAACCTAACAAAAAATATGCCACTGCAATATATAAGACAATATTATAAAAGTCACACATTGACACCTATGGTCAATATATTATATAATGCGGTCATGCCCTTAACAAAAACAAAACAATTCTTAGCACAACCCAGTGTTGTGGACTTGTGGTTAGGTGGGAAATAACCTACTCTATTAAGCTCCACGATTCCTTTTTTTTTTTGTGTAAAGGAGTTACAAGGGCAATACAAATTACAAGTAGGGGAGGGGAATTCAAACCTATGACCTACTGTACACAGATCCTCAATCTTAACCGCTAGGCCAAGATATGATTGATACAATCCCTTAAGTGAACTAGTGGCTTGTGCATTTGTGACAATTTCGTTTGAGATAAGCTAGGCATGCAAACTTGCAAATTTGAAATTAAAAGCAGAGTAAAAGAAAGCAACACCATTAGAATGGGGCCCAAATCCCATGTGTCATACAATGTCGTTGAGTAGGGTCAGTCACCCACAATCACACACACAAAACAGTACAACACATTCATAAATTCCTCACAACACCAAAACACTCTTTTCTTTTTCTTTCTAAAAAAAACTCACATCTAAACTTCCCTCGAAGTTGTCGATGGCACCTCTGAAACTCCGCCAATCATCGTCACCATCATCAACAAAAACTACACAAACCCTAACTTCTTCATCTTCATCATCAACAACAACGCAAGCCCTAACTTCAACATCATCGCAAGATGCTCGAATTTTGGTGAGAGAAACTATTCGAATTAGCGCCAATTTAGCGTCGGCGCCGCCCTCTTCGCCTTCGTCGGAAATTCCTCCGGCGTCGTTTTCGGAGAGTAAGAATCTTAGGTTAGGGTTAGTTGAAGGAGAGTACATTGACTCCAATTTGAGGTTGATTTGTTGCGAAGAAATTGACGGTCGAAGATGGAAATACGTTGCTCAGAATGATTCCTTTGGCAATTTTAAAAAGGGTTCTGTTCGTTCTGTTTCGCTTCAAACTCCTCAAGCTCCTATCGACGTATGTTTTTTTTTTTTTTTTTTTGGGATTTTGAATGATATTTGCATGGAATGCTAAAATTTGGGGAAATTTAATGAATTGATTGGTTAATTTGAATTTGCTGTTAAAAGTTGCTTTTTTTTTTTTTTTTTAATTTGTGATTGTTTGAAATGATTATTTGCATGCAATGCTGTCTGTAATTTGGGGGAAATTTATTAAGGCTTATTATTGAATTTAATGAAATGATGATGAAGAATTGAAAGTTTTGCTAAGGAATGTAGAAACTGAAGTTTGTCCATTGATGTTCATTTGTCGATCTTTATTGCTACTATTCTTAAAAAAAAAAAAAAACAAAAAAAAAAAAAAAACTTGCGTGATGTCTAAGAATGTACTACATATGCAGTAATGGAGTGTGGGGATGGGTTCTGTTGCTTACTACTGCAAAGGAAAGTTGTTGTTATTGCGACAAATGGAATTGTTTAACGACTGATTGCATTTGGTTTTTGTATATGTTGTATGTGCAGGAATTAACGTCATTTATACGCTCCTATGTTGTTCCTGAAGGTTTTCCAGATAGTGTCTCGCCTTCATACGTGCCTTACATGACATGGAGGGCACTAAAGGTATTTGAAAATTACTAAGCTAATATGTTCTGTTGGACGGTACTCAACTTTGAGGCTTTTGTTGAGTGTCAAAAATTCTGAAGTTGTAAGACTTCAAATCTCACTCTAATGAAATTTTGGGTTTTTCTCTCTGAATCTTTTATCAACTTCCATTTAGGATACTCTCAAGAATTCTTACTTGCTAACAATGTCAATTTCTTTAGGTTTTAAGAATCAAAGCATAATAAAGAAGTGGATATATTAATTATTATTATTATTTCCTTCTTATTTTGGGTTTGCAAAGGATAGAAGGGGTTCGTAGCTGTTCATTTCTTACCTACAATCTTTGCTTCTTATTCAAGGGAAAATTCTCCAATGAGATTCTATTTCATTTTTCCTGAAATCCGATTTATTGCTTACAGTACAAGTCTAATTTGGGATGCTCAAGGTGCTAGTGCTAATGTTATCTCTGTTGTCATTGGCAATTCTGACATTTCTTTTATTTTTTTGACATATGTGATAGAGTATTGAAAACGCTTGTCACAGCTAACTCTTCTTGTGTTCCCTGCAGCATTTTTTTGGTGGAGCTATGGGTGTATTTACGACACAAACACTGTTGACTTCTGTTGGAGTGTCTAGGAACAGAGCTACCCCTGGCGCTGTTGCTATTAATTGGATCCTTAAGGTAAAATCTTTCAAGAAACTTGAATTTAGAGTTTTGAATGTGTTTATTTCAAAATATAAATGCATATTACTCCATAGTTTGTTGGCTGATGTTTTATTTTTTTATTTTTACTTGACTTTGTGCTGTGTGTTTGTATAATTCTTCTATAATTGCTTGAGCTTCTCTGCCTTAGGTTGGAGAGTAAGCAACCCAGTGCTTTGAATTGAGTTATATTGTAAATTGTAGCTTTTATACAAAGGTCAAGTGGAAAGATTTTACACAGTTTGAAAGGCAAATACCTATTGCCTAAGTTACATCATCATTGTTTATCTTGTTTTTGAACTGTGATAGAAAAGATATGTATTCCCTGATCCTAATTAGCTATATTTTTTTTATAAATAGTATACTTTATCCTTTTCCATTCTAATCATGCTGCAGTGGCTAAGAATATGAACTACCATTGGCCCTTTTGTTTTGGTGTTGTCGAAGTCTTTTAAAAACAAATATACAATTGTGATATGCAGGATGGTGCTGGCCGGGTTGGAAAAATGCTCTTTGCTCGTCAAGGAAAGAAATTTGACTATGATTTAAAACAAGTAGGTATCTTTTGTGAAGAACTAATGTTTATTGCATCGAAATTTGAGACAGATATTTATTGCGTAGAAATTTTACAAAATTGCTATTCTTTCTTGTTATCAATATTTTCCTTCAGCTTAGGTTTGCTGGTGACCTATTGATGGAGTTGGGTGCTGGGGTAGAGCTGGCAACTGCAGCAATGCCGAACTTGTTTTTACCATTGGCCTGTGCTGCCAATGTTGCTAAGGTCAGATAACTACTAGCAATCATGTGTAACTAAGTGATATTAGAAATCTACTATGTCCTTTGAGTTTTGTTTGTATCATATGCTGCTCAAACATGCACAAAAGGTGAAGAAATTATTTCGTAATTGTATTCCCTTATCATACAATAAAAGGCTTATATGGAATGCATCTTATTGTTAATTGCATCTAATAAGAACATGCATAGTTATCTGATCTTCAATTGTAGAATTATACTTGTAGTGTTGTTTATATGTTTATGCTTATGTACAAGCTTTGAATCCATTGCAATGCACAAACTAATTATAGATAGCAAAAGTTAAAATATTCAAAATAAGATGAAATGTTGGATGTACATCTGATCGATGCATGTCATGTGGATCTTGTAAATTAAAATTTTACTAGTGTCAAATGGTATTAAGAATATAAAAAAAACATATTGAAATTAGAAGTTTAGCATAGTCCTCTTGAGGTTGGCTCTTTGCACTTCTCCATTTAATACCAACATGACTATGTTCTAAACCCAATTCATGTACACCTTGAATTGGAGAACAATTGAACCCTTAGGACCTTCTTCAACCCCATGATGTGATGAGTTGACGCCGAGGTATCAAATAGGGGTGCACAAGACCTATTAAACTGCAATGTTTGGTTTGCGGTTTGGTTTGGTTTTCGATAATAATTTGACCTAACCAAATTGCAAATCATTAATTAAATGTATGCTTATATATATATTTTTAAAAAATCATAAATCTTATAGAATATTTTTTTGTGTAGAGTTTTATTTTTTCGGTAATTAAACTATTCCTAAATTATACTTGTTGATTAATTATCAGATTATTTTATTTTTAGCTTGGTAATGTTTGATTATAGGGGAAATCCAAGTTTATCACTTGATATGGTTAAGAAAAATCATATCAAGGCTTATATTCAAGGGAAAACCCTTGTTATATGCACTACATGACAAAAAAAATTATACCAGCCCCACTGTTCTTATTCAACAATCTAAGAATTGATATGTTTAACCAAGTATATCACTTGATAAACTTGGCACTCCCCATTTTTTTTATTCAAAATAAAATGTTTAGATAGCAAACTACACCAAATTAAATCGTATAATTGCGGTTTGGTATCGTGTGGTTTGATTTGGTCCGGAAAAATCCCAAACCACAATTTTGCGGTTTGGTTTGGGGCCGAACCCATGCTACGAACACCCCTAGTTTTGGATTTTCGGGAAACAATTGCCGAGAATTTTACATAGTGTCTCTATGGTAAAAAAAGGGACTTTGAACAGCTTTACGGGGCTCAAAAGGCTAGTGTGGCTTTTTTTTGGAGTCTATCAGAAAAAGGAACATAAAAACTTTTTTGAAGCTCTTAGGTTCACTGAGAACACTTGGTTGTAAAGCAAGGCGAAAACTAGACAAGTCTGGGATAACCTTTTGGTAACCAAACATAAAGCTATTTTCCATAGTTTTTAAAGGTTTCGGTATCCCGAAAATATCGCAAACTTAAAGATTTTGTGATTTGTTATATATTGCTTGTATTTTGAGATTAATTTATTGCAATAAGTTTAAAACATTTGAAGTAAATAAAACAAAATATACACGGAAAACATTAAAATTATCGATGATAAAATCAATGAAATAACAAAATTATAAAATCAGACGGTTCTTTTAAAGTTATTTTAATTCTAAGACTGTTATTACGATCTCGATCACACATCACAATGATCGTCAATATTATTAATTTGAATTTCATATTAAGATCTTGATCTCAGTTAAATAATTGAACAAAATGACATAACCATATTATTAGAAAAACAATAAACAATAGTAATAAATTAGAAATATCTTATTTTAGTAGAATAATTCTATAATCATATTGATATCATGTTCAATAATAGTATTGTTTTCGATTTTTTTAGATTTGACATATTAACATTTGTTACTTGTCAAGTAGTAATTTACTATTCGTTCAATTATACTTTGATTTGTAATTTTTATAAAAATATTTAAGAAAAATTTTCATTATAAGAAAAGGGCAAAGTAAGATATTACATAAATTTAAGAAAATTAAATATCCTATAAAATTAATTATTATGTTCAATTTACATTATTGAGTAATTGCTTTGAAGATATATTTACAAGATTTCTATATTCATTCTTCATTATTTAGAGAGGTAAATATTTTGTAGGGGGTAGAAGTTTTTTTTTTGGATGGGTAAAAGAGTTGAAATTTTTTAAATGTAGAAGCAACATGTGGCGAGTTCTAAACCTAGTGGCTTCTCTTTTAGTATAGTTATTAAATTCTTTTATTGACAAAAAATAATGGCACGAAGCTGGTGAAAGGTTACTTTATACACCATTAGATCTATTGAAAAGTTAGGAATGATAGGTTGTTAGAGTATACAGGGATGCCGAAGTTTTTATGTATTCTGATCTCTTAAGTTGCAAGTATTTCACGGATGGTAGAGTGGTCACTCATACATTGTTAGAGGTTGTGAAAGGTTGGGAAGAACAAGTTGTTAGAGCTATTGAAAGAATGCTAGGCTGGTTATTTATACACTTCCTTGGTCCTGTCTGAGCAAATATGTTTCTGTTGGACTATTCTTCTTTTACCGTTCTTTCTTTTTCTTTTGTTGTTGTTGCATTTTTGCTTCTTTGGGGTCTTCATGGTGGTGGTTCCGTACTTCTGTTTGTGTGTGGGTGAGCTCGTGTTTTCTTTCCTGTGGCTAATCTGTTTCATTATTTGGCTGACTCATAGAATGTTGCTGCTGTTACATCAACTTCTACCCGTACTCCAATTTACAAAGCATTTGCTAAGGGTGAGAATATTGGAGATGTTACTGCCAAAGGCGAATGTGTTGGCAACCTTGCAGATCTGGTATGCTTTGTGCTATGGGTCATTTTCTAGATGTTTCTTTTATCGAAGTACACAGTAACATGAATGTGCTCTTGTCGTTCCTATTTAAAGTGTTCAATATGTTTTGGTCCGTGCCGATTATAATCTTGTCCATGCTATTCTTTGGTACCTTTCGTTTATAATTTTTAAAAAAATTTTCTTTTTTAAATGAAAATTATGAACTGCTCATGATGCGCTTATTGATCTAGTGTTGGATGTGCCTCATTGTCTCATAGAGTTACATTTTGATCTCTTTTGTATCTTGCTAAGAGATCAAGTACAACTGTAAACTCTGAAGATTAATAGCATTCTAGTGAAATAAACCATGTATATAGAGACTCGAAACAATGTCTCAATCATTTTTTTTATGCTTCAATGCTAAAGACCAACAGCTGCAAAATATCTAATTGCATTTGCCCTAGTGGAGCCAAGTTTAAGCGTTCAAGCGAAAGCCGGACAGAAGGCTATCCCAATATTTTAAACTCAATATTGTATCAAAAGAGCTTGTAATAAGAGAGCTAATTTGCAATAATTGGAGATACAAATCTCAATCCTAGTTGATGCTGACTTGTTGATGATTTGTAATAAGAGAGCTAATTTGCAATCATAGGAGATACAAAGTAATGCTTCTTTGTGACCCTATCCTTTTCTCTTTTAACTACCTCTCTCTTGCAGGAATCAAATGACCCTGAAACAGTTAACTGTTAGACAGCATTACCAATTACCACCCTATATATACACCTACTTGTTTCGATTACCACCTTTTGAAACCTCAAATGCTACGTATTACCACCTTTATTAGTCATCATCAACATAATCATGATGTATATGACTCTTAACAGCGACCTGGGACCTAATTCCCTATTGCCTCCAAAATTTGAGCCTAAACAAAAATCATTACATAAGATTTGACTTTTTAATCTTCATTCTCGATTATGTCTCTGGATAAATTAGTAAATTAGGAAGTAAATATCAAGTTAGTTTGGTGATCAGTGAGAAGGAAAATAATCTCCTACATGCCCCACTCCATGATTTTGTTGACGGAAATCATTAGATGGCAATGAAATGTAACCTACAAAGTTTCAAAAGGTGGGAAAATATGTTGTTAGTTTTGTCTTGCCTCTCTTTGACCGCAGCATGGGAATTAATTTATTCCCTATTTTACCTCCAAAATTCTAGCCTAAACAAAATATTTGACCTTGTAATATTCCTCATTCCTCAATCAAGTCAAAGGTTAATTACTAAATTAAGATTGAATATTAAGTTAAAAATCGTGGTTAGTGAGAAGGAAATTGATACTATCTCCAGTAAAAAAAATACAATACAAGTGTTTAGCTATATACAGTATAAGTGTTTGGTAATATAGCTGTTTCTGTAGAGATTAGAGATTCTGGGTAGCTGTTTACAAACTTTAAAATTTGTAGCGTTTATACTCAAAAAGTAGCGTTCAACCATGCATTGCCCATTCTTCTATCCCCTTTCTTCTTCCACGCATCCATGGCCTCCCTTTCTTCTCTGTATTCTTTTTTCCGAAGTCCACTACAGTCATCAACTATTTTTGTTAGCCAATATGATAATTATTTTCTAATATAATCTAATTATAATCAATCTTCTGCGACAATTCACAATTTGAGGGTCAATTTGTCATTTTTTTATTCAATCTAAAGTTAGTTCTTCTTCTTTATAGAGTTCAATAAATTTGAGAACTTCTTGATTATCCTTTGCAATAGTTGTGTTCTTGGGTATTCTGTATTTTTTGGATGAATTACTTGTGAAGTGATTAGTGTGTGTGACAAACAAAGTTTAATTCAGTCCAATCAGTTACAAAACGTGTTGGATTTTAGCTTTGATAATGATAGATAAATGATGCGAATCTGGGTGGTAAAATTAGCATTGATGGTGACGAGTTGGGATTAGCTTTCTATGGTGAAATTTTTATGGTGGATTCCGGATGGTAGGACTTCCATTGTTTGACGGTAGGACTTCCAATGTTTGACATATAATTAGCCTTTGGCAATTCCCTTGTTTGCATTAGATTATGACTTATGATTCTAATACTCTGTAGAAAAATAATAAAGGAAATATTATCTTCGTTTCATAAAATTGACAACGATTAATATATTTTTTCTCGATTTTTTATCAAATCTGTATAACTAATATGAAACGAGGTAGTAAAAACATGAAATTGATGCAACTAATAATAAGCATACAATTAAATTAGTATCATCAATTATCATTATATTTTCTAATAACAAATAACATTACTCAATTTACTTAATCCATATCATGCCATTTATTATCTTTTAAAACTTCAACAACTAGCTAATTTTACCATACACTCGTAGACTCAACAGCTATCATGACATCTAATTTTCAGCAGCTACTCTTCTCAGCTAACAGCTACATAAAAGCCAACAACTGCTCAAAAACTACAACTAGTTTTGCCAAACATACCCTAAATTTAAATAAATAAATAAATAAACTATGACAATCATTTGGTTGAAAGTCTTAAAAATATGGTCGGAAGTGTCGAAAGTGGATTTTTATAGCCCCTGTGATAGAGACAAGAGGACAATCCTTCATATTATGTTCATGTGGAAGCGCATTGAGCATCGACTCCTCAAAGGAACAAAGTCCGTTGCTACTGGCTAGTAGTTTATCCTCACTTCTCAAGCATACTGCTTGAAGGATGCAGATTGCGGAGTTGTTTGTCTCCATCTAAGGCATTCACATGTGCGGGAATATGTACACGTGTCAGAATTTTGAAGGTCTGAATTTTGAGCATGGTACAAGAACCTCATTTCTGATTTCAAATGCTTATTGTATGTGCTTCTCATGTTGCAGTACTTGCACACACAATTGGGGTTGACTTTTTTGCTCGTATTTGTCAAAATTATTATTTGATGTCCTTTTGTGACTGTTTATTGCATAAATTTTCTCTTTATTTTTCTTTTCTCTCTTGTTAAGTGGTGTTGAATTGGAGTTTATTAAGGACCTCAAAGTCTTTTACCACTCGAGGTGTATTTCTTTTACTTTGGAATTTATTGGCACAAAGGCTGTTGGAGGGTTGTTGCATTTATATCTGTGTTCGTCCCATTCTGAGTTGTATTTGCTTTTTCACTCTTTGTTGTGTTATTCCATAAATCTTGTTACATGTAGCTGATGCTAACCAGTTTTTTGCTGTGTAGATGGGAACTGGACTAAGCATCATGCTGTCAAAAAGGAACCCATCCTTGTTTACAACATTTGGTTTCCTTTCTTGTGGTTATGTTCTGAGTTCTTATCAAGAGGTTAGGCTGAATCCATATCCTAGCTTTGTACTGCTATCCTGTAACACAGAGAGGTGAAGTTTTGCTTACAGTATATTTTGGCTTTCTGACAGGTGAAATCTGTTGTACTGCATACACTGAACAGGGCAAGGTTTACTGTTGCTGTGGATTCTTTTCTTAAAACTGGTATGACTTTCTCATTCAATGTCTTTTGGATTATTTTGCCAAGTTTCTGATTTTTTAACTTGTGATCATCGATATTATTTTGTTGCTTTACTTTTTTTTCCCAAGGTTAAATTAGTATCTGCTTATGATGACATATTCCTTTTAGGGCGTGTTCCTTCTCTGAAAGAGGGAAATTTGAAGGAAAGTGTATTTGCTTTTCCATGGGTACAAGATATATCTGTTCAACTCGGTATGCTGATTCTTATTTTTATTTTAATGATTGATGATATTTCTCCCTTTAACTGTCCAATTCATGGTGGTAACTTCAATTGTTTAATTCAACAGGTTGTAGATTTAAGGATGCATTTCAAGACCCGGGTGTATATATTGCACTAGAGCCCCTCTTTGAGGTATGTGTTACTAGCAAATTAATAGCTTCTGGTTGGTATCACATTGAATGCTTTGTTGGATTATTTGTTTGAAAGTTTGATTGCTATAGAGTATAAAGCGTTAATTTTTGCTACAAATTTTGTAATTTTCACACACATTACTTGGTTACTTCTGTACACAGAGAGAAAAATATATAGTGACATACAATCCTATGAAGAACAGAGTGTGTGCATTGCTTAAGGATCATGCAAAGTCTGAAGACATCTTGAAAGCAGCATTCCATGTAAGTGACATTTTGGGTTGTTCATCTTCTTCTGCATTGCTTCAGCAGTTCAGCCCTTTATTATTATCAAACTAAACATTTTGGAGTTTATATATTTTAGGGTCATGTACTCAATCATTTTATTCGGTCATCAGTAAAAAAGCAAACTGTGATGCATAACCTAGACTCTACATCCATGCCTCTTAATATTGAGAGTCTTGTGGCCGAATCCTGCAAGATGGTTTCATCGACATATAGCCTTTTCAAATATAAAGCTGCGGAACAGGTAACTTGAAAACAAAATCTGAATATCTTTTACCAAACATTATTGTGGGGTCTTTTAATTATTTGGTAAACTGACATGAGTACATGACATATGTACTTGTCAAATCATTATGCTTGTTTTGGATACATTTAAGATCGATGCTTTAGAAATTGCTTCTCCAAACACAAAACAATTTTCTTGGAACGTGCCTTTTTGATTTTTCATGATACATGGTCTCATTTGTGGCTTTTGTTTTGAAAATTGTGTCTATGTCGGTTTTTTAATCTGCTGATGTGTTTGTAGTTCCTACCATTGTCAATAAGATATTTGTTGTCTATAGAGCATTAAGAATGTGCTAACTAGCCTTCACTCTTAAGTTATATTTTTCATCTCCTTAAAACTTGTTTGGTAAACTGTATGGGGATAGCTTAATTTCGTGCGTGTGTGAGTGCGTGTTTTTTTTTTTTTTTTTTTAATTTGGGGGGAAAGGGGGGGGAAGGNTGCTTGTTTTGGATACATTTAAGATCGATGCTTTAGAAATTGCTTCTCCAAACACAAAACAATTTTCTTGGAACGTGCCTTTTTGATTTTTCATGATACATGGTCTCATTTGTGGCTTTTGTTTTGAAAATTGTGTCTATGTCGGTTTTTTAATCTGCTGATGTGTTTGTAGTTCCTACCATTGTCAATAAGATATTTGTTGTCTATAGAGCATTAAGAATGTGCTAACTAGCCTTCACTCTTAAGTTATATTTTTCATCTCCTTAAAACTTGTTTGGTAAACTGTATGGGGATAGCTTAATTTCGTGCGTGTGTGAGTGCGTGTTTTTTTTTTTTTTTGTTAATTTAGGGTGAAAAGGATGGGAAAGCAAAGACAAGAGGCGAGGAAGGCTAATAGCATGGTAACGTGTGTCAATGATAAAAACCGCAAGGTTTTGGTTCAAGATGAGGACATAAAAGACAGGTGGCAGGAGTAATTTGATGAATCGTTGTGAGTAAGGAGGAAATTAACATGGAATATGTTCGTAGGATTAGGAGAGTAGAGGTGGAGACACATTTGTTCCAGTTTATAAGAGATGCTCAAGATTGTTCTAACTATCTAGGGATCAAGCTTATGAGCCACTCTATGAAGTTGTGGGAAATGGTGATAGAACACATGATCCCTTTTATGAAGTTGTGGGTAAGGTGATACAACATAGGTTAAGCGCATGAACATGCATCTTTGAAAACCAATTCAGTTATATGCGTGAGAGATCTACTATGAAGCAATTCATTTGTTAAGAAAAATGATGGAGTTTTATAAGGCGAGGAAGGACCTATATGGTTTTCATTGATTTAGAGAAGACTTATGACAAGTTGCCAAAAAGTGTACAATGTTGAAGAAATGTATTCCATGAAGTTGAATTGACCTAGTTAAGGATATGTATCGAGATGGGTCCACAAATGCGAGGACTTGTGATGTGTTGACAAAAGACTCCCATATAACAATTTGGGTTGCATCAAGGGTTGGCGTTAAGTCCTTTTCTTTTTGCAATGGTTATGTATGAAGTAATAAGGTTGATCCAAGATGAGGTACCATGATGTACGTTGTTTGCGGATGCTATCATATTGGTGGACGAAACTAAAGTGTGGTTTATGCCAAATTGGAGCAATGGAGGAAAATGTTGGAGTCTAGAGGATTTAAGCTAAGTCGAAGTAAGACGAAATATTTGGAATGTCGTTTTGGGATTCAGAGGGGGGAAAACAATTATGGTGAGGTTGGACGGAGAGGATGTAGACATGAGTGTTTTAAATATCTTGTGTAAATTATTCAAAATCAATCAATTGAAGCTGGCTCACAAGATTAAGGATTTAAGGATAACCACCTGCATTGGTTTGGACATGTAAGACGAAGATCTCAGGGTGGTACAAAGAGCGGAAGAGGGAGATCTCAAACGAGGTAAAGGTAGACCGAAATGACTTGGTTGGAAGGAGTTAGTAAGGATATTGAGCAATTGAATATAGAGGAGAATCTCATAGGGGATGGAGGAGGAAAATTTATGTGGATGGCCACACCGAATGAATAAGTTTTGGTTCCTATAGCCGACCCCAATTATGGGACTAGAGCTTTGATTGATTGATTGGTACTTATTTTCTTGGTAAGTTGTAGAAGGGAATAATCTTGATTGTGCTAATATGGTTCTAATCTCACTGTGGAAAATTTATGTGGATGACCACACCGAATGAATAAGTTTTGGTTCCTATAGCTGACCCCAATTATGAGACTAGAGCTTTGATTGATCGATTGGTACTTATTTTGTTGGTAAGGTGTAGAAGGGAATAATCTTGATTGTGCTAATATGGTTCTAATCTCACAGTGGATACCTTTCAAACCCTGCAATTCTGTAACATGTTATATCAAAAACTATATAGCCATCATAACAATATTTTGCTTAAGATATAATAAGTTGATACAAGGCTTGAAAAACAATGTCCGTGGCTTAGTCATTCTGTTTTATGCTGAAATCATAATTTGAAAATGGATTAGAAAATTCATTTTGGATGGCAATCTTTCATTACGTATTTTGTATTTTCCATTGGTTTCCTCCTACTAGCTCCTAGTCAACATAATGATCTATTCATTGGTTTTCTCCTAGTCAGGAAGCTACTCTTTAGGAGTTTAGAAATCATTTCATGAATTGAACTTCTTGCAAAATCCTCATGATGAAGTGTACCGGTGGGCTGGAAAAATTGTATCGTATTAGTTTTTAGCTTATTAATTGTAATATGAAAGTGTCAACATTCTTTTTGGAATGATTACAGTCTGATTTTTAAGAAATTTGTGGTGACATGATCAATTATATTTGGACAGAAAAGACATCATCATGTACCTAGGTTGAATGACATTGATCTGGGTATCATTTCAGCATTTGACTCTCCATTTTGTACTCAGATTTAATTTTACACATGTGGAAGCTTTGAAAGGGAATGGGAAAATGTTATATGAAAGTGTCAACACTCTTTTTGGAATTGTAGTATGAAAGTGGCAACACTCTTATATGTAAGAAATTTTTGGTGACATGATCAATTATATATGGAAAGAAAAGACATCATCATGTGCGTGGGTTGAATGACATTGATCTGGGTATCATTTCAGTGTTTGACTCTCCATCTTTTGCTCAGATATATCTGCGTGGGGAGGGAGGGGAGAGGGGGGTCTAAATATGGTGTGAATATTTTACACATGTGGAAGCTTTGAAAGGAAATGGAGAAATTCTGTTAACCTAACCTTTACTTATTATTGTAAAATCCTATTTTTTAGTGGATTTACATTTCGGTATTTCTTAGTGAAAAATAACACAACCGTTAAACTTTCAACTATTGCAGGGATGGGTGATGTCTGAATCACTACTTAATCCTGGGCATGCTCGATTATGTCAAGTTTAAGGCTGGATCTCATGCTTTGACTAGTAAAAACCATGTTGCATCGTCTGGCGTGCCTTCATGTTGCACTAAGCTTTAAGCTTGTTAAAATTGTGTGATATATGGTTTGCTTACATAATGTGGCTTGGTATGATACACCAAGACCACAAGACCAAACTTTGGTGCATTGAAAGTCTGTCTTGCTGCTAATTTGTGAGACAGGTGACGGCCTTGATGATAAGGTTATATATATATGGTCGTGATCTTATGGGAAATTGTTTATAATAACAGAAGATTGCAGACCTCAACTATCAACATTTAAAAGTGAGGTCCTTGACGCAGCAGAGTATAGTTTTCAAAAGCTGTTGTAAAATTATACATTTATCTTCTCTTCTCTATAAATGCTTTCAGCTGCTTGTATTAATGTAAATGCACAGGTCTTCCCCTCTGCGTATTTATTGCTGAGCTTGTTGACAGTTTGTTACACATTATGTAATCCACGAAGAGGATACTGGAGGGTTTGAAAGACACACGATTTTGATAGTTTTGAAGGTTATGACTTGGTATGGTGGACGTTTGGATCGGCTTTGATATTTTCTTTCTTAGGAAATTAGCGAGCTGTTTTTGTCCATTTAATTTTTCGAGTAAATTGTAAAATAGGATGGGTAAACTGGGCCTGTAATTCAATTGTTATATTACTATCGTCAGATTGTTACAAATTGACAATATGTTTATAATTATGCACTTTATTTTAGGAAAATTTATATGTATTGTTTCTTTCTCTAAACCCCCTCCCTGTTGTCTTGCCCCTCTCCTTGTACATGGCTCCCAGCCCTCTTCTTTTCTACTCTTGTCTAAGAAGGTTTTTGAGCTCCCGGCCACAAGGCTACAATGATACTAACCTCCTGAACTTCGAAGGTAGATATTGTTAAGTTATTACATTATTAGTTTATAATAAAGCTGATTAAAATCGGCCTGGCCCAGTCTTTTTCTGTTGGGTTGAGCTAAAAAATTCCGGGCTGAATTTGGGCTTGGATGGCCCTGAAAATGTTAATTTGGGGGGTCCTTGGACACAATTATTATAATGTACACCCGGAAGTACATTCCACAATATACTCCTTTTGATATCCTTTTTTACAATGTAATATTTATTTTCCTACATGCAATATTGGTTTTATTGAATGTAGTAATATTAACTCTAAACAACTTAAAAATATTTTAAGTTATCATTAAGGTTTGATTATCATAATTTGATTTTTGAGACGAATAACCATAAATCGTTCATTCATTTAGACGAATTAGCTTATATTTTTTTGTCACCTTTTCCTTTGTGAAAAGATAAAGAAAGAAGTTTGTTCATTCCTTAGTAAGAAATAGTAATGTACGAGTAGTATTATTTATGATGTAATACATGTTTTATTAGAATAAGTGTTTTATAATATGTATGATGTATTAGTGAATTGAGTCATTTCCATGAATGAATAAAAATATCACATATTAAGAGATGAATATTGTATTTTCAAAACTAAATATTATACACTGGAAAGAGAATATTACAATTTGAAAATTTTGAGCGTATATATATATATATATATATATATTTAACGTTACAATTAAGAATATTGAGTATTGGAAATAAATATTAATTATTGAAAGCATAACACATATTAGTGTTTTTAATGAATATTGCTCATTCACTCCTAGCAAAATCTTGAGGATTAAATTAATAAAGAGAATCACTAGTTTGAAAAAGAATATCATAGTTTTAGTTATAAACTATACTTGGGCCCAACCGTTGCCCCGGGTATACAGTTTAGTGCACATTTAGATTTGGGCTCGACCGCTGCCCCAGGTATATAGTTTAGTGCAAGTGTGAAAATTAATAGTGCATAAAAACATAAACTGTATCTATCTCTATTGATTCATTGAGTGTGATTTAATTATGTAATTATTGCAATATAGAGGCATATAACATATCATAGCTTAATATTTAACTTATTAATATTTGACTTTGAGATCATGAGTTCAAATCTCGTACAACTCATATTTGCTTTTTAATATATAGATAGTTAATGTCGAGTCATTTTTTGCATGAATTTGATGTATTGAAAATTTCATAAGAAAAGTTTAATAGATCAGTGTTGAGTAAATTGTCTAGAAATATTATTTATTGAAAAACGGATATTGCTCACTAAAAAATGAATATTACTTGTTGACAAATGATGAATATTAGAAGGAGTATATTCTAAAATATACTTTCGAAAACATATAATAATTGGGCCTTTGGACATGCACTTTCAGACTTTTGGGATTCAAGCAACCGAAATTATGGGATTTGTGCAAGATTTTACAGCCTAAGCATAGATGATTGGGATGATAATGTATGCTTCAGCCTGGCTTACCCATGACCACCTTTAACTTGTAACCATTACTAACAAAATTATTAGTTACTTACTATGAAGCATTTCACATAGATATTTATAAAAAAGAGGAAACAAAATAACTTAGCCTATCAAATTCAACATAAGATTACAATAATTTTAATTTTAACATTAATTAGCTTCTAATCATAAGCTAATTTAGACAAAATAATCAACATAAGATAAACACATGCAAGTACTAAAAACCTTATAAAAAGATGATTGATTATATTTTGCATAATGTAGTTGATCCAAAAACCTTGTACACCACACCCATCAGATTCTCAAAGATTATTTTCCCTATACATAAAAATAACTCAATACAACCTAATAAATCAAACAGCATACCAATAAGACAAAAGCCAAGTACACTAAACAATACCATCACACATATGGTATATATATATATATATATATGATAACATAATTAATGATGGAAGTAATTGATCAAATACAAAAGTAATTAATTAATTAATTAATGTTTTAGATAGATGATGATATAATTGGGTTGTCATTACTAAGATTATTAATCTTCTTAGCCAAAGTGTGTTTGTTATTATGCATCCAAACCTTCAAAACTCTCCTTTTAATCCCAATTTGTTGGCAAAATTGTTGCACCACATTGTCTTCTTGCTTCTGAATTTTCCATCCAACTTTTTCAGCAAACTCAAACATTTTGTCCTTTTGTTCTTGACTAAATTTAGTCCTAAACCTCTTCTTAACCCCTTGATTACTACTATTATGAGTATGATGATGCATCATCATCATCATCCCACCACCATTATTATTATGATTATTATTGTTATTATTTCCATGATGATAATTATTATGATGATTAGATAGTTGATCAGAAACTAGTGTAGTGTAGGAGGGCATGTTGATTGCAACTGACCTAGAAAAGGGTACACGTGGCACCCCAACAGAAGCTCCTCCTCCTCCGGTACCCAAAATGACTTTTCTACCCCTACTCCCAAGGAGATGTGGGTGAGTATTAGAAGGGTAAAATTGGGAAGGATGATATGTAGTAGAAGGTTGGATCATCATCAAATGGTGACCTTCAATCTCTTTTCTATGGAAGTTTCTATGACAATTACAAGCTGAACAAAATAGACCTTCTTCTTCTTCAGTTGGCATGAACTCTCCACACCCATCTTTTGCATTTCCTCCCATTGATGCTGCATGATTCTTTTGACATTCCTTGTATTTTATTATAATCTTCTTCTTTTTCATCACACCTACATCATCATCATCATCATCATCACCATACATGATGTTAACATTATTATTATTGTTATCATCATCATCATTGATGTTAGTCATGTTACCATGTAATGGTTTAAGATGATGACGACCATGATCATTATCATCCTCCTCTAGAATGGGTTTTGTAGTAGTAGTAGTGATAGTACTAGTACCATTGGAATTGTTTGATGGGATGATGTTATGTTGGTTATGAGATGATGAGGATGATGGGTCATGGCTGTTATAATGATGATGGTTGCGATGATGGTGATGGACATGACCATGACCATGTTGAGCATGCATATGGAGTCCAACAAAAGCACTGTTAATTGGTATAGGAATCTCTGCTTCTTCTTCTTCTTCTTCTTCATGATGACTTGAAAGCTCCATCTTTTATATATGAAGTCAAAATAAATAAAAAAAATGACAATTGAAGTAGTTTCTCTTTTGAATGAGGAATTAATTAAACTTGAAAATGTAATAGCAAGCTAGCTAGCTAGCTTTCAGATATTAATTAAACAAAGGTATATAACATGTCACATGAAAATTCATTGAGAAAAAATGGGGAAACAATGCAACGATATCAAACTTTTGTAACATATAATAATATTTATAGTGACATTGTGGGAAACTAATTAAAGATAAACAAAATAATGGACATACTTATATAATTAATTAAAAAAAATGAACTATATATATTTAAATTCATTAACTAATTAATTAATAAAGGAAATTCTTAGAAAGGGTTTGATAAATTGCAAAATGAATTGAGGAAGAGAGCTTTATTTGGAGGGAATTAATAATAAATTAGGAGCTTATATTGAGAGAAGAGTGTGTAGTGAAGGGCTAGCATAAACAATGATATGGGAAAGAGAAAGGATCTTTGCAAATTTTTATTCTTTAAAAGGTTGTCTTTTATACCACAGTTTTTAACTGCAAATGAGTGAATTTTAGGAGGGGATTATAAATAAATAAAGAAGATGTTTGCTTTGCTTTGCTTTGCTTGCAAAATCAGGCACCAAGTTTACGCCATACATATCATTTGGGTTGTGTCAGTAAGTAGTGGAGACGACAAGCCAGGGTATAACTTCATATACTAGCTTTTTTCCTCTTAATTTAATAAAGATATTAAATATGATAAAAATAAGGTTTTCGAGGCCGAAATCGAGCATGAGGCACCCCAATAATAACTACAACACATGGTAATTAAAAAAACAAGGTGGAAACAAGACATAGCCCAAGAAAGCCCTAGGAAGCCGAAAACGAAGACTCCTCACTAGGGATGGCGACGGATGTTGGACCCGCCCCAGATTTGTGGATCCAGATCCGTTTTTACAGATATGGGTCTTAATATTTTAGTCACAATGGATCTGGGTCGGATATGGATCCTTCCTAGAAAAAAAAAGAATCCGGATATGGGTCTAATGATATGCAGACCCGTTTACCCATTTACCCATTTTTCAAATAAAATATAATTTTTTTTCTTATAAATGTAACATGAAATACATATCATGGAGTACTAAAGGCGACTTCACCTTTTACCTAAACTTAAATTATTATTATTATTATTATTATTATTATTATTATTATTATTATTATTATTATTATTATTATTTATTCATTTGTCCAAATATATTTCTTTAAATTATTATTTGAAACTTGAAAGAGACAAGTAGTTGTGTTTGAACTTTTAATATTATATGCTTGGATTAGTTAAATTTGATTTGAAATATCAAGTATAAGACTTGAATTTCTATGTAGAAGTGGCTATGCGAGTTAATTTGCTTGATTGTTGGAAAATTTTTATGAAAATTAGTAGGACCCCTTTTGAACCCAGATCTGTAGGATCCAGCGAAACTGGATATGGATCCTTTCTTTCCATGCCCAACGGATCTGGGGCGGATATAGATCCATATCTGAAAAATGGATTTGGATATGGATCCATTTAGATCTACCCAGATTCGACCCATTGCCATCCCTACTCCTCACGTACGTCGGATGCGTCGTGAGGTCGCCTTGAAGTACAACTTCTACTGAACGGCGGGTTGGATCCTTTGCATACAACTTAAATACACGACGGACACACTGTAAAATTTTACTCAATTTTTTTCAAGTACAGTGGAACTTCAAAATCTAGTAAGTAATAGCCTTTGTATCAGGCCTCCGGATAGGTCGTTCTGAGCTGTGTCTTCAATTCCTTTCTCCTTGTTTTTTTTCTACGTGTTGTAGGCCACCTCAAGTTTCTACGCGATCGATTTTAGCCTCTTAAAACCTATTACCATCTTTCTTTCTAGAATGCTCAAAAGATAAGAAGGAGCCTGGGAACAACTTTTTTGCTCTCCCAAGACGTTCCTATGGCCTTTCAACACAAATTTCCTGCTTTAGATTCATTTTTTGATCATACGGGCATCCTTTATAATTTTCGGCAATTTTTTTCCGGGAGCCTAGAACCTCAAAAAACTGTTAATAATAGCCTTTTTTGCATGCCTCTAAAGGGCCCATCTCGGGGTTCGTCTTCTTCTCGCCTTATTTGTTTACCACATGCTATGGGCCATATCAGGACTCACCACGATCGGTATTAAGCTATAAAAACTTGTTACCATCTCTCTTTCAAGGATTTTTCAGAAGATAAGACGGGGCCCGGGAAACAGAGCATTATCTTCTTATGGCCTTTTCCGAAGATGGATAAACATTTATTTTTGGGGCCCTTGAAAAACTTGTTATCATCCACTTATGGCTTTTTCACCCCAAATCGCCTGGTCTTGGTTCATATCTTTACCACACGGGCACCTTGGAAAGTTTTTGGCAATTTTTTTCGAGACCCCAAAACCTCAAAAGCAGTGGATAATACCCTTCGTTTGAGGCCTCTAGAAGGGTCGCACCGAGGGTTCGTCTTATTTTTGCCCTATTTTTTACCATGTGCTATGGGCCACCACATGTTTCCCCACAATCAATTTTGGCCTCTTAAAACATGTTCTCATCCCTCTTTATGGCCTTTTTCAGAGACATGAAAAAAGGCTTATTCCAAGACCCTCTAAAAACTTGTTATCGTCCCACTTAATCGCCTGTTTTAGGTTTAAATTTTTACCATACACGCACCCCAAAAACTCAAAAAACAGTGGATAATAGCCTTTGTTTGAGGCCTCCGAAGGTGTTGCACCAAGATCTGTCTTATTTCGTCCTATTTTTTACCACATGCTATAGGCCACCACGTGACTCTCCAAGATCAATTTCGGCCCATAAAAACTTGTTATCATCCCTCTTTTGGCCTTTTTTAGAGATGGAAAAAACAGCTTACTCCGGGACCTTATCTAAACTTCTTATCATCACTCTGATGGTTTTTTCAACCCAAATCGCTTGGTTTGGATTCATATTTTTACCACAAGGGCAACCTCGAAAAAATAATTTTTTGCAATTTTTTTCCAAGACTGAAACCTCAAAAAACAATGGAGATTAGCTAGGCTAATAGCCTTTGTTTGAGGCCTCCATAGAAGTCGCACCGGGATCCGTCTTATTCCCCCCCCCCCCTTTTTACCATGTGCTATGGGCCCCCCATGACTCCCCACAATCGGTTTCGAACCCTAAAACTCTATTATCATCCCTCTTATGATTTTCTTCGAAGAATTGAAAGACAAATATTTCCAGGGCCCTTGACAAACTTGTTATTGTCTCTCTTATGACCCTTTTACCCCAAATCGCATACTCAGGGGTAATGTTTTTACCATACGGGTACCCCGGAAAGTTTTTGGCGACTTTTTCCCAAGAACTGGTTGAGGACTCTGGGGTGGCTGCACCAGGATCCGTCTTATATTCGCCCTTTTTTTTTTACCATGTGCTATGGGCCACCACATTACTCCCCATGATTCATTTCGGCCCCTAAAAACCTGTTATCATCCCTCATATGGCCTTTTCCAGAGATAAGAAAAATAGCTTATTCTCGGACCCTACATAAACTTGTTATCATACCTATTATGTACTTTTCACACCAAACCCCTTGGTCTGGGTTCATATTATTACCTCACGAGTACACCATAAGATTTTGGCAATTTTTTTCCCGGGACCACGAAACCTAAAAAACAAGTTGATAATAGCCTTCGTTTGAGGCCTCCGGAGGGGTCGCACCAGGACCGTCTTATTTTCGCCCGGTTTCTTTTACCATGTGCTATGAGCCACCACATGATTCCCCACAACTAGTTTCGGCCCCTAAAAACCCGTTATCATCACTCTTATGGCCTTATCCGAAGAATGGAAAATCAACTATTTGGGGGTCTTTAAAAACTTGTTAACGTCTCTCATATGGACTTTTTACCCCAAATCGCCTACTATATTTTTACCATACAGGCACCCCATAAAGCAAGCAATTATGGGTATAAAGGCCATTAGAGGGACGATAACAAGTTCAAATAGCGCCTTAGAATAAGTTGTTTTTACCATCTTTGGAAAAGGCCATGAGAGGGATAATAAACAGGTTTGTAGGAGTAGAAATCGACCATAGGCAGTCCTGTGGTACCCCATAGCACATGGTGATAAAAAAAGGCAAAAATAAGACACATCCCAGGAAGGCCCCTCCAGAGGCCTCAATCAAAGGCTATTCACTTATATTTCGAGTTTTCGTGGTTCCGAAAAAAAGTTGTCAAAAACATTCTAGGTTGTCGGTATGGTAAAAATATAAACGTTGAGCAGGTGATTTGGGGTGAAAAGGCTGTAAGAGGGGCGATAACAAGTTTATATAGGGTCACGGAATAAGTCATTTTTTCCATCCTCAGAAAAGGACATAAGAGGGATGTTAACAGGTTTTTAGGTCTGGAACTGATAGTGGGGAACCATGTGGTCGCCCATAGAACGTGGTGAAAAAAACTTGGCAAAAATAAGACGGATCTCGGGAAGGGTCTTCCGGAGGCCTTAAGCGAAAGCTATTATCCACTGTTTTTTGTGGTTCCGGGGTCTCAAGAAAAAAATTACCAAAAAATTTTCAAGGNACATGACTCCCCACAATCGGTTTCGAACCCTAAAACTCTATTATCATCCCTCTTATGATTTTCTTCGAAGAATTGAAAGACAAATATTTCCAGGGCCCTTGACAAACTTGTTATTGTCTCTCTTATGACCCTTTTACCCCAAATCGCATACTCAGGGGTAATGTTTTTACCATACGGGTACCCCGGAAAGTTTTTGGCGACTTTTTCCCAAGAACTGGTTGAGGACTCTGGGGTGGCTGCACCAGGATCCGTCTTATATTCGCCCTTTTTTTTTTACCATGTGCTATGGGCCACCACATTACTCCCCATGATTCATTTCGGCCCCTAAAAACCTGTTATCATCCCTCATATGGCCTTTTCCAGAGATAAGAAAAATAGCTTATTCTCGGACCCTACATAAACTTGTTATCATACCTATTATGTACTTTTCACACCAAACCCCTTGGTCTGGGTTCATATTATTACCTCACGAGTACACCATAAGATTTTGGCAATTTTTTTCCCGGGACCACGAAACCTAAAAAACAAGTTGATAATAGCCTTCGTTTGAGGCCTCCGGAGGGGTCGCACCAGGACCGTCTTATTTTCGCCCGGTTTCTTTTACCATGTGCTATGAGCCACCACATGATTCCCCACAACTAGTTTCGGCCCCTAAAAACCCGTTATCATCACTCTTATGGCCTTATCCGAAGAATGGAAAATCAACTATTTGGGGGTCTTTAAAAACTTGTTAACGTCTCTCATATGGACTTTTTACCCCAAATCGCCTACTATATTTTTACCATACAGGCACCCCATAAAGCAAGCAATTATGGGTATAAAGGCCATTAGAGGGACGATAACAAGTTCAAATAGCGCCTTAGAATAAGTTGTTTTTACCATCTTTGGAAAAGGCCATGAGAGGGATAATAAACAGGTTTGTAGGAGTAGAAATCGACCATAGGCAGTCCTGTGGTACCCCATAGCACATGGTGATAAAAAAAGGCAAAAATAAGACACATCCCAGGAAGGCCCCTCCAGAGGCCTCAATCAAAGGCTATTCACTTATATTTCGAGTTTTCGTGGTTCCGAAAAAAAGTTGTCAAAAACATTCTAGGTTGTCGGTATGGTAAAAATATAAACGTTGAGCAGGTGATTTGGGGTGAAAAGGCTGTAAGAGGGGCGATAACAAGTTTATATAGGGTCACGGAATAAGTCATTTTTTCCATCCTCAGAAAAGGACATAAGAGGGATGTTAACAGGTTTTTAGGTCTGGAACTGATAGTGGGGAACCATGTGGTCGCCCATAGAACGTGGTGAAAAAAACTTGGCAAAAATAAGACGGATCTCGGGAAGGGTCTTCCGGAGGCCTTAAGCGAAAGCTATTATCCACTGTTTTTTGTGGTTCCGGGGTCTCAAGAAAAAAATTACCAAAAAATTTTCAAGGTGCCCAAGTGGTCAAAATATGAACCAGACCAGATGATTTGGGTTGAAAAGGCCATAAGAGGGACGATAAGAAGATTATATAGGGTCCTCGAATAGTAATCATTCCAATCCTCGAAAAAGGCCATAAGAGAGATGATATCAAAATTTCAAGGGCAAAAACAGATCTTCAAGAGTCCTGTGCTAGCCCATAGCACATGGTAAAATAAATGGCAAAAAAATGACCCTAAGAAGGCCCCTCAAGAAGTCTTGCTGTCGTGATCCACTAAAATTCAGCCCTATGTCGCTTTGATTCGTCCCTCCCGCCTTTAACCCCCTTTTCCCTTAAAACTACTACATAGTAGGGATGGGCATGTCTACAACTATGGTGGGTGCATGCAAACATGCGTTAATCAGATCCCATGACAAGGATACACAACACACGATGCGAAAAAAGTCTGCCTGCCCTAGGCCAACAGCTAACCCCTTCCTCCCGTCGGAAAATATTGAATAGTATAAACAGAGGTTGCCTGCTCTCAACCACGCTCATGGTAAACACACCCCTAGAAGAGGCAAAACGGGGTCTTATAAAAGGCCGCCAAAGGTGACGAGGGAGTGAGCATCACCAAGGGTTGTGATGTCGGAAATCCTCGGTAGAGAGATCATAAGAGGTCTTTACGGGCTGAAACCGATCTTGGGGGGTGCTGTGGTAGTCCATAGCAGGTGGTAAAAAAAAAGGGGCGAAAATGTGACGGGTCCCGGGACGGCCCCTCCGCAGGCCCGAAACGAAGGGTAATATTCACTGTTTTTTGTGGTTCCGGGGTCACAGAAAAAAAATTCCCATTAATTGACCGGGGCGCCCGTAAGGTCAAAATATGCACCAAAGGATTTAGAGTAAAAAGGTCATACGAGGGATTATAACAAGGTCTTAGACGGTTCCATATGAGGCTGTTTTTCCCCCTCTCCGGAAGAGGCCATAAGAGGGATTAAGAGGTCTTTAGGGGCCGAAACTGATCATAAGGGGTGCTATGGTGGCCCATAGCGCGTGGTAAATAAACGGGGGGAAAATGTGATGGGTCCCGGACGACCCCTTCGGCGCCTGAAACAAAGGCTATTATTCACTGTTTTTTGTGGTTTCGAGTTCCAAGAAAAAAAATCTCGAAAATTGCACGGGGTGCCCGTAAAGTAAAAATATGAATCTAGACCAAAGGATTCGAGGTGAAAAGGTCATATGAGGGATTATAACAAGGTCTTAGACGGTTCCATATGACACTTTTTTCTCCTCTCTAGAAGGGGTCATAAGAGGGATGATAAGAGCTCTTTAGGGGCCGAAACCAATCTTGTGGGATATTGTGGTGGCCCATAGCATGTGGTGAAAAAACGGGGCAAAAATGTGACAGGTCCCGGGACGGCCCCTCCAAGCATGAAACAAAGTCTATTATTCACTATTTGTTGTGGTTCAAAGGCCGCGGAAAAAAATCATAGAAATCAACCAGGGTGTCTGTAAGAAAAAAATATGAATCCAAACCAAATGATTCGGGTTGAAACAGTTATACGAGGGATTATAACAAGGTCTTAGACGGTTCCATATAAGGTTTTTTTTCCCCTTTTTGAATGAAGTCATAAAAGGGATCATAAGAGGTTTTCAAGGGCCGAAATCGAACTTCGGGAGTGCTGTGGTGGCCCATAGCACGTGGTAAAAAAAATGGGGCGAAAATGTGACGGGTCCAAGGATGGCCCCTCCGAAGGCCTGAAACAAAGGCTATTATTATTCACTGTTTTTTGTGGTTCCAGGGTCCCGGAAAAAAAATCTCGAAAATTGACCTGGGTGCCCATAAGGTAAAAATATGAACTCAGACTAAATAATTCAGGGTGAAAGGTCATATGAGGGATTATAACAAGGTCTTAGACGGTTCCATATGATGGTATTTTTTTCCCCTCTCTAGAAGAGGCCAGAAGAGGGATTATAAGAGATTTTTAGGGGAAAAAACTGATCTTGGGGGGTTGCTGTGGTGGCCCATAGAAGATGGTAAAAAAACGGGATGAAAATGTGACGGGTCCCAGTACGACACCTCCGGAGGCCTGACACAAAGGCTATTATTCACTGTTTTTCGTGGTTCTGAGTTCCAGAAAAAAAAAATTGACCAGGGTGCCCATAAGGTATAAATATGAACTCAAACCAAAGGATTTGGGGTGAAAAGGTCATATGAAGGATTATTTTAAGGTTTTAGACGGTTCCATTTGAGGTTGCTTTTTCCGTTCTCTAGAAGAGGCCATGAGAGTAATCATAAGAGGTATTTAGGGGCCGAAATCGATCTTGGGAGGTACTGTCCTGGCCCATAGCCCATGGTAAAAAAAAACGAGGCAAAATTGTGACGGATCCCGGGACAGCCCTTCCAGAAGCCTGAAACAAAGGCTATTATCTATTGTTTTTTGTGGTTCCAGGGTCCCGGAAAAAAAATCCAGGAAAGTAACCTGGGTGCCTGTAAGGTGAAAATATGAACCTAGACCAAAGGATTTGGGGTGAAAAGGTCATATGAGGGATTATAACAAGGTCTTAGACGGTTCCATATGAGGCTGTTTTTTCCCTCCCTAGAAGAAACCATAAGAGATCATAAGAGGTCTTTAGGGGCCGAAACCGAGCTTGGGGATTGATGTGGTTGTCCATAGCACGTCATAAGAAAACGAGGTGAAAATGTGACAGGTCCCAGGACGACCACTCCGAAGGCCTGAAACAAAGGCTATAGTTCACTGTTTTTTGTGGTTCCGGGGTCCCAGAAAAAACTAGAAATTGACCGGGGTGCCCGTAAGGTAAAAATTTGAACCCAGACCATGGGATTCGAGTTAAAAATGTCATATGAGGGATTATAACAAGGTATTAGACGGTTCCATATGAGTATGTTTTTTCCCCTCTCAGGAAACGGCCATAAGAGGGATCATAAGAGGGCTTTAGGGGCCGAAACCGATCTTGGAGGGTGTTGTGGTTGCTCATAGCACGTGGTAAAAAATCGGGCAAAAATGTGATGGGTCCCGGGACGGCCCCTCCGGAGGCCTGAAACAATAGCTATTATTCACAGTTTTTTGTAGTTTCGGGATCCAAAAAAAAAATCCCGGAAATTGACATGGGTGCCCTTTAGGTAACAATATGAACTCAGACCAAAGGGTTCGGGATGAAAAGGTCATATGAGGGATTATAAAAAGGTTTTAGACGATTCCATATTAGGCTATTTTTTCCCCTCTCTGGAAGAGGCCATAAGAAGGATCATAAGAGGGCTTTAGGGGCCGTAATTGATCTCGGAGGATGCTGTAGTGGTCCATAGCACGTGGTAAAAAAAGGGGCAAAAATTTGACGGGTCCCGGGACAGCCCCTCAGGTGGCTTGAAACAAAGGCTTATTGTTCATTGTTTTATGTGGTTCCGTAGTCTCGAAAAAAAAATTCTCGGAAATTGATCGGAGTGCCCGTAAGGTAAAAATATGAACCCAGACCAAAGGATTTGGGGTGAAAAGGTCATAGGAAGGTTTATGACAAGGTCTTAGACAGTTTCATATGAGACTATTTCTTACCCCTTTCTGAAAGAGGTCATAAGAGGGAGGGGGGTGTTGTGGTGGCCCATAGCTCGTTGTAAAAAAAGGGACGTAAAGTTGACGGGGCCTAGGAGACAGCTCCTCTAAAAGCCTAAAACAAAGACTATTATTCACTGTTTTTTGGGGTTCCGGGATCATAGAAAAAAAAGGAGGGACGATAACAAGTTTTTAGAGGGCCCTAGACTGAGCTATTTTTCCTATATACTAAAAAGGTTGTAAAAGGGATGATAACAGGTTTTTTTTGGGATTGAAACCAATTGTGGAGAGTCCTGTGGTGGCTCAGCTCATAAACTGTGGAAAAAAAAAATAATATGGAGGGGAAGGCCCCTCCGAAGTCTTCAGTCAAAGGCTATTATCCATTGTTTTTTGAGGTTTTAGGTTCGAGGAAAAAATGGCAAAGTTTTCCGAGGTGCTCGTGTGGTCAAAAGACGAACCCTGAAAAGCTTCTCGGGACCCTCTTTTGAACATAAGGGCACCAAGTAAAATTATCGGCAGTTTTTTTCCGACAACCTAGAACTTTAGAAAATCGTGAGCTATAGCCTATTTCTGAACGACTATCCTGTGCTCTGTCTTGTGTTTTCGCTTTAGTTTTTACCACGTGTTGTAGTTGACTCCAAAATGTTCCACGTTTGATTTTAGACTTTAAAACCTTGCTAAATAGTCTTATAGAGGATTTCCAAATAAGGCACATTGGTCATTCTTACTCTCCCGGGATTGTCTTATATCCTTTCAAATTGTGAAAAGTCCTCGGAGGGGCCTCTATTGACCTTAGGGACACCATTATAATTTTGAGCAATTATTGTTAGACTTCGAAACCCATGAAAATTTTAAGTTATACTCCATTTGTCTCATTATCTTTGCAACAATTTCTTTTTTAGTTTGTCCCGAAATAGCTACATTTCCTTATTTGGTTATTCTTTTTCTCTAATCTTTTTTCTTTAATCCTTTAGGGATGTCAAATAGAAGAAAAATACTAAGGGCCTGTTTCCTTCAGCTGAAAACAGCTGAACTGAACTGATTGAACTGAATTGAGTTGAATTGAACTGAACTGAAATAAACTGAGCTGAACTGAAGTGAGTTGAGGTGAACTGAACTGAACTGATTTTAAGCTCAAGTTAACAGACCCTAAGTACCAACATATATATATGGTATGGTCGTCGGGTCCAAGTCAATACAAAATGAGGGTGTCAGAAAACATAGATATCAGAGGTTGAGCATGTTTCTGAGGGGTGTCGAGGCTCTTATTTACTTTTGGTGTTGTAATATCATGACTACTGCTAGAATTGAAGGAGCAGCATTACTCAATATGAAATAATTGTCCCTTCTTTGCAAGAAATTATCCCTTTCTCTCTCTCTCCTTGGGATTTCTCATCAACTCCTTCACATGAATTTTGCCAGAACTTTGATCCCACTATAAGCTAGGAAAATCAATGCCTTTTTTTGGGAGCATCATTGTTTTAAATTTTTATTGGATTCTTAAGGTTATTTATTTATTTATTTATTTATTTATTTATTTATTTATTTATTTATTTATTTATTAGTGTGTGTGTTAACCTTGTTGGTTAAGGTATTTATACTACTTTTTTGGATATATTTCAACTAAATAAAGTAATTTCGTACAAAACATACTTATAATGGTGATATATGGTTTTTTTTTATGCATTGAAATTGATTCGAAAAGTTCTATAGTACAGAAGGTGGTACACTGGTACGCAATAAAAAAAAAATTTAGAAATTACTAGAATATATAAAGTAGATGGTTAGCTATAGATATTGGATAGATTGATGATCAAATTTGTTGTTTGGTGGCAATGACATGAGATATGACAGATAAATCACTATACTATCATGACGCATAGTGCTTGAAACACAAGGAGAATCTGAAAATGAGTTTGAGATTCAAACCAAGGCTGTCAATTTCACTTGAGTACTCAGACGCTTACCATTATGCCAAAGCCATAAAACCTCAATGGTGATATAAATATGTAGCGTAGTGTAGTGTAGTGTAGTTAATTAGCAAATTTAGCATGGTGTGAGAAATAATAAACTAGGAATGGGGTGAATGGGGACCACATAACATACTCCCGTAATTACGTTGCTTCCTTATTTCCTACTGTGATACTTTTTGTTCCCTTTTATTGTGTTTATTATTATTAATTTGTTAAAAAAAAAAAACCTTAGGTTTGGAGGATTGCTATGATATGGTCAGTCTCATACCCACACATTTATAGTAATATCTTTGCTTCTAATACTCATGGTTGGAGGATTGCTACAATTTTAATCATTTCACCTTGTTTGCACTCCTCAAGTTCTACTGCTTTTCTTTTGTATCTTACTTTACTTTTAGATTCATTTTCTATGCTTTCTCATTTTATCCTTACAACTTTGTTTGCTTCTAAAATGTTTTGGATCATCTATCGACTAACTATGGTTATCGACTCGTTTGATTAGATTCCAAATCTTATTTGTGAACACAAGAGTTTAATAACAGTTTAATCTATCATATTATCTCAATCAATTATGAAATAAGTTTAGCCCAAGTTTATATCAATCTGTTTTGTTATCATTTTTATCAATTTAGGTTTAGCTTAGCAACAAATGTTCAATTCTCAAGTTTACTAAATTGTATGTTTAAAATAATATAAATACATCTATTTATAAGCTCAATCCTCTATTATTATTTTTCTCATTACAAATCTACAATTATACATTTATTTGCATACCAAAAAAGTGAGAATATGTGACTCAGTAATTGTATAAGAGAAAACAAAAGGAAAACGACATGACTAATTACCTGGAGTACACCTTTTTTCCTTTGCAACAAATAGATATTATTTTGTGAAACATAAAATATTTATTTGTGACAACCCAAAAAAAAAAAAAAAAACGATTGTAGTAGTAAGAAATTAATTTTTCCACTATTAGACTGATTTTGAAGAAAATACATCTATTCACTATGTTTCTTTCCGTACTTTCTACAGTTTCTATGTCATCCCATGTCTTCTACATGTTGTTTAAAGCACGTAAACAGTGGGGCATCTGAATGAGCATTCATCCCACAACAAAAGCCCATAAACCAAACGCCCATGTCATGGGAGAGCTGCTTGACCCAAACACCCCGCTCTTTTAAAATATTAACAAATATTTCAACAACTAAGTTTAGTGGTAGAGGTTGCTTATGATGGTAGGGATTAATGGTGAATGGATGCTACTGGTGGTGGTGGGCATTGTGACAGCGTAGAGAAAAGGAAGTAAGACTCAATGTACCAACACGTTGTAGGTGATGCATCGATCCACAACGTACCACACAGATTTATGTATGTTGTAAATTCACGACAAACCCACAAACAGCCTTTTTAACACATTTGGAGCTAAACCAGACGACAATATATAGTCACAAAACTTGTTCCTTCACATCCTCAAAAAGACCACTAATTTTACTAATCTCATCACTTTTACTACTTAGATGAAAATAACTAGCACCAAAAATACCTGCAAAGGAAATAATTTCCTTGAGGCTAATGCTCAGACTCTCAGAGTCTTGGAGAAAGCTAAACTGTACATTGTTGACTCCAACAACAATTTGCATCCGCTACTTTTTGAGAAGCATGTTTCTAAATTCTTCATTAGATTTAGGCTTCTCGTCCTCGCCTTCAATAGCTTTTGGTTTGGTTGCTGTAAAACCAAGAGGCCTGACATTGCGTGGAACTGCAAATGTATTCCTTCCTTTCATTTGGATTCCTTCACTGTCATGCGGCTTACTAGAGGATGACTGATTAACAAATGGCTCAGAAGAATTGCTTCTCTTTGAACCTGTGAAAGCAACATATTAAATGCAATAACAAGTAGGAACCATTTGTCCAGCAACAAGCCCATGATTACTAGATACAGAAGCTCAAACTCAAACACCTCATCAGAAAATAAAACATAGAATTGCACAAATTTCAACAAACTACTACATTATGATTTATGACAAATAACCTAGTTCAAAAGTTTCTCCTCTTGTGGACAAACCTATTAGACTAGAGGACTATAGGCTACGGTAAGAAATGGAATGATAGATTGATAGGCGACAGCAAGATAAAATTTACAAAGAAAGAATTCATACCATCTTTGTCAGCATTATGACGTATGCCTGATTGACTTTTGCTTTTAGAAGGATCTGATCGGGCAATGCTTAATTTCTTCTTCATCATCCACTGTCGGTTCTTAGCCACAGCAGCATCAAGATGTGCATCATCACAGAAATCGACATATGCTAGACCCTTTTACACATTTATCGATGATATTAGATGCTTTTCATTATAAAGCATAGCAATCACAAAGGGGGAAAACAAAATAACATTAGCAGAGACTATTAGTTTATCTCTTACGGAGTAGATGATTAATGAATGAAACGAAATTGCATAGAAGAGGGTTCCTAAGGCAGAAAATTACCCTTGATTTGCCAGTATCCCTGTGCTTCAGTATTCGGATAGATTGAACTCCACCAACATCACTAAAGAATTTGCGAATATCTTCATAATTAGCCTGCACAAATTGCTTAGGCTTAAACACCCCAAATTCTCAAAATATTAACCTTAACATGATAAATAAACACAACGAACAGATTAACACCCAGGACATGGGGGGGAGGGGGGGAGGGGGACAGATGAAAGACAGCTGTACAATCAGCTCACCTTTGGATCAAGATTAGATATGAATGCTGTGCATTGATCTGTGTACTTTGGCTTTTCATGCAAGTTTTCATCTTTTGGCTGTTCCACGTTGCCATCGGTTCTCCCAGTCTCTTCCGCACTCCCTGTTCCGGAAGCACTCAATCCTTTCTCTTGATTTTTCTTGGTCCTTTTCTTGGAGGCTTCCTTTGTGTCTTTTTGTCGCTTTGAAGGAGATTGATCCTCCACCAAAGTTGAAGTTGGTTTCCGCTTTTCACGAGCATTTTTCTTGAATTCACTAGCATCTCCAGCTGTTGCAAAAGTTTTGCTCTCTTGCTGCAAGTTAAACATTTGTAGCTCCTCCAAACGTGGTGATACCTGGCAAGGTATGGATGAGGACAAAGATACAAGTATACAACAGTGCATCAATTTCTAAAAAACGAAATATATAGTTGACTTAATAAGAACTTGGTACTCCAGTTCATTCACATTGTATTGGAAGTGCGAAGTATGAGATTAGAATGACTAAAACTCCTACCTTGTGCTTGTTATAGAATATTGCAAAATTGAAACCCACATCACCAACCCCAAAGGTATGGAGTTTACCAGTTTAGAAACCCAACGAGAAGGTTGGTTTGGCTTGTATGGAACTACTGTTACCTCTAGGTATCATATAAAGGGAAAAACATTTTACTACTAAGTACTACCAAACACCTAATATTATGAATCATGTTCCAAACTCATAGCACTTTGATTTCCTTCCTAATTTTAAACCCATACAAGCTTCAGAATCATATGCCCCTAGTAACTCAGGGAGATGTTACCTGAACTTATCACAAAAAATAAACCTGAAACAAGGTAGTTTAGAATGGGCAGCTTAACTGGGTTGCATCTTTCAAAGAAACAAAACACTAGTATGGGACAAATCACAAAGCCAAAAAAAATCCCTCTTGTATATTAGTCAAGCAGGCCATAGTCAGACTCGCTTAAAGAAGAAAGCAATACACATTTATATTGAGAAAGTAATCTTTATACACATTTTCATGAGATATAGGCACTTATCTTCTCACTCCTAAACTTGAAGAAAATTTATATTCCTATCCTTACGCGAAAACCTTAAGCAATTCCCATAACCATATGCTCAATTTAGGCCTAATAGCTAGGTGCCGAGCTACAACATTTCCACCCCTTCTCACATGAGAAAAAACAACTAAAACAAGGCTTACAAACAAAAAAGCTATCATAGTAGCATCAATAAAGCTAATCAAGTATTAAAAGAATATCTTCTTGATAACCGATGAACTAATTAGAAAGTTTTGAAGGCTCAGCTAATTATAAAGGGCAGTTGAAAATGCATTCAGTATGAAGGTACCATCACTTGAGTTACCAATTTCAAAAATTAAAAAATTTGATTCAGAAACGCTATTAGTGTGAAAGCAATGCATGAATTTTCACCACCAGCTTACAAAAACCAGAGAGTATAAAGAATATCTTGCCTTTTGAAGAGCATAGTCATAATCTTCAAGCGTACCGAATTCCCTCTCAAACCTCAACCAGGATTGGCACATGTCCTGGAAAAATAACACATTCGTAAAGGGACAGGAAGCAAGTATTCTTCTATCTGCAAAACTAATGAAGAACACAACTATAAAATCATCATTAAAAAAACAGAAAACATAATAGTTATAGTATTACGAGAACTTGACACATCTTTATTTACCAGCAAAATCATATTTTAAAGCATACTTACAAATTAAACTAATTGCGCTGAGTCAAAATAAAACTCCCGATTGCGAATGATGTATACACAACAAGAATTGAGATGGGGAAGAAATAGAAATCTTAAAACTTACTCAGAACATTTGATACATCCTTTCTAGCTAATTTCACTGTATGCACTTTATTTGGTTGCAAGGGGCCAAAGGAGTTAAAATCAGATTAGTTCAAATAAACAGAACACATACATCATCCAAAAGAGCCACAAGTCCACATCAATGAATCTCTAACATTAAGGCCCAAAAGCATCAGTTACACTTCATACAATGACATAAAAATATCATAGGAGTTGCTAAAAAAACAGAATAATACTAACATTTTTATCCATAATCTAAAGGCATGCCTTCGATCGTATTTCTGGTGAGTCAAAGCTTTCTGGTTATACTTGAAGATCAAATGTAATTGTTTCTATCTGATACTCAGCAGGAAGTTCCCCAAATGATGACATGTCATTTTACCATGTCCTTTTATCCAAAGTGCAACTCATTTCACAAAACCAGCGCTAACATTTAAAGTCACTACAAAAGTAACATCAAGGCTGCAATTATAAAGAATCACCCCTCGTAGATACACAGTGGAAGCACACCACACCACCAAATTACCAACCCTTAAACATGCAGACGCACATTAATCAATCCAAGACACATCTATCTAAACTATACAGGGGAAAAAGGATCCGGTCAGTTATAAAACAATCCAGGTCTGAAGGGAAAAATATATACCTGTGAACCTGACCCCGGAAATCTCTTTGTGTAGCACCTCCGATAGATCGATCTTGCTTCATTCAGGTTTCCCTTGTTGATCTCCATCTTTACATATCCTTCCCAAGCCTCAAGCATGGTGCCACTGCACACAAGAGATCTTCAAACTCAAAATGCTGTAAATTAATGCAGTAGTTTTGCAAAGAAAGGAGATCATCCCATTATGACGGGTTGACTAACCTAATCTTCAGTAAGCTCTCCCAAACTCCACGAGCAGCAACTATATCATTTGCCAAAGTGAGCTCTAAATGAGACCAATATGCGTATAGACGCAACAAAGCATCTGTGCCTTTAAGTTGTAAAGACAAGTAATCTGATGCACGCTAGGCAAAGAAAAAGTTATGTCAATTAGCTATGTTAACTGAAAGCAAGCCAGACAATCATAAATACAGATTCCAACCTTTAAAAATCAGCAAAATAGTAGCATAGATTTGAAAGGAATAAATGCTAAGCACGCAAAATTACCAATTTCATCTATAAGTCACTCAGACCAGCAAAAAAGCTTAGTCACATTTATCATGAATAATGATTTACATTAAACACAGAACTATGCAGTAGACAATAAACCCTTTTTTGCCAATAAGCAACGAATTAGACAAGTGGGATTTTGTTAGATTCATTTGAATGTGTATATTATAAATATCAAATTTTAGCAAATTCACTAATGTAAAAAATATAATGGTTTACAGTGAGATTTGGAGACTAAGGAAGAAAGGGGGTTAAAATCAAATCTTAAACTGTAAGGTAAGGGGGGTCGAGGAACTAAACGCAACAACCAATGGCACAGATTTCGGGAACAAACCAATTACACAAACTCAAAGGAGGATGCAGAAGGCAGCTCACAATGCCTGCCCACTTTTGAAGCCAAACTCACAGCTTCCTAAAGCCCCTCCTTTGTTGCAAACAGGTGTTAGTTCAGGTAATTGAAAAGGTCCAAGAACATATCTTAACCTTAAATTAATTTGTACTTCAAAAACAGATATGGGAGTGAACAAGACAAAGTCAACAATACGGTGAAAAAAAAGCACCATATGATAAGCAGATAAGGTGTAACATTGACAGCTTTCCTACTTCCCATCAAACTCTTTTGTTGGTGTAAAATGAATGAGAAAAGGGTCAGTATGTGATCAGGTACCCAACTCCTTCCAATGAATTTTCCCCATTAGATACTCTGAGAGACAGTTGAACCAAAACAAAGATGAAGAGATGACAAACAGCACAGACCAAGAAAACTTAAGGATTACACCTCCTTCCCCCATGAATTTTCCCTATGAAATACTCTGAGAGAAAGTTATAGACTTATAGCACAACAAAGATGAGGAAATGGCAAACAACACAGACCAAGAAACCATAAGGATTTAAAATTTTCACATCCCTTAAAAAAAGAAAGAATAAGAAACACTAAGTGAATGTTTAGAACTCACATAATCAGTGGTAAACATTACTATCGCACACCAAACTTTTTGGTGCCACAATCAAAAAGTTACTCCCACATTTAAAAAATTTAAAAATAAAAAATAAATAGATCAATTATCAAATTCAAGCCAGCTAAACCACCCAGCCCACCTTAAAGCCCCCCGAACAGACTAACCCGTGTGAAACCTCCACGGCTAACAGATCACAACAAAATCAATGTAACCCACTCAAACCCCAACCTACCCAACACAAAAATTTGCGAGTTTATCGTTCCATTCCTCAAGTGTCCCTTTTTTAAATAATTCCCTTTTCCCTTGAAAAACCAAACTCCCCATAAAAGTTTACTGCATATTAGCATATTCAGTTCGCACCAATTCAGACAAAATTCAATTTCTTACACAAAGCAAGCAAATCATTAAGTCATCATGCAATGGAGATACAAAAATGTGACAAGCAAGTTGCACTTGGATCTAAACAACAGAAACATGTACCCAAAGATCAAAGAGCTCAACAGACCTGAAAGGTGTCTCTTATTACAGCATAATCTAAGACCTGCATTTCACCAGCCATAGAAATTCTTCTCCGCAAGCCATCTATGCGAGTAAGAAACAAATCCAGGTACTGCAATAAAATCTCTTGTGAGGACACAGCATTAATAATGCACTCCCAAACGAAAAGGAAAATCATCGCGCAAACAAAGTATCTTCCCTCCATAACAACCAAATTAATCAGGGAGTTTTCTATTGTGATTTGAGGCTTATACGATTCTCCTCAAAAATCAGTAAACAACTAATTCAATAATCAACTAAACCATCCAAAGAAAAATAAGGATAGTCATAGCATTGATATATAATGATTGGTATTTTATAGACTCTTCTTGCTTTCTTGTTGACTAATGTGAAGTCCAATTTGAATCTAATACGCCCTACATCCCTAATAATATGCCACAGTTAAGTATAAAGATCAAACCATACAAACTTTGACTACAAATTTGTTAAAATAGTATTCTGATTCATGGCATGAACATCATTGCTTCCAGAAGTAAGCTGAGAAAGATTCTATATGGAAGACAAGGACGGTTTCAAGGGAATGATATTTCAACTTATGATGACAAAGGGTAACATCATTATAGTCACTTTTCTACGATTAAGCAGTCAGAAAGACAACTTGACAAGTCACATCTCATCTAAATTTAGAGCCCTATGTTTGATGAACCTAGAAGTTAAGACATTTTCACAAACTCATCTAATGCGCCTTGCTACCTTGTAACATTATAATTCAACCAAATTCATTACGATATGCATAAGGACCTAAAAAATTCTCTAAAGTTCGAATCACCAATAGTTGAACATTTTTCATGAATAGCATGCAAAAATTCAATCCATAAATTAACTGCTCACGACATCCTGAACAAACAAAAACAAAAAGGCAGATTTTTACAAATAAAAAAAATAAGACCACAAAATTTACCTCCTCGTAACTTGAAAAGGAACATTGGAGGGCCTTCTCAAACACCTAGCAATGGATAAAATATTCATTTGTAACTTTGAGGTGCTAACATGATTGCAATCAGACATATACAAACAAAGAGATGAAATTTCAACTAAAAAACTGATGGGCAAAATATCAGATTCACAATCAGATATTGAAAAACCATTAACATAATAAGAAAAAATCAACTTAATGTAAATTCAAAGTCATAATAGAAAATATCACATTTGTATTACATTCAACCAACTCTCCCCCTCTTTCTAAAACAGTTGATTCTTTATTACTCACTTTTTCCTTTCTATAATTAACATCATCCTGCATGGCTGCATTACAGATCACATGGTCAATCTGTCACCCTCATTTCTCCCTTTTACTTTGGATTTTCACATACATACCCTACCTTGTATCATCTCCTCTCTTTTATTTCTTAATCTCCCTCCTTTTCCAACCCACCAAACAAGAAAGATGAGCATTCCAGATCTCTTAAGAGAGAACCTTCCAAGTTAGCTGGTTTTTAGAAAAGCAAACAAATTTCTTACAATTTTTTCCTTTCCCTCTCCCTCTCCCCTTCTCTTCTCTCCCTCTCTCTCTAATTTTACATTTTTCCCCTACCCCTCCCTCTAATTCTACATTATCTCCCCTATCCGTCCCTCCTCTCCCTCTCAAATACAATACAGATCTACATAATAAATACACCCAACATACCAGTGAAATTTCATCCTCAGAAGCACGAGCCCGCTCCAAGCAAAGCAATTGCCGCACCCAGAGTTCCCCAACCCAGGGACAATTCCTTGTGGCTCTAATAATAACATCTTTTAAAACATTCCCGACCTAAAACAGAGAGTAGATCAATCAAAACCAACTATTATCGACAATGAAAAGGCCAATCACAGTCCAGAAAGTACCTTAAACGTTTTTTCCAAATAGCGCGTGTAGTCTATCCACAAATCGCTGGATATAGGAAACTCAGTGATAGCACGTTCATAAAGGATCTGAACTCGTGCAGGGTCACCAGCAGACTCTTCAAATTTCAAGTATTTCTGTGGGAAGTGAGACATAAAACACGATAAAAAAAAATAAAAAAAATACAGGAAGACAAGTGTAAAGGAAGGTGGGTCAAGTGATTCAAAGGCTTAGAAAAGATCAATGACGGCCACATTCAAATAAAATAAGAGCACTATATTATCAAGGAAGCCTTCCAATATAGTGATATACTGAACCAGATATCACATTCAATGTGATCACTTCAACACAATATGACATAATAGAGGACAAAACAACAAAGTCAACAAATCTGCATGAGCATCCTAATTAATAGGAATGATCCATTTGCGTGAATAAAAACTTAAGACAAATAGTCAAAGGTGTTCAATAATTTTCCAACTTAAGTTGCAGTTGAAGCCTCTATACTCTAAATCTAATACATTAAATACCCACTCTAAATCTAATACATTAAATACCCAAGGGCTAAGTCATCCAAATCCATAACGCAGTCCTTTTCTCTCTTATAAAGGATGATATTCAGAAATTGGATGAATAAAATCAAAGTGAGTAACATGAGTACATAAAACAAAGAAAAATTAAGATTACTCAAAGACAAAAACTGCCCTTCCTACTCATGGACAGGTTTTAGAGAAAAACCAGCAGGCCTTTTTCTTGACGTTGCATTAGAATGGTGCATTAGAAATTGTAAAACATTAGCTTTCGTTTCTAGAATAAGCATAATACATCACCAAGTAAGACAAAGTAACAAACTTAATTTTAAAAAGCGCAAGACACAAAGGGGTATTGGAGCCTAGGCGCAAGGCGAAGGCACACACCTTTTGGATAAAAGGTGTACTTTGAAAATTGAAGAGTATAAGGCAAAAAAGAAATAAAAACAAGCATACTAGCTCATAAAGAGAGATATACAACAGTTATGAAGGCTATGGAGGATTAGAATGAGGTGCAAAGAGAAGAAGAAAAGGTATGAAAAAAAATTATTAAAAAAAAAAAGAGGCGCAAGGCAGTAACCAAAAGGCACCAGACACATGCGCCTACAGCGGCTTATAGACTGGGCTGCGCCAGAAGGGTCAGATGCAATGGGCTGAGCCTCATAGCTCGCCTTGCGTCTAGGTGCACCTTGGGCGCGCTTTTCAAAACACAGGAAACAAAGACCCCCCCCCCCCAACACACACACCACCGCCACCACCACATATAAACACCTTGGTAAAAAACAAAAAAAAACAAAAAAAAAAAGGAATTTCACATGATACTTTAATTTGATATGCAATACCATCAATTTCAGAAATTCAAGGGGCACTTAAAAAGAAACAAGAAGATAACAGGCTAATAGCCAGTTGAAAATATATTACTATAATTTAAATACAGACTGACACTAGAAGGGATGCACAGGCTGACAGGCACACATCAAAATATGACGTGTCCGTGTATGTGTGGATGCATCTTCATGACAGTAGAAGTACATACCTTAAAGAGAGGAAGTCTTTCTGTATCGGGTAGATCGTATTTTGAGATTTGTTCTTCCAGATTTACACGAGCAGTATACATATCCAATGCCTTCTTATACGCAGATGCAACATGAGAAGAAATGCCATCAAGGTCAGTGGAATTGACATCAAGATCATTTCCATGTGACACTTCCCACACCTTATAAGCAATGAGACTTGAATTCATATCTAACAAGGGCACAGATAGCTGTCTGTGAAATAGATTCCGAACACGCTGGATCTGCCTTTCCTTCCCCTGAAAAACAGGAAGCATGATATAGAAGATGACTAAGTCATCACTCGACAATGAATCAGGCTAAGTAAATAATATTTGAGAAAATTAACTTTGAACTTTAAAGGGTAAAATATTTCTATACAACAGAGAATACATCCAAATAACAAGCCAATAACACTAATATAATAATAAAATAACAAAACGAAGTAAAGAAATGGCGAGTTGACAAATTCAGTTGTATGAAACTATGACACATATATGTTTTTTACGTTCGAATATTGTCCAGAGGTTATACCATCTTCAAAATATTTGCCCGTGTGGCATTCCCTTTTAAGGTGCAAGCATGCACAAATGAGGCCAATAGCAACCTGCAAAGAGCATGACAGGAATGTATATGCAGATCCACTTTAAAATCTAGTTCTACATCATCCACATTAAAAAGATGACAATTTGCAGATGTAAATTCATTTTCATAAGAAGAGATATGTGGACGTGTGTAACTAGGGAGACACGAACATATTGATAAAAATGAAGCAGCAAAAAGGAGATGTTAAAGGAAAACAAAACCGAGATCACACCTCAGTGTCAGAATCGTCAAACGTAAGGCAGAGAGCTTGCTCAAATTGTTTGTAAGCCTCCCATATTTTACTGCCTTGAGTAAAATGCAAACCAGCAGCTGTAAGTGCACGCTCAAACAAGCTTCTTGCCTTTGAAACACCAACAGGTGAACGGTCACGGATGGAGGGGTCATGTTGTAGCACAAAATCTAAGTAGTCACACCAAAGAGGGACAGACTGGCAGCAAAAGAGACAGTAAAGACGTGATCAATGTAGGACAATGTCGCATAATATTATTCATTAGGCCGTCAACATGTGACAGCAATGCTTAGTATAACAATAGAATATGAAGGATACAAGACCATGATGCAAAAAGGAGCATTGAAGGCGTAAGGTACAAGCCTACAAGACCATAAAGACTGGTGAAAGAGAAATAGGATAACTTCAAGTAGTAAATGCAAAGAAGGGAAGAGCCAGGAATGGGGTTCAAGGAAGGGAAAAAGCTGACCAGATAGTCCGATACACCGCGCTCATAAAGGTTTTCGATAGTTGGAACAGCGTCAGGGCTACAATAACACAATAGATGCAAATAAAGAAAAGAACACAAAAAACCGTAGGGAAAGGGAGAAAATAAAAAGGAGAAGTATACCCAGAAGAAAGAGTAATTTCGTCATGAGCCCATTGTTGCCACATAGTAGGAGTTAAGGGGAAAATCTGAGTCATCAAATCCCTAGCTTTGCGAAGCTTATCAATTTCGCCCAATTTCCTCAGCAATTTTATATACTACCAGTAGTACAAATAATAAATTCAAAAATTATTGAAATCCCTAAACAAAAAGTGGAAATATAAATTTAAAATTAAAAATTAAAAAAAAAAACCTGGAGGTGAGAATCGTAATTGGAAGGATAGAGAGAGAGTTGGGATTCAAGGGTTTGAAGATGGAGGGCTTCTTCAGCTTCGGTGTCGGAGTCAGAAGAAGAATCGGAATAGTCAGGTGATTGTGGTGCGGCAGCATCCAGGTTGTCGTCGTCTTCGTCGTTGTTAGGGTTTTGTTTGGGGTTTGGGGATGCTGCTGCTAAGTCGTCTACTTCCATGGTTTCCGCCATTTTTACACTACACAAGATAAATATAATTATATAATATAACAAATACAAAAGGAGATTAAGAAAATTACTCCCGAGTTTTGGAACGCAGTGTATTCGTGTTAGAAAATAACAGGACTGCTCCAGTCCCACACTTCACTCCCCACTTGACAACTATATAGCTACCTTGCCCATGCGTTGTTGTTTTGTACAATGTGCACTTGTAGCTTTATTTATCTTTATTTTTTTTCAAATTATAATTGCAAGTTTACAATCTACTACGCATTTAGTGATCTTGTTTACCTTGTATACAATCATTTTGGTCAACTTTTTAAAATTAAAAAAAAAAAAATTGATAATGATAGAGGGAAGGGGATTTGACCTTAATTCACTTACGTTATGTTCTCCTCGTTTTATTTTTACTTACTTTCAGTAAAAATAAGTTCATATCAACAAAAATAAGTTCTGTTCAGTAAAAATAAGTTTGTATCCTTAATAAATTGTTAATGATTTCAGCAAAAATAAATTGAGGAGTATAGGGCCTTACTGTCACGGCATATCTTATAGGCTTGACAAATTTGTGCATTTAATATTGTACATTACTTGCAATAGTTTCATTTTAATGAAGACTTCTTTAATAAATCATCCAAATTGTTGAATATGAACCCGAAAATAAGAAAATCATACAACCCATGCATGTAAAAATAAAAACTCCTCTATTAAGTTTTATTTTAAAAAAAAAAAAAATGAGAAATGGTGTATGAACATTATATGCTTACAATAATTCAGTAATTAATATAAAAATAACAACCCTATGAACTTGTATTATGAAGCAACTTCAATGTTGGGAAAACATTAAGCAAAAAAGAAGGAAGCTGAGAAAAAGCTAAATCATTCTTGGCCCTACAAGTTCAAGCTGTCACCC
>PYUH01003971.1:3507635-3539819 GCA_016808085.1 Suaeda aralocaspica | reverse complement strand
TTTTTTTTTTTTTTTTTTGTTTTAAGCTCTTCACATACTAGTTTCAGTATCTGCTACCAAGTTTGCATCTCCACATAATACCGTTACAATGAATTCAGGCAACTACTTTGAAACAATTGTTTGCCCAACTGAGGTTTTAGTAAGCAGCGATGCAAAAAATATCCTTACTCCTAAATGCGTAGGATTTATTACTGCCCCACAAATATGTGAAATCACTTTTGTTATAAATCACAATCCCCCTACGTTACTAAATGATTAATACGTTTGGACTTTAACATTATTCATAAAATAGAACAATTTTTTAAATTACTTTCAATATATAGAACGCAATATAGTTATATGAAATCTTGCTTAATTCGTTTCGATGAGTACTTCTTTGTTTGGTAGAAAGTTTCAATAAATACGTTATTAATATTCAATTGTTATAATTTTTACATATATAAAACAAAAGATATGAAGGCCAAATAAGCGCATTGACATGCGTGCAAGTCAAAACGTATCAAATAAATAGAAATAGAGTGGATAAATTAATTTCTTTCTTTCTCTCCCAAGATTAGTTAGCTTAAAAACAAAAAAATAACCTACGAAAATCAACTTCCTCTATTTTCAACTAAACAAACTTAGATTAATTCCTAAGAAATTTACTTCCCATGATGTATAAATTCCTATTGAAATTCATTTCTCATATCAACCAAACAAATAAACAATACCTTAAGTTGCTTCTTTGTTTAGAGGTCCTCCCCTCTATTCAACAAAACCAATGGAAGCAAACTTGGAATTTAGTAATATATATGTATATATATATGTACTACGTAATCTTTTCAGTCTCATTTCTTTTCTTCCTTTTTCCATGTGATATGAGGAGTTGAGGACTACAACCTGACATTACAAATTTCTTTGAATAAAGCATTGTATCTATCCTTGCGATGAGAACAGTAGGTAAAAAAAAAAAAAAAGTGTAGTAATTTAAAAAACTCGTTAACGGAAGAATTGGACATTCATTTGTTGAAGGTTTAACAAATAGTAGTACTCTATATTTTCCTACACCTGTGAATAAGGGGTTCCATACATTTTTTGATAATCTATAATCTTAAGCATTGATCATTTAAGGAGTTCAACTCAATAACATGAAAAAATTTTGGCCTATCCTGATTGTGTACATAAATTGAGTCATAATAAAAAGACACGAAATAAAAACAATTACATGCCATGGCGCGGCATCAATCTGCAAAAAATCACAATGCAGGTAACGTCTCCACAAGTCAGGAATGAATAACTATATGCAAATCGACAGCAGATTGCTTGAGGCAGAAATGTATCCAGTGTCCAATTCTGTTAAGGAAAATCAATGAGCCTACAGCACCAAACTATCAACAAGTGTTTAGGACTATGCCTGTCTGTACAAAAACATTCCTACTGGAAGGCCGTTAGTTTTGTATCTTTCCTAGGACTCTTCAAAAATGTACCATTTTTGCCTCAACAGCATCTCATATTCTGTTGCATGCATCAGCGCATCATATCTCGTCTCCTGCACACATCACATCTCAGCAGCATCATCACACGAATTCTATGCAGCCCGGCTGCATATGGCCCATGTGGTACACAGACCCCTACTCGGCTACTCGTTGCGAATGGAGTGATACTTTTCATTAAGTGTAGAAGATTTTGCTATATCGGCCATGAGGTAGTTCTTGAACCGGATGCTATGATCACTACCACTGCAACAAAGCGAACATTTTTTGTCAGAATTAGCATTATGCAATTTTTTATCCCAAAACATTTTCCTGCTACTTGAGCAGCGTAAGTCATTATCAGTCTCACAAAATAAATAAAAAATATGCCTTTCTCTAATTCTGGGACGAACTATGTCTACCAAAGACATAATCCATAAACCTTTTAAAACACAGCATAGCCAAAAAGTCAAGATCTGTAAATATGTCACAAGAGGAAGGCATAATGGGGAATGGATATCAACAACAAAGCATATATAACAGAATCAGAACTGGATCCTACAGAACAGTAAAGCACTAAAGCCATTCAATAAACGCTAAAGTACGATGTAAAAGGTCTTGAATAATTCATTTATGCTAATCTCAGACTAATAGGGACATGACGTAAGAAAACTTTAAATTTGATCTGAGGACTTTCCAGGATAACTGCATCCAACACAAACATTTTAGAAGTTCTAGAGTCACAAGTTGACATGCTCCAACTAACATAGAGAGTTACAATACACCCAGCAGCAACCAATCAATCAATCAATCAGAACCTTAATCCCAAAAAATATTGGGATCGGCTACACCCAGCAGCAAAATTATGATATATCAAATAGCCACAAGAATTTCAACATAACAAACCAAGAGAGATAAAATAGCTATCCACACTATAAAAGTTTGCTCAAAAGATAAACGTAAACATTGAATAGCTAGGCTAGTACCCGATGCGATTCAAAGATGCAATTGCTCTTAAGGCACTTCTAATCATGTCCTCGTTACGATCTACTTCTTGCTTGACAGCATCTTGCTTTGGCTTGAAATTAATAGTTTTGTGGAGAGGGTCCACCAGAGAATCCAAGACTGGCAATTGGAATAATTGAAAACACAAACAAAATAAGCATTGTGTAAATTTAGAAAAATTTTACTTCTTTGTCCCAAATTAATTGCAGAAGTTTAAACAAGTTGCAACAGAAAACTGTCAAACTACCTTCAAACTATAAGTTCAACTTTTGCAGGGATAAAAGGTTTTAAACCTTGAAATCTAAACCTAAAACCTTTAGCAACATTCTGATGAATATCTTCCATTTTCTACGAGGTAGAGGGAATCAAAAAAAAATTATAATTCAAAAGGTGTACACTAACCTGCCAATACAGCAGACGGGCACTTGTCCGACAGTTTGGCCAGGATAAGATGGCATGGCATTTTAACATCATAATGATCTGGCATGACAAATGAAACTATTCAATGCAAGTCCATATAGAATTGAAGCTCTGAACTTGTAACAACATGTAATAATGTTCATTGTCTATTTAGGGTTGAGGAATTTCTTTTTAATTACTCTTGGATTTAAAAATTAAAGTTCATAATTCATAGCAAGAACTTACCATCCAGGCCAGATTTCAGATAAGGGATTATAAAGGATGACGGATTGACTTGATCAAGGCAATGGTCCAGTAAAGTATCAACACATTCAAATGCTGCTTTTCTGAGTTCAAGACCGTCATCTACAACATGCTTAAACGGTCCCAGATCAACTGTTCGAATTAACTCTTGCTGCATCAAATATCAAAGATCAACAGCACCTTATAAGTATAGAAACTTGAAAAACAAAAATCTTAACAAAAATGCAAAAGGGATGGATACAAAAATCTCCTAATTAGGTAACACGAGCAACTCATAAAAATTATCCAAACTCGGATATAACAATCTTTAAGGGATGGATGAAGTACTCGTTCATTATAACTTGAATCCATTTCTTCGCCATGTCTCACTGCTAGTAACCACTATTTATCTTCCAAAACATCAATAGAAAATTGATTATTGATAGATTACCTTATTGATAAGGATTTCCATCTCCAAGATAGGCAAATTGTTTGAGAACTTTAAAATAATACACAAATCTCACCAAAATTCCAGAAAATAATTAATGAACTTATATTACCTTAATTAGTGTTTGATCATACAGAAGAGGCAGCAACTCCGACAAAAGTCCTTTGATGAGATTTGGCTTATTATGCGCTGCAGTACTCAGAGCCAAAACGGCTGCACGTCTAACATGCTGCATCAAAAGAAAAGGAGTGAGTTAAAACTGCAAAGCAGCAATCACCTGACACTTGCAATTACAACTTTGATCAAACAGTGGCTCGACATCATGGAAAATTTAATTTAAAGAATGCAAGAAAAAACTTAATAAATAAATAAAAATATGCATTTCAGAATTCTGCATCAAACAACATATACTATGATCTTGAAAGGTGCCGCCTTTCACAGCTATACAATTCAACTTGATTAATCACTCGGGAAAACCAGTACAGATGTACTCTAGGTTTTTGTTTTTTTTTGGGTGCAAAGGAGGGAAAATGATATACCCTAGGTTGCCAAGGAAACACATGACAATTGACAAACATAACACTATGCCACCTGGTATCTAGTGGTGGTGTAAATTGAATATTTTATATACCTCCACACTTAAAGAGTTAAAGTTACTTATGCTTACTAGTATTGAGTAAGCAAACACACTGAAAACTTTTAAGAACTAAATTAGCAAGCAATCCTACTGAGCACAGATAATCCAAACTACCATCAATACCGGCTTGGCTCATCATAAAGCACCAAAGTACAATATGCTAAGCCTTGTCAAATAACACATTTAAACCACAGCTTGAAGAGGAACAAAAGGCATCAAACAATTACCCGATCTTCATCCTTAATTAGCATCAGAAATGATGAGATCTCGGGGTGCAGTATCTCATCTATTTTTTCAGGCCTCTCCACCAAAGAATACTTGATGGCAATGGCAGCAGTGGCCCTAGTGAATCCAGCCGGACTTGTAGTTCGCAGCTGTGCAATCCCCAGCAGAGAAAAGTTTAAAAAAATAAATCAGCACCACTAGGAAATACAAGAATATATATAATCAATTGCTACAAATAGTAAGCAAAAGGAGTTCTCTCATGAATACACACCTTGAGAGCAGGAATTAGTTTAGTGGGCTCGATAAGAGCAATTTTACCAAGACATTCAGCAACAACATTTCGAACTCCCTCCTCCTCACTTTCACAATGATTAAACAGAAGGTTCAGAATCTTGTCAACACTTGAAGCCTGGAACTCAGCTTTTTCAGTAGATTGTCTTACAATAACCTGCACATTAAGATTACATTATAGCAATCAAAAGAAGGTTAACAGAGAAAAAAACAAAAAGAATTCAAGAATAGACCTCTTTCAACGAATGAAGCAACAAATACTGCTTCTTTTGCTGATGATCAATCTGGTCCAGAATAAATGGCAAATACTTTGACAGATTCCCAACAGCAATGTTTCCAAGAGCATAGGAGGCTGCAGATTTAATTTCTTCAAAAGGGGATTGGAAAGACTCAATAACAATATTCTCAATATGAGCATGTGAGCTCAGGTCTTTCCTTCTTCCGATCTCTCCCAAACAGAGCAAGGCTAGGTGCTGCTTCGCCTGTAATTTGTAAATGAAAATTGTTGGAAAAAAGTCCAAGAACTCCTTAGAGTCATCATTACAAAGAGAGAACTCCTCATTCAATTAATTTTGTCTTGTTAGGATAACATACAGGAATTTATAAGATGATGCTTATAAACCTGTTAGAGATATCAATACAAAGAGAAAAGAGCAACATTCAACATGTCAAAATACAATCAAGATGTATGGACCTAGCAACCAACTAGTTCCAAGTCCTTGCTAAGCCAAAACAGTCTATGATTGACAGAAAAATTTTGGATGCTCAACCAAATTATGTTGCAGCACAACAAAAGGAAATGTTTGCCTGATCTATTTGTCGATTGTCCTAACTTTATGCTCTCAAAATGCTAACCCACCTTAAAAGGTAACGATGACAGTATAGTTTGTTTACACTGACAGAAATATTGCAAGAAAATCTAGTAATAACTATCATCATTTTTCCCTTTAGGGCCATCAATTTCGATTTTTCCAATTTCTAATTGCATAATATAGCCTTAATTACAACATATGGAGGAAAAGAATATTGAAAGATAACTAATGGCATGAGGAGAAGTTCAATATTTTCAAAGGGGATCTTCCTCTTATATGTTCAAACTGTGAAAATCAGACATCATGAAACTAAGCACAAATCTTCGGAAGGATGAACAGATGAAGTATGCTCTTAGCTAATTGATTCAACAATACCTACATTGAAACAACTAGAATTTCACTAGTGCAATAAGTCAGCCTCTCATAAACCCTTGGATTTTTTTATCTTCAACTAAAGGAAGTTACCAATGCCTGACTGAACATTAACTAAAAGCAATGATCAACCTCACTAATCCCAAATTTGCTGAAGGAGAAGTTATATTGTCCATAAGCATAAGATTCATGCATCTTGTTTTACAATTCATCTTTCACAAACGATTCCTCACATAAATTTCTATCATAAACATAGTTCAGATACACATGATCAACTAAGCAAAAAGTTCATCATGACATCATGAAGCTAAAAGTTGCATATATTATTCATAGAATTAACGATACTTGGGAACAATGAAATATTAAGTTAACTCTCATAAGATCATCAATTTGAGCTTACTGAATTGATAGTGCTGTCACCCTTGAGAATATCGGTCAGCATATCAACGGTAGATGAGCATTTATCGTCACCCGCAGCAAGGCAAAGAACAGCAACACACTGAGCAATCGAAAACATCGCTTGTTTAGCAACACCACCTGACTGAGGAGAAGGTTTAGCACTAGAAAGCAGCGACTCCAATAAGGTTTCAAAACTTGTATTTGCAGAATAGACCAAGCCAGCAAAAAATTTCTGCAACGCCTGCAGAATTCCAGAAAATGTAGTTAGTAACTAAAAAGAATAACAAAGAAAAAAGTATAAATTGTGCAAAATGATACCGTAAGTGCTTGTCCCTGGAGCAAGGAGCTCCTAACTAATGTTAATGCCTGAGGAAGAACTTTGTCTCGAACGGTCAACCCAACATTTGGGCTAGATCTTCTGTCAGTCATTAGAGTGCAACACAGCTCCAGAGCAAGAGCAGTCATATGCAAGTCGGACTCACTGATAAACAAAGGTTAAGTCAAATTGCGATAAGTTCAGCAAAAGATTAATACAAATACATACTAAGTAGAATCAAAGAAGCACCTAATAAGAGTTGACAATTCTACGATAATGATTTCATAAGCTGCCGATGCTATTTTGTCACCATAAGCAACTATTAGAGAATTCAAGGTCCCTAGAGTTGCCTGCCTCAGTGCTCTGTTTGCCTATTTACAAAACCACAAGGAATAAATGAGAAATAAAGTTATAAGATCATTTAGAGATCACAAAGAAAACCATCTTTGGATAAGGGTATTTAAAGATCGACAAACCTTTCGTAAAAATGCAGTTAGCTCAGCAACAACATTTTCCAAAACACACGACAGATCGATATGAAGTGGAGAAGCAGCAATGACAGCAAAAGCCTGTACAGAATGCATCAGAACATCAAAACTATATCGGGTTACCAGATATGCACAACTGTAAATCAAAGGAAATGTCTTCATTTAGCTGTGTAGAAATTGCATCTCATAATCTTAACAAGCTGTAGGCACAGCTGGTGATTGCCATTAAAAGTGTTGACATCTAGAAGATAACAGTGCCCTGTCTCCAGGAAAATTTGTGGCATCTAGAAGATAACATTCTACAGCTGCCTTAACACCCAAAACCAATATCACATTTAAAAAATAAAAAAAAAATAAAAAATAAAAAAAACTATCATAATCACACCTGTAATATTATTGTATTCAATATATCAGGTGAAAAAGCAATAAAACACCAGACACCCCATTCTAGTATTTACTCCTTGAACTTTTATAGCCTCAAAAATACTAGACACTAATTTTATGCTGATCAAACTTTGATAACCATTCATTCATTCAACAGTTACCCAGTACATGCAAATCGATAAATCTTTACAACAGCAAAAACAAAAAAATAAAATAAAATAAAAAATAAACAACCTTCACAGCAGTAAGCCTGGTTATCTCATTTCCCATACGATCAACAAGCACAGGGAGACATGCAGGTAATTCCGCAGCAAGGCTATCACCAAATGTTGAAATAACTAGTCCCATGCAGGTTATAGCACACTCCTTAACCTCCTGATCTTGATCTTGATTCGTCAAGCGTGTCATGATAGCATTGTATATAGGGCGCACAAATGGTTTATAGTCAAAACGAGAAACCTACATACATCGAGACATTTAAAAGAAGATGTCTAAGTGTAAGAACATAGAAAGTTAGCTTGATAAACTTGACATAGTTGAAACATTACACACCTCAATACTTGGGCGCAATACTCTGGCAAGTTCTCCACAAACCCTCAATGCCTCGGCAGTTACTTTGTAGTACCGCTCACCAACAGCAGACAGTACAGGACCAGAAAGAGACTGAGCGACAAACAGCAAATGAAATCAAAGATTGCATGTGCATGTAAACAAGAATACAAATAAACATCTATAATGATACAGTGAAAGTAGTATGTTATAGCTTAAACAAATAATCGTCAAAATAAAAAAGCGTTGCCAGACACTTTCTCGGAGATACTTTGGTCAACTCTTCATTCTTTTAAGGACAAAAGATTCCCTTTTCCCCTACGGCCGTGCGAGCTTCATTTTAATTGTAAGTTGCCTTTTTGGCATTCATTTAGTTAAAAGTTATTAACTTCACAAAAAGAAGTCCTCTCTAAAAACAAACTAACCATCCAATAGCATGATAGTATGTAATATATCGAGCAATTCAATTCTGTCAAGTAGTTTGCAATAAGATCAAATGGAAACTAGAACATGGTCATCACTACCAATATGATTCTTGGATAATTTTTTTTTTGAACATCCACGAATACTATTCTGATACATATCAATGCTATTCAAGTGCAATGATATTCTTTCAACAACATACCAGTTTAGTAAAGAATTCTCAATAAGCCAGCATTTCTAGCCACTAATTTTCAACAATAGCAATAGTTTTATAATCTGATATATAATTAAATTACAAATACTCTTTTTTAGTTTTTCTCCAAGTAGGAGTTCAAAAATATTAGTAAGTACTAAAAACAGAAACGGCTGATAATCACTTGTGTTCGTAACTAACTTCACAGCATAGTTTAAAAACTACTAAAGTTACAAATGTTGTAGCTTCAAAAACCTATGTGGAAAGGACGAGAGGATATAACGGTGCGTTTTGGAAAGGAAGGAAAAGGAAAGATGGGAGTACTTCTAGAGCCACAATTTTTTACAATAAGCATTACCTTGATATATGGATGGAAAACAACAGGTGAATGTGAAGACAAAACCAATCTCGTAAAAACAAGTGCCTCAATTTTCAAATTTGACGTAGATGAATTGTCCTGACAAAATAAGCAAGAAGAGATGAGAATCCCGGAACAAACTAAGTCCAGCTTCAACTGAAATTATTTATACAAGGCACTTACTAGCAATGCTTTCTCTATCCCTGGAATTAGAGATCCAATCTGATCAGCCAAACAATCGGGCAAGACGACAACAAGTTCTTTCAAAACAGTGAAAGCACCAACCTGCAAAGACCAGGACAGGATCAAAGAAGCCCAAAATACACGCGCGCGTGTGCACACATACACATACACACAAATAAATAATTAATCTCCATCGGTCCATAAAAGTTCCCACCTTTGTTTTTATAGACTTTTCACGCAGCAACCTATTGATAGATTTCACAATTTTTGGTACTTCTTGCTTTAGTAGCCACCTTGGACTGTACAAAGATGAAAATTCAACATCAGCTTAAAACAGTCTACATATTATGTGCCATTGCAGCAGACAACAAGAATATCGGCTTCTCATCACAAGTCACAAAGAGAAAGAGTTGGACCTTTTTAACAGCTCTAACAAATAACAGTTCACATCCAATTACATAATATATACATAGGGAAGGAAAGATCACTTGAGTTAAAGTGTTTGCTTCCTTGTATACCCACTTAAGTTCCTTGTAAACTCTAGGGAAAGATCAATGCTAAGAGCTATTCACGATCAAGCAGCCAAGAAAACAACAGCCATTCTACTTTTGGAAATTAACCGTCATATTGATAGATTATTAAGATTCATATTCATACCTTTAGAAATTAAACATCATACTGATAGATAATTAACAACCATAGCGGCCAACAAATCAAGCATTTAGTTGCGTAACAGTCGCAACAACATTAGGAGGAAAAAATAAGTTTTATGTCAACCATCTAACAGAAAGTTCACAACTCACAACATAACCACACAGCTGACTACATCCATAGCGCAAAGACTTCCAACCCATAAAAGGCATACCAAAGTGACAAGTGAGAAAGAATACAAAAATAAAGTAACCTGCCTCATCTCATCTGTATCCATCTGCCCTCCGGTAACATTTCCAGTTTGCCTCAAGAGTTCAGTGAATGTGTTGAATACATCCATCTGCAGCAACCACAAAGTCAAAAAAGAATGTAAGAGAGACAAACCGACTATAAGCTTTTCGTCCAGGAAAAAAAATACAGCTGGCGTGCTTTACCTTTACATTCTCCTCCCGTTCTTTGAATCTATCAATAAGCTTCGGACAAGCCTATTTTACAAAAATACATACCCATTCATTAATAAAAAAGTCGTCGTCAAAATCTGCTTCACAACAATCATATGCTATCAAATTCCATAAAGTAAATACCTCTTCATACAAGTTTGACAACATCTCAGGCCGGGATACAATAAGCCCAGCTAAGCATTTTGCTGCAGCTCTTCTCACTTTCCAGCTAGCATCTTCATCATCTGTATATTCATTGGCACTCTCACTGAAAAGGGGATGCATCAAAAATTTTAACAAGGTAGCAAACCCAGGTAAAAATGAATATTTATTTAGCTACATCAACCATAAGTGACATACTCATCAGCATCTTCCTCATTTTCGTCGTCAGTATCTTCCTCCATATTATCAGTGAAATTTGGATCATAACTGAGGTATTCCAGAGTAAGATGAAGAATTTCATCGCTATAGGCAGAGATGTCCCTTGGACATCTGAGTAGAAAACTCTCAAGGGCCTGCAGAAGATGAAACATGGAATTAAAACAATACTGCAAAAGACAATAGATGTTAATATCAAGTCAGCTCAGAGAGCAACAAGGCACTAATATGGTGAACTTGCCTATGGAATTCCTTATGTCAGCATTAATAAAAAAAACAGCTTGCCTAGGGAAACCCTAAAGTCAGAATTAAGAGAATCAGCTTCTTAGAGAAAATCGGATTCACAATTCCTAAAACACAAACAATAACCCCAATGTCTAGGTCAATGCCAAATTTAATACTTCCTAGTTCCTCCATTACAAATTCGTTGCAAGCTCGTAAGAAAATGAGTTACACAGATTGCTAGGCAAATTCTGTTTGTGAGTATAAAAGGGAGAGAGAGAAACAGAAACACATGTGATGAATAGAGAAATAGAAAGAAATGACATCTTGAAAAGGAAAAAAAATGTTGCATTTTGCAACTAATTAGAAACAGAGGCAGTAAAAACAATAAGTACAAACCTGCAAACAATATTCCCGAAGTTCTTCGTCATTCTCAGATGCACCTTTGCAATAATTTATCAGCAGAGGAACAGTGTCTTGGAGATGGGGACCAAAACGGTAACCAACCGCACGACTGTATAAGAAATTAAAAATCATTAAATAAAGAAGTCTGCTATAAAGGATCACAAAAAAGAGAGGAAACAATTCTAATTCCACAAGAAAGGAAATTATAGCAATGAAATATTATCATGAAACATATGTCATATACTAACCTCAATGATCCTATCATCTGTATGTTTGTCCGAGTCATTTCAGGCTTTGCAGCCTTGCGTTTCAGGAGCCCAACTACTTCAACTGTAGCCTTGGTCAGCAAATCATCCGACAAGCTGATGGCAAGTGAAGCTGAAACAAACAACGAAAAAAAAATGTTACATGTCCATTTCTTAGAAACTCATTAAGACCCAAAATCAGGAACTGGGTTAATAACAAATTTATATTCCAACAGACTTGCGAAGTGCTATATTACCTATGCAAGAAACTGTCTTCTTTCTTACAGTGGCTTGAGTGAAATTCAACTGGGAGAGTAGTGCCCGAAGCAGCTCCTCGTGATAGGCAACAACAAGATTCCCATATTTTTGAAGAACATCACACAAGATATCAAGACACTCACACTTGATCTCAGTACTTGGTCCCTGTATTACAAGGAGAAGTTTGATTAAATACATTACCAGCATCAATCAAATACTGGACGAGAAGGAGAAAAGGAGAACATAAAAACATAAAGGAAACCTTATGTCAAATATGTTACCAATTGGAGCACAAGAGAGGCATTGAATTAAGATCATCTCTTCACACATTCATCAGCAATATTCACCAATTCAATATTTTCATATATGTCATATATCCATCGGCAATATTCATTGGACCAACATCTCTCTCTTATAGTTGAGTCTAGAAAATATGATGGCTTGAATGTCTTCAAATTTTCCTCTCATTCAAATTTTGGGTACCTAGATCACACTTTTCCTCCTATATTTAAACTAATTTATTTGCTTAGGGGCATTTAGTTTATTTGGAAATCATATAGATTCAAAGTTGGTTTTGAGCACAGAAATCCCATCATCTCGCCAATTATTAGAAACCTTAATACAACATTGCGTGACCAAGAAGTATGTCATTATCAAGGGCATGAGCCGATATAAATCCCACTTTAAGTATGCTAATTACCATACAATTGCCTTGTAATTTTCCTTTTCTATTTTTTTTTTTTTTTGATTATGCAATCTGCTATAAGTTCTATAACAATAAGGTTCCAATTTATGAGCCTTTGTACTCTTACCTTAGAGTTCAGTCCAGAAAATGTTGAAGGCAGTGTAGGAGGATTTGCTAAGCAAAAAAATTCAAGAAAACTAGTGTTTGAAGAAACTGGATGTCATTGATCCTTCAATAGTATAACAGATATAGAAAATAGAGAAATTAGGGTCAAGTAGTTGCATTATCTTTCTGAAGTGAATAAATAGCTAACTTAGGCAGTGCAATTTAATCAAGGTAGAAATCCTAAGACAGTTCTTAACATACTATTGCCTCAATAACTCCATAAATTGAGTTAAATGACAATAAAAAAATCTCCTACCACTTAAAAACTTGAGTTCGTGCTAAATTGTAAAGGATGAAATTTCATGTTACTACACTTATGCTCAACAATAATGTGCTTGGAGATCGAATTTGATGTTAACAAGTCTATCATAAAGGTGACAAAAACAATTTAAAACATGATTTTGTTTCTTATTATAAAGATAGTAGATTGTGTCAAGTTTATAGATTTTTAAAAATAAAGTAAATCATGTTAAGTCTATTGGTTTTATAGCACAAGTTACAAAAACTATAATTTACAAGGCTTTCTTGATCACATAAACAGATTCCATCAATTAAATAAAAGGTGAATGTTTGGTACTCACACTGACAGTTATTCCTTTTATTAACTGAGGTAAGAGAGACTCAAGTAGAGCTACTACAGCTGGTGAACTGCTGACTTCTGAAACAATTGTCTTTAAAGCTATGCTTGCAACATCCCGATGTTGTTCTTTCACATTCAAGAGCTTATCACAAAGTTTGTCTGTCATTTCCAGTACTCTAGCTTCATTAACTTTCTTCACTAATGGAGCAAGACTGTAAAAGAGTAAACAAATCTTTCAAATTGCAGTTGAATGAAACAGAATTAAGGAAAGAAGCAACAAATTAGATCTTCAAACAAGCTAGAAACATGGGAAAGATGAGATTCTTCATTTTAATTACACACTTATTTGTCGATAATTTAAAATAACAAATAGATAAAGATTACGAAAGCAATAATGTTAGGGCAGCCCGGTGCACAAGTGCATCCCCACAAGGCAGGGGTCCGGGGAAGGGTCCCACCACAAGGGTGTATAGGGGGCAAGCCTTCCCTTGTAATTTTTACAGGAGGCCGCTCCCAGGTAAGAAAGCATTAATGTTAGTTTAGCTAAAAATCATGAAATCAGAAAATCAAAAGGAAAAGCTTGAAAGAAAAACTAAAAGCATTAATAAAAATTACTTTTGGACGATTTGAAAAAAGTTGACTTTCAATTCTGCTTCACTGTCATTGAGAGAAGCTAACAAGGCAGCCAAAATTATGGCCGCGGGGGGGGGGGGGGGGGGGATTATTGTATTGTTTTTACATATACAGTATAAAAGCAAACACCATAACACAACACGAAGAATAAAAAGTATCTAAACAGAAACAAACAATGCACCAGAAAGTTATAAGACCAATGTTTTTCAAAGCAATAGGATGACCCCTTTCTTACAGCAATGCCAATTTGTTCGTGCATAAACTTAAATCAAGCAACAAATTGGACAGCGAAGTATCTAGAAAACAATGCAATATAGCAAACCATTTCACAGCTAGTCCAGATACATCCCCAGCTGAATCATCAAGTTGCTGAAGAATTGTATTCGCCAATTTTATCTCAAAATCAGAATCAACCCGGAATCCCTCCTTGCTCAATTCATTCAACAGGTCCGAAGTCGCCATGTAGCGGTAATCTTTATCTTTACCAGTCATCTACAGGAAGGAAAATAAAACAGGAGTCAAGTAATTAAACTTAAAACATTGTTTGAATCAGAAAGAATAAACAAAACTTCAACTCCCTACGCGTAAATGTTTTACTCCGTTTTGATTTCACAGTTTTTCAGGAGAATGTCCAATAATATGGTTAAATAACTATTGAAATACAATATAATATTTGGAATTTACACATTGACACAAATTAAATGAGATCCGACATATATATAATTTTTCATATGTATGCAAAACTTATGTTGGTCAAAGTAATGCATTAAAAAACAGTCAAAATGGAACCTTTAATATGGGACGAGGGAGTAGAAATTCCAAATACTTTCTACTTGAGACTACCAAATATTCTTTCATTTAAACCTATAATTCACTTCGTTCCTTTAAGTTTGGCTCTAGATACCTTTAAATGAGATGCATTAATGGATAATTGGAACAAGCATTGGGCGATGCAAACTGCTTTTAGCACATTTCATTAGGGTTTTGACTTTCTTTAGCAACTATTGATAACTTTTTTCCCTTATTATCAACCTTTACCTATTTGTGGCAAATTTAGCTTCTTACAAAAGAAGTTGTTTTTTTGTTAATTTTTCGTGGGAAGCCTGCATTCGATTGATCTCTAATTGTGTAAGTAACAATTATAGAGTGCATAGGGTAACCATGTAAAATCAAGTTGATTAAAATATAATCATAGTAATTTTGATATTCGTATAATCTACTTGAATTGATTCCGCTTCAAATACGATTTCAAGGGATCCACCTCAGGTACCCAGCATTTCATTTTAGTAATCAAAAACTGCATGTCAACACATCTCTGTACAGTAAAACCAAACTAATCCAATTCAAACACTACTTGAAGACCACTAATTTGTCAACCATGGAAAATTGAATAATTCCGCAAAAATTAACCAAACAAAAAGAATTAAAAACTCTAGTATTAAAAATAAAAAAATAAAAAAAAAAACAGAAAAATTTATACCTTTTCCAGTATTCCAGTCAAAGTAATGCTCGTCATTGTTACAAATTTCCAACAGATTACAACGATGAAAATTCTGCAGAAAGCAAAATCCAGATTCCAATTAAAAGTCAAAATCTCGTAAAAACCTAACGATGAAATAGTCGCTTTCTTTTGTTATCCCTCTTCGCCCCCCCATTTTCCTTCTTTTCTTTCTCCTTCTCCCCATGTCACTTCCTTTTTCTTTACCTTTTTCTCCCTTCCTCTCCTACCTCCCCATTCTTTTCCTTTTCTATTGTATTTCGCTGTAATTTTTTCGTTTGGGCTCCTTTTCTCCATTTCTACTATTTCCCTCTTCCTCCTTTCCCAACGATTTTCTTTTTTCTTATTACTCTTCCTCTCGCTTATCCCTTGTTATCTCTTTTTGCATTTTTCTAATTTTTTCTCCTTACCCCGGAAAATTGATTAAACCTAAAGAACAAAAATTAAAAAAAAAAAATAAAAACATAATCAAAAAAAAAAAAAAAGCAAAAGCCCTAAGTACGTTAAGATTGAGAATCGCTTTTTCCAAAATGCGGGTGCAAAAACTAATCAAAACCTTGAACTAGAAAAGATCAAAGTTATAATTAAAGTGATAATCGAATTGAGGTTAATAATTGTTGAATAATAAATAAATAAATATAAACAAAACAAATATAAAAGGCAAACATTGGTTTGCAGAAAATAATGGTAATTGAAGCAATAAATTTAAAAAAAATAAAAAATAAAGTGTAAAAGAGGAAAAGTGAGGGAAGAGAGTATACCGAGAAGATGAAGCTTCGAGAATTAATGGAGATATTAGAGTGATTAAATTAAAAGAGATATAGTGAGAGAGAAGAACGAGAAGTGAAAATTAAAAGAAAAAATTAAAAAAAAAGGTGGAGCAAATTCTAAAGGAGGATGCTAGCCTTGTCTCCCTTTCTGCCCGATTCGACTGACTACTTGTGTGTTTTAATACGTGAAGTGTTCTTTTGGATCGGATTGGATTGGATTGGATTGATTTTGTTGTTCGTTTTATTGAACCAATTATGTGAACTCTACCGCTTTAGGATAAATAAATAATTAAAAAAAAGATTACGTTTCAATTTTTGGATGTAATCATATCTTCGATCACCGGTATCATTTCCAACATAACTTAATTTATATATGGCAATGCCAATGATACTATCCGATCAATTTCGTACGTCTTGTGTTTATCAGATGGATAACTATCAAATCTAATGTTAACGTCATGTTTGTCAGTATAATTGAAAACCTGTTGGTTATGATACTAGAATATGTTTGCACTTTGCAGTCATGTCAAATATGATAACATCATCAAGTAATTTGTTTTAAGGTAATGTGACAAAATAACCGTCTATGAGAATTTTTCTTCCACAATGCATCTTTCATAGCTCAATTTGATTGGTAAGCCTTGATGTTGCGGCAATCGATGTAATACGAAACAAAGGAAGAGATCAATTCAACCACCATGCAACAAGATATTGTGCGTATTTATGCAAAATTGTTAAGAGATTATTCTACTAAAGATAATTTGATGCAATATTACAAAAAATTAATCTAGTAATCTAAAAGTGATATCATTTATGGATATGTTTATAAAAAAAACAGCTTCAAAGTTAACCCCAAATGTAAAAATTGTTAATGTTTGTGGTTTATATTGCAATATGAGGCTATGTTCTTTTGAGCTCAACTAAACTGAAGATAATACATTATTTAGTGCAAATCAAAGTTGCCCCACGAGTATCCCATCATGTCACTAGATGGGCGTGCCTAACATGACAAAAAAGGAAAAAAAAATGAAATGATTTAGAGAGTTCCACTACATCATCAAAAACTAAGAATAAAAGACAAACACTTAGTATTAGAGTTCACTACTGTTATAGCATTACTCACATCACCTTCAAACCAAACATTAACTTGAACCAAATAATACCATACTTTAACCTGAACTAAATAATACGATACTGTGCTCTAGCATTGCCTCAATAACCTCAGTTTCTTGCAACCAGGAACATGTTTTGTTGCAGTGAACATCAAAGAAGCAAGCTCATTACGCAAGACCACCGTGAAACTCACAAAAATATGAAGAGATATATGCATAAGCATTACCTTTAAACATATTGGTTGAGGGAAGGGACCAATAAACAGTCAATATAGGACCAATAACTTAATATGGGTTGATAGTGCATCTATTAGGGATAAAAATAAAAGAGATTAAAAGAAAAGATAAGACAGACAAGTGAATGGCATAAGAATAAGGGCTTGTTTGGTTGACATGGTGAATAAATTCACATGAGAATTTATAATTCATGGAAAGTAAATTCCCTTTCTCACTTCCTAGAAACTGCGCTTATATTGTTTGGTTGAAAATGTAGGAATTTGAGCTTCCTTGAAATTGACTTTCCAGGATTATTAGTTAATTTACTTTTTTTTTTTAAATTTAAGATAATTTGGGGAGAGGAAGAAAGAAAATAAATTAATTAAGTTAATGATACATGTAGGTCCCACAATAATTGTAGGAATTGCAACTTACATTGGGGGATTTGGTAATTCACTTCCTACATTTCTTAGGAAGTGGAACTTCCGATGGAATTTTCGTTTCTCCCATTTTGATAACCTTTTGCCAACCAAAAAGAAGAAGATTTTACATTTATGAGGAACTAGAAATTTTCATGCATTCTAACTTCAACCAAACAATACATAATTTTTTTTTCTTTCTAGTTTTGGTATAAAATAAAATAGAAACGGAAATGAAAATAAGATATAATAAGTAATACACTATCCAGCTCATTCGAGTGTTCCAACTATTATCGTTTCTTTAAGGGGTCGTTTGGTTATGGGACATCATCAATGGGAATGAGAATCAACCACCCCCATTGATGTTGTTTGCTAGGTGTTATTACCATTCCCTTTCTCCTCCCCATTCCCTCCATAACCATTCCCTCCACCCCCACCTTCCCTTTTCATTCCCTTTCTCCACCATACCAACATATCCCCTCGCCACCTCCACCCACCCCCTCGACGATTGTTGCCCATACCTTGCCGACCTTCTCCCCTCCCCTCACTAGAAATTTCTCCGCAAAAAATTCTATTAAAACCACCCTTAAAACTCTTAAAACAATTAAGGGTAGTTTTAACATATTTTGGAGGAAAGGAATTTCCGACAAGGGGTGGAGGAAGGCCGGCGAGGCCTGGGCAACTACCGACGAGGATGTGGGTGGGGACGGCGAGGAGTGGTTGTTGGTTTTTGGATGGTTTCGTGGTTTTTAGGGTTAGGTTTAGGTGGATGAGAGGGCGACGAAGGGGAGGGGGCCGCCTCTGATGACCGGTGGTAGGTTTCTAAAGCAGTGGAAATGCGTGGGTGGGGGTAGCTAGGTGGTTGTTGGGATTTCATGGTGGTTTAAAAGATGATTGTGTGATGGCTCGATTTCGTTTCTTAACCAAAACAAACATGGTAAATCTAAGGTTTTTCCTTTCCTCTCCTTTTCCTTTCTGCAGCTCACTCTAATTCTCTTAATTGAACCAAACGGCCCCTAAGTGTAGAATGATACCCTTTCTTATCCCCTTACATCAAATTACCAACCTACCCCCATCCCATCCAAGGAAAAAAATAGCCCTTTTAGGCATAGGGTAAGAGAAAAAAAAATCTCTATCCTCATCCTCTTTTCTATCCTCCTCCCTTTGAGCAAACATTAAATTTCATTCATCGCTTCCCTCGACCCTTTATGAATCTAAGCAAACACACCCTACAATTGGATTACAATGATAAAAGCCCTAAAATGCCTATATGGACATTCCACTTTTTCCCGATGCTTCTTATTTCATCAAGGGTAATTTGGTCTTTTCAAACTAATTTCTTATTGCTCTCCCTTACAAGTTACAACACTTCCCATTAGGTATAAAAATGAATAATTAAGGATCATACTTTCCCTATCATAATCTATCTCAAGTAATCCCTCACAAAAATAAAAATATAAATAAATAAATAAATAAATAATAAAAAAAAATAAAAAAGAAAAAAAAGAACTATAAAGGAAATTTGTAAAATTCTTAAGGCAACTAGCTAATATATTACTACAGATCTATAGATTTTTAAATTTCATCATCAAAATGGAATGCTACTAACAACTGTAGCGGTAGTGGTTCAATTTGATGAAAAGGAAAGAGCTTAAACAACAAGAAGCAACAATAATGCTCCCTATCAACAACAAACCCTAATTTTAGGCTTCTAGCACATGGAACATATACACAGCCAACTTAACTGTTGGACAAGGGCAAGTAGGCAACACAGAATTTGAACAATTGAACACAAGAAATCTTCATTTTAAGGTCCTTCGCTTTAACACAAAAATCTTCATTCTAATGTTCTTTTAATTTACAGTGCGTATTTTGAGCAAGTCAACAAAGATAAATGAATAAGTTTACAAGCTCATAGCTCGGCATGGTAGATGCAAATCATGTTCAGGCGATTCAACCTTCCCCGCCTCATTCTTCTGCAACCAACACAGAATTTCAATAAAAAATGCAACATTTATACTAAATTGCGACTTCAAGAACGTTTAGTGTCAAACAGGGAAATTCCTAATGACTTTTGCGACTCCTCATATTGATTCATGTCTAGCCAACCCCAAATTATTTTAGGACTAAGGCTTTATTGTTGTTGTTTGTTGTATTTATACAAAATTGCATAGATTGAAAGAAAAAAGACATTTTTGCATCTGATTGCTGTAATACGAATTACTTACCGTTTGATCAATAGATTCCGAATCCCGTAGGAAATGTTCAAATGCATTATCTCCGCGTAAAATTTTGGCTCCAGAACCTTTTCCATCAGATGAACCAACAGCTTCTTCATCTACCACAACTGCATCAACTCGATCTGTGCCTGTTTTAGCATCTGGAACCTGCACAAGCAGAAACCCCCACACTATTACAACACTGTTCCATCCTTCAGTCATAGATATGTCGGTCATCAGACTTCCAGGAGGCACTAGTATGAAACAAATTTTAAAAAGTAAATCTGCAAACTGTAGAAACCTATAATACAACTTGGTTAAATATAATCTTGAGTGAGATGAGCCGTCAATTCAGCAATTAACCGTGCCTTGTGTAAACAATTCAGGAAATGTTGCTTGTGGCATGTGCAAGAAAATCATGATCACTTAAGTACAAAATAAGTTTTTAAGCATTGATTACAATCAATTCATTTTATAGTTCTCTAATGGAATATGCAGATAAAAAGAAGGAAACGTAGTCAAATTCCAGATGCATACAAGTGAAAGGTTCATTTACCATGAACTTACAGGTGTGTAAACTTCAAATTCACACCCTACGACAAGGGCCTATGTCTTATCTATGACATTATTGATAAACCTTAGGAGTTAAGACTTCGGGCCTACTTCAACTGAAAACAACTGAACTGATTGGAGCGGAGCTGAGCTGAATTGAAAGTTTTTTATGAAGGATTAATGAATAGAAAAATAAGAGTTGAGCTGAGCTGAGCTGAACGGAGCAGAGCGGAAGTCAACGGATTTTAAGCTGAAGTAAACAGACCTTTCATATAAAGCAACATCACTGAAGATAAATTCTGATATACCATCACATTGAATTTTAGAACGTAAATACTGAATAGTGGATAAGAGGATGCAAACTATCTAATAGTTTAACGCATTTAATCAGCAAGTGCTTATGTGTATGCCCAAGGTGTTTGAAACCACAAAATCCTATGATCTTACAGGAATTTTCCACAATAACAAACATTTCCATTTTTTTTATACGTTTGAAGTACCTCATACATAGCCTCGGTTAAAATGGTCTCCAATATTGATCTCAAGCCCCGTGCACCGGTATTTTTCACCATTGCTTTTCTAGCAATAAGTCTCAAAGCTTTCTCTGTAATATGAAACTTTACCTGTACATTTTTCAAGGTTAGTGGTTATAAAAAGGGCCTTATGTTATAGGGCCATTGCAGCAAGATAGAATGATAGCTTACATTATTCAAGCTAAACATCTTTTTGTATTGTTTACCAAGAGCATTCTTGGGCTCCATCAGAACCTGGATGCCACAAAAGATTCAAAATGAGCAACTAGCAATATTTTCATTTTTTCGAATACAAAATGTAGGGGTAAATTAACAAGTTAGTAAACATCATACTCTTTGTGTCCCTTAAAGATAAGTATATCACTTAATACAAATAGGTAAATAACAATGAGTAAGATCACTAAACAACATTGACTTGTATTAGCACCAAGGGAGTTCTTAAGTTGTTGGCTTGTACCCTGCTAACAACAATCCATCAAAACACTTCTGGCTTGGGTGAGGGTTATTGTTGGCAGCATGACTACAAGAGGTTCTATTAAGGCTTGAGGAGAATTTGGTGTTCAATAGGGAAGATTGGAAGGAGAGAATTTGTGTAGGTGAAAATATAACTACCCAAACTATTTACGGACTCAGGCTTTGTTACTATTGTTGCTTTTTTTAATAGAATTACAAGAAAAAATGAAGTGCAACTGAAAACTATTGATGGCCAATTGTTATTAAAGGGAATATTGGGACTACAGAGAAATACAGCATATGTAAAATCCATTCTATGAAAGATAAACTATGGAGACAAGGTATACTATTCCTTTCCACTTTAGTTCTAGTAGAAACAAGAAAATATAATACTTGGGCACTTCTTTGCTTTCCCTTTAGTAGTAATAGTAGCAGCATCTAGCATGTAGGAAAGTCATACATGAAACAATACCTCTTAATATAATAGCATAACGTGGAAAGGGGATTCAGCAACAAAGATGGACATGTTTGATTCAAAGTAAGCCTGTCTAATAGGAATTAGCTTCAGCAGAAAAAAATACAACACATCAGAATGTACCTGAACAAGTTGATCCTCATTCAATGCTGACAAACTCACTAAAACAGGAAACCTTCCAACAAACTCGGGTATGAGACCATACGAGATAAGATCACTGCTTTCTACCTGCATCACAAAAGCAACTTAAAAATTAACTGGTCAGCTAAAATCACAAGGTCAAGTCACCCAAATAGACATCAAAAGGAAAATCGGAAAGGCACATTGGAAATCTGCTTGAGGTTCTGGTTCTCACAGATTCCAATAATGAAGATGCAACCACAGCATTAGTCATCACACCAGATCTCATGTTAGCACGAACAGGTGCTCCAAAACCTATTGAGGAATCATGGCGCCTGAGCAAACAAACAAACAAACAAAAATTCTCACCACAGTGATAAAAGCAGTTTGCAGGAACTAAAATAGCGATAATTGAAAACCAAACACACCTTTCAGATATAGTTTTTTCCAAGTCAACAAATGCCCCACCACAAATGAACAGAATATCTTTTGTATTGATCTGTTCAAGATCAATCAAGTATTAAAAGAAAGAAGGTGGACACTAATGCATTACAAAGATCTCATTTACCGGACATAAATACAGCTTGCCGGATAACAACAATCAAAGGGTTCTAAAGTTACTAACATAAAAATATATTGCATGAGCGCATGATGTCCACTTCTTATTTTATTCCCTCACTTTGAGGTGAAGGAAATAAGAGAAATAAAATATTATTCTGTGTTAGAAAACTAAAGTACAGAGTATATTCATAAATCTCAACGCGATTGTAGACAGATTTCCATTGGTAATAATCTCTTGGGCTCCCAAAATCTTGAATTTTAAGGCTTTCAACATTGCTATACATAGGAACTGAATGACATATGACAATTATAACAATTTAAAGAAAGAAAAATTATGAGCCACCAGGATTCGCATAGATATGCAAAGTCAAATATAAGCTAGACAATCATTTAAATAAGTCAGAGGGCAGCTGATCACTTTAGGAAATCATCTAACTTAACAAATCAAATATAAATTGGGTTCTAAAATACCTGAATACTATCACCACGAGGATTTTTTCGAGCTCCCTTGTCAGGAACATTAACTGTCTAAACAAAAAGGACCAATTCCACAAACGAAACAAACAAAAAATGATAAGAGAGCTAATCAAGTAATTAAACTAAATCACATTAAAAAAAATTGGGACGAAGACAAAGAGGGCATGAATGTAAATGATTTATCAAAGGGAGGAAAAACACTAATAATAGTTGATAGTGTAGAATGTGAAATTATCAACATCTAATAGGTGACATTAATGACACGCCTTCTCTTCACGTTCAAAAGGACACAGAACAGTATCCTTGCCCTTATTGGGATAGTCACTACTTGCGTAGTATATTAATTTCAGACTACAGTTGTTGATGAAAGCATCAGGCCACTCAGCCCTACACGGCATAGACTAAAAATTATGTCCCATCAACAAAATTAGACACCAAATGCAATATCATCCACACAAACAAGATGACACCAAAAATCCACTAAATGCAGGAGTCCTGTACCAGATTAGTCAAGACATTGTAAAACTGGAATAGTGAGTAACTATTACTAAACTTACAATGTCGAACCTAAGTATTAAATAGAATCCAGGTACAAGTTATTTAAAGGAGTGACAAACTTACTGTTCCTTCCAACATTTTCAGCAATGCTTGTTGAACACCTTCACCAGATACATCTCTACCAATGTTAGAGCTTTCAGCCTGTCAAAAAATAGTGATAAAATAAATTAAAATTAGCTAAGCAGGGCTTAAAAGGTTTCACTAGGTAAAAAAGCTACTAGGAAAAACCAATTGAGGTTAGAGAGCGGGCCAGCAGCCCTCCAAAAGGCATAAACTAAACAGATAAAGAAGCAGCACTCAACCTTTTTAAAAACTTAAGTACAAAAGCCTAAACAGATGCTAAATGCACAGAAGTTATGACAAAGACATAGTCGCAGCCTCCCAATGGGCGGTGTTTCCGCACTCCTCCCCCGCTCACATGAATAATAACATTGATCACTATTCATGTGAGAGGAAGAGGAGTGTGGAAATACATAGACCCTCCCAATTGCATCATTCTCTGACAAAATGACCCATATGACCTCAAAAAAACAAATACCAACTTTCAGCGTTTCACACTTACACCCCTATTCCTCACAAAAATTATTCAAGAACTTCAAGACAGCAGCCTAGCAGGACATACACAAGACATTGTACAACAGGAAGATGATAAATACTGGTTCCACAAACCCAAGGCTGGTTAAGTTGCATAATTAATTGGCAGCAGATCTCCACATGCACACCCACCCACATGTGCATTCTAGTTACTCAGTTTTAAGGAAGCGAAAGAAAGAAAAAAAAGCAAAGTTCATATGCTTGCTTTTTAAGCAATTCGGTAACTGAAATCTTCAGTACGTAGAATAATACAGGCCAACAACTATTTCATCCTTCACAAAAACATAACAGATCTGAATATTTTATCTATTGAGATAAGACAAAATCTAGGGTCAACCATGTACCCAAAAGCAGGTTAAATTATTTTATCGTAATAACAATCATCACAAATTATCCAGAAGCAAGAAAGAAACTTTATATAATACCTTCTTTGTGATTTTATCCACCTCATCAATGTAGACTATTCCTTGTTGAGCAGCTTCCACATTAAAATCAGCAGCCTAAAGCCAAAACAAAGTAAATTTTCAACATTTAAGGTTGAAAATATTAACATGCTGAAAAACTAAACAGTCTACTCCTACCTAGTCCTGAATCTCCTGATAAAATTCACTGTTGCTTATCTAAAATGAATATAATAACTCGAATTGGAAATGCTAAGAAAGCTTTGGTTCATAGTGTATTTCAATTATTCCACAGGGAATTCTATAATATATTAAGAACTTTTCTTTTGCCTCACCTACCAAATTCCAACACTGACCCGACCCCCCCCCCCCCCCCCCCCCCCCACNCCCCCCCCCCCACACACACACACAAACATACACACAACACAAAGATATCTTAGGAACTCAACGGAGGAGTCTTTTACAAGCTTCCTTGCACCAGACTTTCACAATACTGCTGTCTTTTCAGTAAAGCGTTGGAATAACTGTTATTATAACATTTGCCTTGCAAGAGAGGCAAGAGACCCTTAAAAAGTCTCAGAAAATAGTCATTCGTCACAACAATCCATACATAAAAGATGCTTTAATCCAACACAAACCATTCAAAATGAAACAGTACGAAGAGTTGAAAATGTTGATTGTGTCAAAGTTCTCATTGCTCATACCATTACTTAAAACTATATAACAGGTCGCTGATCAATTTGGATCTGAAAATATACAACTCATTACCTACCATTAACAGTTTATACAATACTGACTCCACGTCTTCTCCAACATAGCCTGCCTGAAGCAAGAAAAGAAAAGTGCTTATCTCAGTTATTTTCATGCGAAATTATGCCGATATATTACCAGGAACAATGTCCATGCAATTACTTTTCAACTATATTATATGATTATTTATACATTGAATGGAAGGCAACAAGACTGCTAGCAGAAGTTCCGAAACAGTAAAAAAGGTTTATTCAATGATGCAAGTTCATTGCGCCATTCGTGAAAGATCTCAACAGCAAAATCCAAAAGGAAAGAACCCAAACATGGAGAGACCGACAGACTTAACAGATCCATACATAATAATTTCATGAGCAGATGTACATTATCAGCTACAAATCTAGTAATAAAAAACAAACCAGACTACACACACTTGCCTGAGTTAAAGTGGTAGCATCTGAAATGACAAATGGCACATTCACCAAACGAGCCATTGTTTTCGCAAGTAATGTCTTCCCTGTCCTTACAGCCAACATCAGTGCAAAAAATCAGAGCAAAGAAGTTCATTCCTCCAACATTAATCTATCAAGTATTGAAAAGAAGAGAGAAGTGATGATGCAGGTTAATCTACATATCAAAGTAATGCAATCCATACCACAACCAGTGGGACCCATCAACAAGACATTGCTTTTTTCCAATTCAACATGGTCAAAGTCATCCAGATTAACCTCACTGCCATCTAAATCTGCGCCTAACCTAACACTCGAACCAGCAAATACAAGAATCTCTTGAGCAACAAACACAATTAACAAATATCTAATTGAGATAAAAGTCATGGAGGACAAACTGTTTTTCGGAAGTATAATATATTCTTTTGTAATGGTTGTAAACTGCCACTGACAGCACCTGCAAAATTAATTAGGTAGCTAGAAAAAATCAATCAATGTACATCGCAAAAGTATTAAGTAAATGATTTGGGGAAAATGCATTGGCAAATTATCTGACCTTCTTAGCTCTTTGTTGCCCAATAACAAAGTCATCAAGTCCTCTACAAATCTCCTTGGGTGTGGGAAACTCCTTCCCCAAATTCGCTCCGCCCCACCCGTCTCTATCAGTACCACCTTTCCTTCCCTTATGCACTTGGGCTCCAACGTTGTCGTTCTCACACTCCACACTCGTAGCAGTCCAATGATTCTCCCAAGACCCCGGTGGGGGCGTAGTGGAATCATCCGACAACGATGTAGGAGTAGGCGGAAGATCCTTGACATAGGACCTCAATTTCTGCCACATAGAAACCTTATCATCCTCACTTTTATCGTCGCAATTATTAATATTATCGTCATCATCTTTGATAAACTTGCCCTCCATCATCATCTCATCCTTATCTTTGCCACCAATTTTACCAATCTCAAAGAAACTCCCTTGCAATGGCGCCAACTTAAACGGCCGAAAATAAAACGCTGTTTTGCAATAACCGCAGATATTTAACGCTTGATAAACGCCTACTTCATTAGGGTTAATGGATAAAGGACGATTGGAGAATAGGACATTCATTTGCTTAGAGCAGCGTGGGCAATTCACTACTGCTTTGATTTGATCGTAATTACCGGAACTTCCTTCCCATTTAAGCCTCCCTTGAAACCCTAATTTTATAAAATTGGGAATTTGAAATTGAGGTTGAGATAACAGGTAATTGGAGGTTCTGAAGGATGACAAGTGACGATGCAAGTGACCAGATGATAAAGGTGGTGAGATTGAGGAGACTGAAAATGGTAAAAATTGTTTTAGGGTTTTTCGCCGGAATATTATCGACATGCCTTTCGTTGATGATTATCTTCTTCCTTGGTAAACTCAGAACGAAAAAACTGATAAGTGAATGATAATTATCTTCAAAAGCTACCACGTCATTTTCCACTATGTGCACACTATACAGTTAGTTCGCTACTTCTAAAATCTGGATTGGCTAGGGATGACACTCCAGGCCGAGTCCGACCATACCCCGATCCAATCCGATGAAAAAAAATCCGCCTCCGAATCTACCTCAAAATAATCCACCTTCAACTTCGAGTTTAAGTCGGAGTCGGAAGCTAAAAATAAACCGAATTATCCGACTTTGTCGGATCTCCGACTCCGCCTTATATTTATCTACTTATTAGGTATAATAATAATTATTATCATTTATTTTATTATCATTATCATCATTTCTACTAAACTAATAAAACTATAATTATGTGTTAATGTAACTAATTACACACATATATGGCCGTTGCTAAATGATTGTCAACTTATCAATAGAGATGGCAATCACTCCGCTCCGACTGCCTCCGCTTATATCCGAGGAAAAAAAATCCGCTCCTACTCCGCCATGAAAAAATCCGCCTCGGGCTCCGTTTAAATAATCCGACTACAATCGGAAGTGGAGTCGGATCCTACATAATCCGATCCGAGTCCGCCCCGTTGCCATCCCTACATACGGCCCAACCCAACTTGGGTTGTTGATCTGTGTCACATTAACTTAGTTATCTGGAGCGTGTTGGGTGTGACTGTGTGAGCCATGTCTTTTGATTGACATGTAAACCATAACATTCGTATATGTACAAACAAGTCAACGAGGCAAATTCGATCGGTTTTTTTTTCCCTTGAAAGTTTTGACCTAATATACAACTATTTCAATAAAAATTTTATTTTAAAATCTAATGAATAAATATTTTGCATGTTGTTGTACTTAGTAAGGTGTAATCGATTATACAAAATATTATATCCTAATGTTAAGTCATTAAAGCCTAAACTAACATCAATAGTACAATTTATACGATCGAATTTGTAACGGTATCATTCGGAATAAACATATTTTGAATTGCACTTGAAGTCTACAATTTGGTACCATTTAAACTTTTCGGAAAAAAAAAAGAGAGAGATAACCAAAGTGATAAAAAAAATTCCTGTCGAATATGTGAAATCGAATCTTATTATATGTGAGCCCAAACACCAAAAATAATCGGAAAAGAATTGTGGATGGTCATCTATAAGTCGGTACTTAAAACATTAGGTGTGTTGGTTGTATTAGGTTTAGCTTCATAAACATCCAGTTTGCGAACAAATAGGTTGTTCAATTATCAATCGAATTGCGAATAGCGAAAAGCGAAAAATCTTCTATTCTCTGGTAATATTTCAAATTTGTTTATGCGCATTTGAATTTGGTTATTGATATTTCTGTAAATATTAATTTGTTTATGTCGTTGAAAGCTTGAATTAGGAATATTGAAGCGAAAGTTTGTCCATGGAAATTCCAGATTAATTAATATTAATGGCCTCACTACTGCTTGTAAATTGTAATGAATCATGTAATTTGTGTGTAATTAAGTTAGTTAGTATAGTAGATGAATTGAATTATGTTTTGTTGATTTGATGTAATTTGTAGCTCCCATGTTTTAATCGTAGATCCGGCTGCCGTCGAGAAAGAAATAATTAGAGATGGAAGGAGGTGAAGAGCTCAGCATTCAAGAACTCACTTCGAATATCTCTACTTACAAGCAACAGCTTCAACAAGTAATAATTCTAATTTTTGGTCGTTTCGGCTTTTGTTGTTGTTCAAAGATGCAATTCAAGATTACCTTTGTTTGATTGTTTGAGTTAAGCCAATTCAAGTATTGATTCATTTTGTTGATGGTTGATACTGCAATATATTTGAATGGTTATTATGAATTATTATTTTATATTCTGATTCGTTTCTTTGTTTTCAGATCAAATCGCTGTTAGCCGATGACCCAGAGAATTCTGAATACAAGGAAATGGAAAAGGAACTTGAAGAGGTGATCAAAGCCCAAATAATGTCACTTAATGAATGCCATTTACGCGTGTAGTTTTTATATTGTTTACTTCATATGCATGCTTTTATTTGTTACTCTAGGAATTTTTCGTAAATGAAATTTATAATTATTAATTCTCATTTTAAGTACTAATAGACTAGAAGATAAAGATAAAGATAAAGCAGGCAAAAGCGATATGGAACCAATAATGAATTGAATGCTTAGGAAGAAACTGAAAAGTCCAAAGTAATGTATATTCCACAATCCACACACAACCCCACTCATTTTTGGTTTGCATAACTGAATAATTGTTTGCTTAGTTCCAATGGAAGAAATGAAAGAAAGTTTGCAGTGGCATTTTCATGTTTGCCAACTATCCTAAAACCAGGCGTGAAAATTTTGATTTTAACTGCTATAGTTGGTCTATAGTATGAGCTTCAATTTATACACCCTTTTTTAAAAGTTCATTGTGTATTGCTAAGGAATCAATATGCTGCTCAACATGCCACAAAATCCGGCTGCTCTTTGGTGGATTTCTGCTAATTCCTTGTTTTAAAGGTATAAAATGGTTATTTAGTCAACTTTGGCTCATCTCACATGCTATGAGCGGCAGTATTGGGATTACTAAAATGGTTGGAGATGTATACACTCTTAAAATATCATCCAGATTCCCATCACTTCTATCTTGGTTTCTGTGCAGGTCTGCTATGTTTGGATGCGTACCTCCTCATGATTTCAATCTTTCAGGAGTTCACCCCAATTTTCTAAGTCTGGATTTTAACAGCTGTTTAGGCATACACTGAATATTTGTGCTTGTTTTTAATATTTTGCTGTGATATCTTTTTCAGGTGATTGCCTTGACAGAAGAGATACTGGCAACTGCCAAACAAAATGAGAATTTTGTTTCTGCTATCAGCACTAGTGCAACTACATCTAACACCCTCCAGAATTCAAATAGGATATCTCAGTATGAAATGGTAATATTCTAATAATTCTCGATGTTTATAGTGTACTACTCCAAAAGTGGCTTCCTACTCTGTTCTTGGTGAAGAAGCTTGTATAATTGTAAATATTTTAAGCATGGCTATGATTGTCAGGGGCTTTAATGTTCATGTGTGTTATTGTTTGGCTGTGTGATGTGGTCTCCTCCTTTTCTGGCTTTATCTATTGCCTAATGTAGGATTGTGGTATATGGTTTGCTATATCTAGTTAATTTAAGAAATTGTGAGGTTATATTCCTCAAAGGAGATAGATTTTGAGATACTTAATTTGAAATTTTGAATTACGTTCTTGATTCACATTCCCTGTTCAAAAGGTTTCTCTTGTGCCTAGTTGTATATGCAAGTTTCTTCAAAATAAAGATTTTATCCCCATAATCCTACTTATCAGAACTCGTTGGGAATCATCAAAAGTTGTTGTAAATTGAGCTTTTGTAACCTGTATTTGAACCTAGTGCGAATCTTGAGTTGTTGAAAGTTATCTAAGAGCATTAGTGGTAGTGCGAGCAAGATATTTATGTGGAATTTAACAGTGTTGCTTGTTCTTTGTCAGGATTCCACCAACATGTTACATCAGCAGGACAGGTTTCCTATTGGGATGAAAATTCAAGCAGTTTGGAGTGAAGACGGAGAATGGTAAGAATAATGTGTCGTGAGTTATGTAATCTATGATTGCTTCTGCTGTTTGCTTTACCTTCTCTTTCTGTGCTTGATTAGTTAAGTGTTCAGGTATGATGCAACGGTCGAGACCTACACTCCAAATGGCTATCTTGTTCACTTTGAAGGATGGGGAAATAAGGAAGAGGTATGATCTTGATTTTACACTGAGAGTTGCTTGTTGAAGCAAATTGCTTGAAATCCTGTATAAAAATTTGAAATTAGTTTCTGTAAGGTTTTGAAGAAGTTAGTGCACAAAATTTTCATGGAGAACTTACATTTAAAATGAGTTGTAAAATGGAGATGTCAAATGGATGATTATGTTTTCCTAGTGAATACCACTTGATCTGTTGGTTATAATTTTCAGGTTGATCCTGCTAATGTACGATCACTTGACGGCGATGATTCAGGAGTTGATGCTTTGTTGAAAGCGGAAAAGGAAGCTGAAGCTACTAAGCAGGCCTTGAAACGGAAAATTGCTCAAGCAGGAGTTGTTGACTTTCAGTCAAGAAGTTTGCCTGCAAAACTTCGTATAAATCCTGAAGATCCAGAAGATGTGGTGAGTGCTTCTTTTTTTAAGCATGGCTTCGTATAAATCATGATTCATGGACTAAACAACATATGCCACAGTAGCTGCTCAGCTTCATTTAGAGTGGGGGTCTCGTTCAGTGTGCCTAAGCATCTAAGTCAAAAGATGGTTCTTTTGAAGTTTTGATTGTAGTGGTCATCCCCTTACTATAGTGTCAAATCCTGTTAAAATATCCTCTCACAGGAGCCTACTTCTTCCTCCCCTCCCCTACTCTGCATTCCTCTCTTACCCCTGCTGTCTCAACTCAGTAAAAGCTACTTTGATTTTTTGTAACCATATTTGGAGCTTTTTGTTTTTGGTTGATGGAATTACATCTATTCATTGATGAATGGTTTGGTCTCTTCCTTGCATTTGCTCTGATCACCTGCCGCTTTTTTTTCTTTTGTAGAAAGCAACCAAACGTAAGAAGATACATTCTTTTAAGTCAAAAGTACGAATGGAACAACTAGAGGTTTCACAGAACAAACGTCAAAATGCGTGGCAGCAGTTTCAAACTACAAAAGGCCGTGCGAAAAAGGTGCCATTTGTAATTTTTATGTTATACTCAGCTTATCACACCCTCCCCACCCCCAACCCCCCACCACAACC
>PYUH01003971.1:3475584-3506988 GCA_016808085.1 Suaeda aralocaspica | reverse complement strand
ACCCCCAACCCCCCACCACAACCCACCCACCCACACGCATGCGCATCATGTGTTAATTTTTTATTATGGTTAGTCCAAATAGAAGTGAAGCAAAATACCTGGAAAAAGGTATCTTTTTACATATTTTCGTGAATTTTTGTATGTTTGTTCGTAGCTAATATCCGCGTAATTAATGCTTCTAATCAAACTCTATGACACTAGAATTTCTATGCTTGCAAATACACAGCCGTTATCGAGGCACATAATGGATTATACAATATATTTTTATGCTTGTAAATATATAGCTTTATCGAGGCTTGGTTGGTTAAAGCTTCTCTCCCAGTTCTATCTCTTGCCCTTGGGCTCCACGAACACCAATAAGAAAAGCTTTCTTGGGCTTTCTTGCCTTTTGCCTTTTGTTGAGTGTGTGGTTCCAATCTACAAGTCAGCTACCTTTAAGCTCTAAAATTTGGCTCTCTTGTTGTTGCTAGGTTGGTTTTTTTTCAGGGCGCAAAAAGGAGAGCATTTTCAAGTCCCCAGATGATCCGCAAGGCAAGGTTGGAGTGACTGGGAGTGGAAAAGGTTTGACGGATTTTCAGAGAAGGGAGAAGCACCTGCACCTTAAGGGAGCTAACATTGATAATGATGGTGCTGAGGCTGATGATTAAACACTTATGACCCCTTTGCTAAGTATTTATGTATTTACCTTGTCGGATTGTAGTTTAGGATAGCATTTAGCCTTCTTGTCTGTGACTGAAAATAACAATGTCCATGCTATTGTTCAGGGGAAAAAATCTTGTATTTGTTCTCTCTTCACCATCCTTATGTGGGCACAGAAGAATTAGTATTGTCGCAGGGATCTAATCATTTGGTCCTTTTACAGATATCATTTTGAAATGTAGCTATCGGATGAGTAATAGAATATGGCAACAATTGGACCATGCTTGATCCCATCCACATTTACTAGTTTACTTGACCTGTGCTTTGTAGATGGTCTAAACTGCAACAAGCTGGTTGTATTCTACTTCTGATGTTATTTTTATGTTCTGTAATAATTTTGCGTCCTTCCGGCTCCGTCAATGCTAGGAGCATTTGGGATTTAAAATGAAAAAGCCCTTAAAATTTTATCAATTAAAACTACTAGTAGTTGAGTTTTTAGGCTTATACGAGTAAAACAATATACTACGTACTATGTACATGAGTGCATGGGCAAAATTTAAACCACTTTATAGAAAGAAGGGTAAAAACTTAGGTGATGTCTTGTGTGAACAATGAGGATAATGTTTTGATTTCTTCAACTTCCATATTATGTTGAATGTACCAACTTAAGGAGCAGGTAACAGGACAAGATGTATATGTGCTTTGTATGATCATCATTATGAATACAAAAATGCCCACTGCATCTTTTCTTCTATCTAGTACTTAATTAGATACTCTTTTTTTATGGTCACTCAAAAAAACAAGAGCACCTTTCAATGTTCAATGGCAACAATAAGAGGCTTGATTATCTAATTTGTCAAAATACTTTAAAACGTGTGTGATTGTAAATTTGTAACTCCACATATTACTAAACACACTATTAGCGTTGATAACTCTACATATTAATGTTTTGAAGTTATATAATCTCTTTTACATTAACAATTTCTGTATCAACTTTTGAAGGCACATTCCTTAATTTTTGTATACTCCACATATGACAAGAGTAACTAATTAAATGGATATAGACAATGCAGAACATATTTGTTTTTTAATAAAGGGAGGGCACTAATAAGGTTTCATTGCACCTACAATGTTTCATCAATAGTCATCCTATTAATTAGTCATTGATCATCGCAACATTATGATATATCCAAGTGATCATCATAACTATTTATATAGACACTTCATCTCCACTACTCCTCACGCGTCACTAGTAATATCTTTTCCACTAATTACTTGTCACTTTCTTAAAATATGTGAGATTTGTAATTTACAAAATGTAAGACAATCTTTAATTATAGGCTAGATGTCATATGACAAATATTATGATCCAAACATTGGATTAGCCATAAGCTACTTATAGTGGAGTAATTAATTACCAATAACGTTAGGTTGAAAATCTTTTAGCAAATGCTTTTATGAGGCTATTACTAATTTACTAATAGGGCATTATATATTATTACTCGATCGGGTAATTAGTAGTGTTGGGATAATTAGTGAGTAATAAAACTAGGGGGAGGGTAGAGAGGGTAGGGTCCCATTTGTTGCACCAATAGAACAACATGTTGAAGACATGTTTGTTTGTGCCTTTTTATATGTGTAATGTATGTAGCCATGATTTGACTTTGGAAACCAAATAACTTTGGGACATCAATCAATCTTGCCGGTATAACCCAATACCTTCTTGTCTTCTTAATTACCCACCCTTACCAACTTTTTATTTACTTTCAAACTTCCTACTCCACCCACCTATATACAATTTCATCATTTTCATCTTAAAATTCTTTGTGTTTTTTTTGGATTTCATAGATTACAACTTTAATATTGCTCCACCTACATATTTTTTTCCCTATCATGGTTGCATCACAACATAATTACATATAATTTCGGATTTGAATTTTAGACTAAATTAAAAAGCACCCTATTATATATAGTTTATATTATATATATTGGAAAGAAATGTTCCTATTGCTATATATGGCTTACCGACAGCTAAATCATCAAATGTAAAATGTCACCACAGTCCACAAGTAAGAAGCAAAGAAACATAGGGCCTGTTTACTTCAGCTGAAAATAGCTGATGAACTGAACTGAACTGAACGTTTTTTTATGAAAGATTAATGAATAGCAACATAAGAGAAGAGTTGAGTTGAACTGAATTGAACGGATTTTAAGCTGAAGTAAATAGGCCCATAGGCCATAGTGTATGTTAAAACATAAACCATCAATGTATTCTAAATGATGTTTAATGAGATCAATATAATTTTTGTTTATATATATTTGTTGTTTGTTGTTGGTGTTGTCATCATTAGATCATATATTGTCTTCTTGTTTGTTTCCTACATTTTGGCTTTCATTAATATTTGTACAGATATGCGTTATACGTGCACAACTATATGATTGTTAATGTAGAATTGTACACCTATATTAGTAAGTATATAATAGTGAATCAAGAATTTTAAAATTCAGAGTATGCATTAAAATAAATTATATCTAATGATGTCTTGCATTTTAAAATGTGGTTTCAAGTAAAGGATAATCCAATGAAAACCGATACATAAATAGTATTATGTAAATAATTACACTATTACTTGGGGTGTAAAGTATGGTGTAAACTGCTATAAGTTAAGATCAAACAATATAAGACGACAAAGGGACAAAGGGAATAACTCATTGAATTTAAACTAAAAGATAATGCTCAACTAGTCAACTTGCTAAACAACCTATCAATTCCAACAAATAAACAACATAACATAAAAAGATAATGGAAACGACTAGTGATCGAGAAAACAAAAAAAAAAAAAAAAAAAAAAAGGGTGCCATATGAAATGCTTTGAATCAAATATGGGTAGGGATAGCAACGGATCAGACTCGGATCGGATTATGTAGGATCCGGCCCCGATTGTAGTCGGATTATTTAAACGGAGTCGGAGCGGATTTTTCCCCTCGGATTTAAGCGGAGGCAGTCGGAGCGGAGTGATTGCCATCTCTATTGATAAGTTGACAATCATTTAGCAACGGCCATATATGTGTAATTAGTTACATTAACACATAATTATAGTAGTATTAGTGTAATAGAAATATTGATAATGATAATGATGATAATAAAATAAATGATAATAATTATTATTATACCCAATAAGTAAAGAAATAAAAGGCGGAGTCGGAGTCGGAGATCCGGCAAAGTCGGATAATTTTCGGATAGCTCGGATTATTTTTAGTATCCGACTCCGACTTAAACTCGGAGTTGGATTTTTTTGGCGTTGTTGGAAGCGGATTATTTTAAGGGTGATTCAGAGGCAGATTTTTTTCTCGAATCGTAGCGGAGTTGGGTCGGACTCGGCCTGAACTGCGATCCCTAAATATAGATAAAGCTTTCGATAAATGAATTATGATTGAATTGAAGTAAGGTCCCCTCCAATTTCCAAATTAAAGTCCAAAACCCCCACCCACTTATATGAATAGGACGTTGGAATTGAGCTTTTTGGCTGGAAGTATAAATTCCAGGTCAATTTCCAAAATTAACCTTAATGTTAATTAATACTCCAGTAATGTTAATTTATATACAGAGTAGAAGATATTGGACCAATCAACCTTTTGATTTTATTCTTTTTGGATCCACACAAAGTGCTTCAATTCGTCTGCTCTATTTCAATCAAACAGTTTCCAACTAACACAACCAATAATGGTCACTGCTAGTTTATGCTTTAATTTGCATTACCCTTACGTACAGTCTTACATATACTTCATAATTCATACATATATTACATGGCATTTGCTAATCATTGTTGTGGTATAGTGGCCAGTTTACCCTGCCTTACTTCCCCCCTAAATAATATACGGACGAATTTTATGGTGCTAGGGATCGAACCTACAAGGAGTACAAGGGCTGGGTAAGAATCAATTTCATCAGGATCTTTTGAAATCGGCTGGGAAGTTTCAACCACTTGAACTATCCCTCACTCTTAAATAATATAAAGTATATACTAAGAAAACAAAATAGGCATAATGTATGCATGCAATAATTGATGAAATTAGTTACATACATACGATAAGTATATTATTCTTTTGATCAATCTGACTACGGTAAATTTACCCTAATATTAATTAGTTGATAAATAATTAACTATTGATCAATATGAAGTAACTACTATGAATTGTATAGTAAGTATTTTATTTTATTAATGTAATGAACCAAAATTTAAATCAAACGGCAGGAAATAAACATCCTTCCACTAGAGAAGACTAGCTAGTAATAATCATATGTTATGATTATTTCTATTTTCAGACATATATAGTACGAGCAATATTAATACAGAGTATAATGCAACTGATTATGTGGCTCTTTATTTATTTGACATAAATCACTTGCATAAGAAGATAATTAAGAGGTTCGTTGACTTTGCTGGTGCAATTGATCGATAATATCATGTCAAACATTCTATGATATGGCCATATGGGGTACGGTGGTTGACTTTTTTGTCAACTAATGAATGATAATAAGTTATCATTTAATATATTGGCTAAATGGTTTGTTTGATTATTGCTAGTTATGTGCTGTATTTTCTGCTTTCTTTTTACTACCTCCGTTTCTTATAATTAATTGCCAACACTTGAATATTTTATATCTCACAAATAATACTTGAGTGTTGCAATTAATAAGAAACGGAGGTATATATAGTAGTTGATTTCAACAAATGGTCTTGATTTGTTTGACTTATGTCATAACTCACGTTAGCAACCAACCTATCTAATGAAATTATAATTAATTTATTTGAACTTAATTACATCGATCACTCTAAGTTTCTTTTGAACTTAGCTTATCTAAACTCTTTTATTTATTTATTTATTTTTTGACGAAAAGAAGTCAAATGTAGTTGAGGATCGGAGATCACACCGTACCCTTGATGGATTAGTTTTAATTTGTATATAGCATGTTGATGTGTCATAATAATGTTTGCACAGAATTTAGACCTTAAATCAACATATTATTACATATATAAGCCAATATCAGCAAACATATACATATATAATTAATAATCAAGAGGTTTTACATTAACAAGATAAACAAATTAAGGAATATGTACGTACACAATAAGAGGCCGTGCAAATATATATATATATATATATCATTTCTAATACATTTCATTAATCTCATTACACTACTAATCAAGCTACATACATATGATTATATATATATATATATATATATATCATAAAGTTATATATAACATATAGTAGCTAGCTCTATATATAAAAGTCAATTAAGGTTTACTATAACTTACAGCAACATCATCATCACTATTAGTGTTAGTATTAGTGAAGTTATCTTCAGGAGAAACATGGTGAGAAGTAGTGAGCATAAGAGAAGGATTATAGGAGAACCATTTAGCCCAATAGAGGTAATGAAGGAAATTAAGGAAACTTAGGGCAGCTAACAACCAATAAAACAGATCTAACCTATCTTTATTAAGGTCATTCTCACTTAACCATCCCTTATTATTATTGTTGTTGTTGTTGTTGCTAACACTAGAAGTGACCTTATTAATTAGGGTAACCAAAATAGAGCTAAAGTAAAACCCAAAAGAGTAGGAACAATAAGTGATAGCAGTTAGAAAAGACTGCATCCCTTTTAAAGATTGTTTGTAGAAGAACTCAATTAGGCCAACTGCTGTCATCATTTCTGACAATCCAAATATAAGAAATTGTGGAGTTATGTAGAATATTGAGATTTGTTGATTACTATGATCGCGTCTGTACTTCTCCATGATAGCGGCAGAGATCATGGAGAAGGTGGCTAGGAAAAGGCCGGTTCCAATACGTTGGAGAGGGGAGAGGCCGGAGTCATGGCCAGTGAAACGACGAATAAAGGGGACCAAGAATTTGTCATAAAGAGGGACAAGGAAGAGGAGGAGAAGGTAAGGAATGGCTTGAAGAGAGGCAGGTGGAATGCTTAAAGAATTAGTGATTTTGGTGTTCATTTGACTGCCTTGTTGCACTGAGAAGGTTTGAAGTTGTGCTAATATTGTGTTGAAGATTATGGTGCATCCAAATATTGGGAGTACCGAGATTAGTAGTTTCACTTGTTCAACTTGATTTACTGTGCATAATCTCCATCCTCCTTCATTGCTGTTTTCTGTTTTGATACATGCCTTGTCCAACACCCTGAAATAATTTTGTACACAAACATATATATATATATTATTGATAGAGTATATAAACTATTATATTCTTGGTTTTCAACCATCAATACAAGCTAAGTGTTTTTTTTGGGGAGGAGGGGGGGGGGGGGGGCTATTAGCTTAATTAAACTTTTGGTTTGAGTTGGGATCTCTAATAGTTATATGGTCATAATTAATAATTAATTGAATATCGGAAACATGCCACCGTAAATTCATAATCATTATACTACAAATGTCTATTATAGATATGCATGATATATATAACTAAATGGAAATGAGTTTGCCTATTATTATTAATTAATTTTGTAAGACAAAAGGAATATAGATTGAGTAATTAATTAAGAGTGACGACTAAGCTAAATAGCTAGTCTCTAGCTAATCAATATGATGTGGATATTATGAGATAGTGGCTGATGATCGGTTATTAGTGGAGGAAGAAAGACTTAGCAATAGTAAGAATAGGCCGGCCCCCAAACAAGCTAATTAAGTGGGATAGTCATAATATAAATGTATGGTCTCTCAATGTTCATAGTATACTTTGCATACACAAATGGGCTTGCTTATTTTGACTAAAATATAGATATTAAATTTATGTTATTGTAGCGGAACTTATTAAAGAATATTATCTCTAATTTTATTTAGTATTGTAAATTACGTGTATGTAAATATGACTCAACTATTAATATTAAAAATAAGTTGAAAAGAACCGATTATACAGACCTCATATAAATAACACGTTTGTACAGCAAGCATAATACCTAATGATTAAATAGAGATAGTGGGTGATCGAGTGGGGCATATAGTATTATTGACTTGAGAAAAGGAAATTAAAAAAAAAAAAAAAAAAGAGAGAGAGAGAGAGAGATAAAAAAAATAATAATAAATGGATAAGATTACCTGAGTCTATGAGTATGGATGAGAAAATTGTGAGATGCATTGTAAGTGGTAATACTAGAGCTACTATTCCCATGAAGCAGCTTAAGGTCGGATGGGCAAACTTTCTTCCGCTTCAAAAACGCAGCTACAAATACCTGTTTAATTAAACATGCATTACATATTATTTACTAATGTAGCTACGCCTACCCCGTATTTTTAAATTATATCAGTTTAATTTAATATTTATTCAAATTAAAATAATTTAATTTGTAATCAGCGAATTAAAAGTTAATTAAGGAGACGTACTAGATCCTACTAGCTTAGCAAGCAATTATACAATAATTAATTAGATTACTCTCTATTAATAGGACTAATACCGTATATACAATATTTTGACCTATGTAGCATGGATATTTTTGATGAGTAACCGTTCCCGAACCCGATTATTTATGTTATTATTGGTCGTACTCATTAACAATGTTTTTTAGATTAGTCGTTTGCAATTTCCTTATCCGTATTTATTTTCGACCAAATTTCCGACTACGTGCAACCTAGCTTTTGACTACTCATTTAATATGATGAAGGAAATTGTAGAATATATACATGCACATGCTAGTTTACTAGGTTACAAAAGACCACCTATTATTATAGTTAGGACTTAGGAGTATCTTATTTTGTAAGACTATTATTGCGGCATAAAAAAAGACATTTTTTGTTCTTTTCAAAATATATTGATCAATGATCATGCATAAACACCAAAACCTAAAACTATATTTTATCCATTCCATGTGGATACAAAATGAAGTTCAATTTTATACTTTAAAAATTGAAATGCATTCATTTATGGATATTTAATAGGTAACCTGCAGATGTATATTCAAATGGGTAACCTGCAGATGCACTAGCTTCCTAGCTAGCTATTATAGATAAATTAAGGGTGTTTTTGTTATTTTAATTGGCTAATGTGATTATATGTTATATCAATGTGATTTTTAATCACATTGATACTATATAAAATCACATTGGTCGATCAAGTGAAATGACCAAAATATCACTGCTTAATGTCAAAATTAACTTGTGGCCAATTGATTCTCACATTTGTATGTATTGAAATTATCAAAAGTAAAATCATGAAAATGACATTAATAAAAAATTCTTCAAAAGCTAAGATATAAAGGAGGACCAAAAAATGAAGATTGATTGGAGACCACATGTTTACAATATTCTGCTAGAACTTTGCCCAAGATTGTTTGCGGCCCGATCAATTGAAATGACATGCTTAAAATAACGCCCACTCTTTTTTTTTTGCCTAAGTAATAAAAGGGAAACAAACTACTATATGTATAAATTTTACATGTTTTCATTTTTATTTTTTAGAACTTTTATCACAATTTCATTATATGCATGGTGTACATGCAAATAAACACATTATAGTTTTAGTGGATTCACTAAGACAGTAACTTAAAGAAATACGTATGTATCATATATCATATATCATATATCATATATCATATATCATATATCATATATCATATATCATATATGCATGTAGTCATGTAGAAGTATGTATACATTTGACTCTAATTAAACGTATTGTGTTAGGTTATTACAGCCCAGCCCGCATATTAGTGAGCTACTACCTCTGTTTCTAATTAGTTGCAACAATTGAATATTATATATCTCACAAATACTACCTAATTGTTGCAACTAATTGGAAACGAAGGTAGTATAAATAAACATGAAAAAGAAAGTTTAAAATGAATAAGCATGTATATATGAATGATGGACTTACAAAGAACTAATGTAATGCATAATACACCGATACATACAAAAGTACAAACCTGAGCAATCGGAGTAAAGATGCTTCCATGAGGTCTCTTATTTTTAAAAACAAGAGTACCGGAAACCAAGCAAATCAAGCCCATAGCCATAACAATAGCAGAGATACCAAAACCGATATCCATACCAGAATGAGTCTGGACCCACACAAGCACGGTGAGGGCGATAAGCTCACCCACAGAGAAGGCGAAGTAGGCGGCGTTGAAGTAGGTGGAAAGTTTTATAGCAGAATCCTTATTGTTGTTGTCAAATTGATCACCTCCATGAGCTATCATGTTAGGCTTCACACAACCACTTCCTAATGCTACCAAATAAAGTGCCACAAAGAAGATCGCTGCTTTTATGCCTTTCGCTTCTTCACATACTTGGTCTGCTGCTAGCATGTTGCACTTTTCTGGTTTTAACTGTGGTACGTGTGCTTGTACCGATAGTAGGATGAACCCCTGCAGTTTTTCATTTATTATTTATTACCAAAGCAACTTTTTAAGTCATACATATTGCTGTCTTTATTAATTAGCTTGCATGTACGTATTATATGATAAGGTGATGCTTGCAACGTAACATGAATCAAACATTTACTACCTACTACTTTACATACTCCTACTCTCGCATTAATTAGTTTTATATATATATTACCACGCGGATGTATATATTTTTTTCTTTATGAATTTATATTGCATACGTATGAAGTATTTAAATTAACATTATTGATTAATTTATAGCCGTAAATACTACGTATAATTGAAATAGTCAAATAAGTAGACGAATGGATTTAACATAATAAATCAGTAACAAGAAGGTGCATCACATTATCCATTAGAGGGACACACATCTTAATTAATTGTAAGAACATGTTTGCCAACACATTTTTATTGCTTGTGTTTCTAAAATGTTGACACTTATCTATTACTCTATTAGTGCTCACTCACTCACTCACTTTGTAGTCCAACCTTTATAAAGAAAAGATGGTTACTACTCGATCATATATATATGTTAGTGCTCCATAATATGAGATTTTACTTATTCCTAATATCATTGTCCTTCATTTCTTATATATCAAAAAAAAAAAATATAGAGAGAGAGAGCAAAAATGTTATTCTTAAGTGACGTGACAAACTAAAAAAAGGTAAAAATGTTTATGTAATGATACTACACTACAACCATTTGTCTAAGAAATGGGACAATAATAGGGATTAGGGACCACCACCCCATGACCGTGAGAAGGTAGTTTTAGGCGCAAATGTAATTGGCAAAGTGCCAAATTTTGCGCCATCTAAACCACTCACATTTTTATACTATACCAAGCAATTAGTGAAAGTTCAACGTAATGATAACTAGCTACTTAGCTTACTAGATCCAAATCTAGAGTATTTTTTATTTTATTGAATTATTTATATTGCTAATTATCTACCACCAAGATACATTTGATTAGATCCCTCTTGCAAATGAATAGATAGATATTATATATGATAACTAGTTAGTATAGACTATATATAAGAAGTTAATTAGGATTAGTAAAATGACACGACACGAATTGAAGTACAAAATTAACATAAACTATATATTTTATGCATTACTTGTATTATTATCTTGCTTACGTACGTGTGTGTGTATGCAGCTCTAGTGATTTAACATTCAATATTAATCTTGTACGTAACATCAATGCAAATGCTAGTCGCATGTATCTGGTTAAAACTCTAAGAGAATAGATATAATTGTGCGCTATAAGCCTACAACACATACAATATTACGTTGGCAAAAGATCGATCTTGTAATTAAAGAGAGTGATATAATGGAGAGGGGAATGAATAATATATAGAAGCTAAGGAATGGAACATACAGAAAGCTCAAGGAAGCCGAAGAAGAGCATGGTCCAAAAGCTGCCAAGGAAAGAATCGGAGAGATAACCACCAAAGAGAGAAAGAAGGAAAATGGTGCCAATGAAATTGGTGACGATATTGGCTGCCTTTGACAATGGATAATGCATTTCATTTATCACGTACGTTATCAGGTTGTTTCCCACTGCTGCTATTGCCATTATCTCAAATGCTTGTAACCCTGCACGTGTGTTTAAGTGTATATATATATATAAGTAAGTTTAAGTATTAGTGTTTAATTTTTATACTTCTATTAGTTTTGACATAATATAATAATATGATATTATCATGATTCATAACTTAGGACATTACATATATAATCTACATAGTGTATAGGTTCAATTTCGAACGTACATATCAAATAAGAAAAAATGATCAAATTAAATGAGGTTAAAATAAAGTGTTTAGTCGTAATTCAGAGTCATAGTGATTTATATAAGAAATTGTTTTCATACTACTCTAGTTATAAGCTGAAAATGTTACATAAAATATGTTCAATAACTAGGCCTAAGGTACGTATACGGAAAATAATACTTCTTCCGTCTTTTTTTACTTGCTACATACGGACCAAAAAGCTTCCACATATTTTGGTCTAATGTAGCAAGTAAATAAAAACAGAGGGAGTAAAATTGTACTGTGTATGAGTAGCTTTTTCTTTGAACATATTTCTTGCTAAAAACAATTTGTTAAACATACATGGAATCTGATAATTTTCATTTTCTTTTTCTTTGGGGAAAGGATGAGGACAATAAGAGATTGAAAAGGTTGATCGATTTATATTATAGCAGGGAGAGATCAGAACTAAATAGTATAATGTAAGTATATATACTAAGTTTTTGGTAACGATAATATAGTAATGCATATAATAATAGTCACAATTAAGCTTCTAAAAAAGCTAATCAAGCAAGTGGTCAACTTTTGATTAATTTGGTAAATTGAAAATGGTTTATTTAATAAATAAATATGGTAGTCAAAGTTAAATGATTACAATTACTTGGTTGGCCATATCTACTAGAGGACAGCCACAGCAGTATCCAATACATTGTTTTTTTTTTTTTTTTTTTGCTAGGGAGCCACAAGGGCGGGGATGAAATTCGATCACAAGATCTCCTGGAATTGGGAGGAAAGCCGATCTTGAATTGGGAGGAAAGCTTTTACCACTTGAGCTACCCCTCACTCTCACATATGCAATACATTGATAACAAAACACTACTCCATGTATAGCAAATAGGTCTGCTGCTCTGAGGGGCAATGAATTATATGCAAATATTTAATTTATCTTAACAAATATCTGTATATAATGAAGATCTAGAATATTACTATGCCCCTAAAACTTGTTAATTAATTAATATATGTAGAGAGTATTATGAGTATTACAATAATGGTAATAATTCCAAAGGCCATAATATATAATAAATAAGTTTGTAACTATAGTATATGTTTGATTCGTCGTACAACTTTACAAGATTAGAAATTAGAATATGACAAAGGATTATAATTTTTTTAAGTTTGTAACTATATATATATATATAAAAGCTTGTTTCTTACAACTCATCACTAAAGGTTTATGTTTATGTTTTTGTTTTTGCGCATGTGACCAGTACGACAGTATTTTGTGATGGAAATTGCATTGTTAAAAAAAAAAAATTTAAAATTAGTGATATTTCATGCAAATGATTTTTTTTTTTAATGTTTAGAAAAAAATAAATAAATAAATAAAAAAGTGGGTACGTACCAAGAACAAAGACAGCAGCTTTCATGCCACCATGCTTAGAAGGAATAGAGGGTCTGCCTCGCCAATCAACAGTGTCATCAGCTGATAAATCACCATTATTATTAATATTATCAATTGTATGCACTGCTTTTCCTCTTTCTACATCCATTATTATTTCATTTCCCATTAATATATTATAATTAATCAGGGAGTATAATATATAATATAATATAAAAAGGTTATTGTTTGAGTACGGAAATCGGGGGTTATTGTGAGAGAGGAAGAAGGTGAGGGAGGTAGCGAGAGGTCACATGAAGAATGAGGAGGAGGAGAAGGAGAAGGAGGAGGAGTTTTAATTTGTTGTTTTATTTATTTTATTTTTAATTATTTTGTCTTTTGAGAATCAGTTGAAAAGTAGGGAAGGAGAGGTTTGTGTGATGGACAGAGTTTATGGGTTGGTCCATTATTTATAGATACATATACAACAAACAAGCAAACAAAACCAAAAACAAGTTTATACAAAAAGGAGAGGAATAATCAATGCTTTACCCAATATTTTAGAGGTCCCATTCTTTCTTTATTTTTCATATATATTATTATTCTATATTCATATATATATATATGATGTCATAACTTTCTTTTAATTGCTAATTCACTTGTCACACCGCGTCCATTGCACTATTCTTCTAATATGCATCCAAAGCATGTAACAAACTGAGCTTCCTGGGCGATATTTATATTTTTATGTGCAATGTTCAACTTTAAATTATACAATGTTCAGTTTTTGAAAATACAATGTTCAATTTTTCAAATACAATGTCCAGTTTACAATGAGCAATGCTAAGTACCGATTCTACGTAATATATTGAAAGCTTTCACCAAGAAAACAAATTTTTAGATAATAATATTATGAACATTAACTATAGAAAACTAAATATATATCAAGAATAGAATTCATCAGAATGTTAAAAGTTTTAAAAACTAAAAATAAATAATTACTAATTATATTATAATTTGGGAAGTGAACATCTTAACTAAAATTTTGAACATTTGACCATGTAAAACTGAACATTACAAGTAAAATTTTGAACATTGAATGTTTTTACAGGGTGTATAATAAGTTATATACTAGGTTAGAATGATTGGTCGATCTTTGAGCTTACCAATGCCAATGGCTCGGACTTAGGGATGCCAAGGGGTCAAAATTGGATTGAAGTCAAACTTGCTTATATTCGAATGAAGATAGAAGACATCAAATTCATATACCACTTAAAAAACAGTGTAGCAAGGTCCTTGAGTTATAGACACTCCAAGAGATTAGACAATATCATGTACAGGGTGGAAGTTAGTGCCAAAAGATCTTGTACTATAGCCTAATAGCCTAATAGCCTATGGGCTATGGTTCACTATGTTGATTAGGATGGACGATTGATGCTACAAGATTCCAATTACGTGNCTGGAATTGGGAGGAAAGCCGATCTTGAATTGGGAGGAAAGCTTTTACCACTTGAGCTACCCCTCACTCTCACATATGCAATACATTGATAACAAAACACTACTCCATGTATAGCAAATAGGTCTGCTGCTCTGAGGGGCAATGAATTATATGCAAATATTTAATTTATCTTAACAAATATCTGTATATAATGAAGATCTAGAATATTACTATGCCCCTAAAACTTGTTAATTAATTAATATATGTAGAGAGTATTATGAGTATTACAATAATGGTAATAATTCCAAAGGCCATAATATATAATAAATAAGTTTGTAACTATAGTATATGTTTGATTCGTCGTACAACTTTACAAGATTAGAAATTAGAATATGACAAAGGATTATAATTTTTTTAAGTTTGTAACTATATATATATATATAAAAGCTTGTTTCTTACAACTCATCACTAAAGGTTTATGTTTATGTTTTTGTTTTTGCGCATGTGACCAGTACGACAGTATTTTGTGATGGAAATTGCATTGTTAAAAAAAAAAAATTTAAAATTAGTGATATTTCATGCAAATGATTTTTTTTTTTAATGTTTAGAAAAAAATAAATAAATAAATAAAAAAGTGGGTACGTACCAAGAACAAAGACAGCAGCTTTCATGCCACCATGCTTAGAAGGAATAGAGGGTCTGCCTCGCCAATCAACAGTGTCATCAGCTGATAAATCACCATTATTATTAATATTATCAATTGTATGCACTGCTTTTCCTCTTTCTACATCCATTATTATTTCATTTCCCATTAATATATTATAATTAATCAGGGAGTATAATATATAATATAATATAAAAAGGTTATTGTTTGAGTACGGAAATCGGGGGTTATTGTGAGAGAGGAAGAAGGTGAGGGAGGTAGCGAGAGGTCACATGAAGAATGAGGAGGAGGAGAAGGAGAAGGAGGAGGAGTTTTAATTTGTTGTTTTATTTATTTTATTTTTAATTATTTTGTCTTTTGAGAATCAGTTGAAAAGTAGGGAAGGAGAGGTTTGTGTGATGGACAGAGTTTATGGGTTGGTCCATTATTTATAGATACATATACAACAAACAAGCAAACAAAACCAAAAACAAGTTTATACAAAAAGGAGAGGAATAATCAATGCTTTACCCAATATTTTAGAGGTCCCATTCTTTCTTTATTTTTCATATATATTATTATTCTATATTCATATATATATATATGATGTCATAACTTTCTTTTAATTGCTAATTCACTTGTCACACCGCGTCCATTGCACTATTCTTCTAATATGCATCCAAAGCATGTAACAAACTGAGCTTCCTGGGCGATATTTATATTTTTATGTGCAATGTTCAACTTTAAATTATACAATGTTCAGTTTTTGAAAATACAATGTTCAATTTTTCAAATACAATGTCCAGTTTACAATGAGCAATGCTAAGTACCGATTCTACGTAATATATTGAAAGCTTTCACCAAGAAAACAAATTTTTAGATAATAATATTATGAACATTAACTATAGAAAACTAAATATATATCAAGAATAGAATTCATCAGAATGTTAAAAGTTTTAAAAACTAAAAATAAATAATTACTAATTATATTATAATTTGGGAAGTGAACATCTTAACTAAAATTTTGAACATTTGACCATGTAAAACTGAACATTACAAGTAAAATTTTGAACATTGAATGTTTTTACAGGGTGTATAATAAGTTATATACTAGGTTAGAATGATTGGTCGATCTTTGAGCTTACCAATGCCAATGGCTCGGACTTAGGGATGCCAAGGGGTCAAAATTGGATTGAAGTCAAACTTGCTTATATTCGAATGAAGATAGAAGACATCAAATTCATATACCACTTAAAAAACAGTGTAGCAAGGTCCTTGAGTTATAGACACTCCAAGAGATTAGACAATATCATGTACAGGGTGGAAGTTAGTGCCAAAAGATCTTGTACTATAGCCTAATAGCCTAATAGCCTATGGGCTATGGTTCACTATGTTGATTAGGATGGACGATTGATGCTACAAGATTCCAATTACGTGTAAATAGAATCAATTTATCATCTATATATATAATAAGGATATTGAACTTTTTATGGGCACTACAAACTATCACCGGAAAAAATAATGGGCGCACCATAAAATTTAATGAAATTAATACGGAGGTTATCATCACAACATTCACAAGAACTGATACGTAGCATTTTGAAATTAGTTCCATTGACCTTAGTTACCAACTTACAGTCAAAACAGAGTATCTATCACCTATTTCTATATAATCCATATCTCCACATAATATAACACATGCACAAGGCGCACAAGCGAACTCAACTCAAGTTGTCCCTATAAGATACGTACATGTTGTACGTTGCACATACCAAACTTATTGAGTCACTACAACATACGTGTTGTTGCTCTCACAACTTTACACCACACAAAATTTTTTATATAAGATAGTCATATAAAACAAATTGCATTTTTACATGGCCGGGAGATCTACATTAATAAAATAAGGAGCGTTTCGAGGCTCAAACAAGTTTTGATTAATTTTTCTCGTATTTTAACATTGAAAATATTAGTTTTGGCAATCGGACCATTTGGATCGGATTTGGACCGGAACATTTTCGGACCAATTTGCATTCGGGCCATTTTCGGATCGGGCCGGACTGAATTTTGTTTCGGATGGCTTCTGGAGCATCATGGTTTCGGACCAGATCAATTTTGGATTGACCCTTTCGGAGCGGATCGATGTCAGACTATACTTTCGGACTGATATCGGATCGAATGGTTTTCTTGGCGGAACCCTCGGATCATTATCGGGCCGAGTTTCGAATCGGATTTTTTGCGGACCTAATTTTCTCCAGATTAGACTTAAACTTTAGCCACTTTTGAATTTTAATTAGAAAATATTGTGATCCAATAAAATCAATCTTTATATGTACTTATAAAGTGTTCAAGTACATAATCATACAAAGCTACAATCTTATTTACAAGCTACAAACTTACAATATATTATATGTCTACACAACTACACTATACGTATGTCATTTTCCTAAATATCAATATGGTTTCAACTGAAATTTAGTTCATAGCCATTTCGGATCGGATCAGATTAAAGATGTGTTCAGATCATATTGAGATCATCAAATTAGTTTCGGATGAAATCCGGTCCAAATTTGATTCTGGCTGGGTTGGTATCGGATCAGATTTTATCGGAACATGCCCCTTTTGTTTCGGATGATATTCGGACCAAATGTTCTTCAATCGGATCAGTCCATTTTGGAATTTCTGACCATGATTCGGAGCTTCCATTTTGGATCGGATTCTGACTCGGAACGAATGTTTCATATCGGATTTTCGGATTTGGACTAACTTTGCCACGTCTAGAAAACATATTCTAAATAAATGAGATAAAACTAGCGGACAAATCGTTCTTACTTGTTATTGCAATGACGTTTTGGTTTACTTTGAGGCTTTGAGTGAATCAAATGTTTCTTTATATATATATGTGAAACGATACTCTTGTTTGAATCTTTTTCTAGGTTTTAGTCATGCATTTTTCTTTCCTTATCCAAATAAATAAATAAATCAATGAAATAATTAACACAATAATGTTGTTTATATGCCATAATATACAATATGGACAATAAATATGAAAAATGAAAAGGTAACATTAAAATTCTCCCTTTTTGACCACAATATATTGTTAGCTAAGTTGACATTTATTATATTTTCCTAATATAAAAATGTAAGTATAATGAGCACAACCATATTATGATGACTAGTGTTGAATTGTCTACATTGGATGAAGCCTAAAAAGGGGGGCAAAGTTAATTAGAGCAAAAAAGAAATAATGCACTATAAAATTAAAGTTGGAGAGGCGCCACCAAAGCGCTCATCCCCCCTTTAGCTTGCTTCGTCATATGTTACTCAATGCCGACAAACCTTTTCACTTGTGTTTCATCTCTTCTTGCCTTAAGCTTCAATTCTATTGTTAATAACCTAATGGACATCGATCAAATACCATTATTATTATTATTATTATCATTATCATTTTTACTATTATTACCATTATTTTTCTTTTATTTCATCTACCCCTAGTGTGTCTTGCACTACACATGGACCATGGCCTGGGTCATTTGGATTAATTACTATGTCTTTTTCTTTAAAAAAAAAAATAATAAAATTCTTTCCATTTAATTTTTATCTTTTTTTTATATTTATTTCCTACCTATTTTTCGTCTTATTCTTTTACATAAAATCATGCACTTAATCTATTTTTAGAATGCATCAAAAAAGGGGGAAAAAAAACCCCTTATATTTAGCCATCTGGTTGGCTATTACTTTTCTCTAATGAGATATATCATACTACGGAGTACTATATTCTCTATCAATTCTTCTCCATTTCTTTTTTGCATAAGCGTAAATAAAATCTTAAATTGAGTCAAGTTTTCCAAGATTCAACTCAAAACTCAAAAAATAAAGACCATTATTTTTTAATTACTACATACATATGTTTTTTTTTCTTTATGCCTACTTTATTTATATTTATTTGTTTTTGTTTTTATATATACAAATTATAAATGAGTTTTAAAAATAAAGGATTTTCCAACAGGTGTGTTTTAGGTTACACACTACAATATATAAAAGAACAAATCAAGTATTGTATACGATGCGATAAACTATACTCAATAACTCGATCTTACTTTATTTTTATTTATTTTTTTTAAGAGTAACTCTATCTTACACTTACCATAAAAATAAGAGGGATTTTCCTCTAAAAATAATAAGCATTCCATATCAAGCGCCTAATGTTTCGGGTGATTGTTTTTTAACATTAGTTCTTGCAAACCATCCAGCAATGCATTGGAGAAATTATTTATATAGAAATAGTCAACTTTGTCTTCATATTGTTGAATACATGGCAAGAGGTAATTGGATTGTCGGCATGAGAGTCAGCCCAAATCAACCCAAGGAAGAAATATATATATATATATAGTTTAATTAAATACTATTAAATACTGTAGTAATTTGATGTAATTAGCAAAAAAGAAAACGAGGGAAAAACATAATAGAATAGAAAAGGATTTAAAAAAAAAAAAAAAGGAGTAATTAAGGTTTGAAGAAGAAGCCAATGTTGATCCTAAAATAAATAAAAAGTGGGAGACCAAGTGGAAACAAGGTTTTGTAATCCAAAGAAAGCTAAAGAGTGGGTATTATTGGTATCCTAAATGGCCTTTTAATATTTCACTTAACTAAAAAAGGTGTAGGGGCCTTTTCTTTCCCTTAATAATATTGCCTTTTTCCTAAGATCTCATCTTCATTTCACTTATCTTTAATTTGTTGTTTTTAGCTGTTGTTCAAGGTTATTGAACTATCTAGGCCCATAGATCTTATGAAAATGAGTTGGTATGTACCTATTTAGTTGACTTGGTTTGATGGAATCCATTAGAATAAGTGCAACATTACAATTTTATTAATTTTTAAGACTATATTTTGTGTGAATTAATTAAGAATTACGATCAATAGTTTCTCAGTCAAGTGTGTATACATTCTTGCCACATTATCTTAAAGCAACAAAGTACAATATAAGCATTGCCGTACAATATTACTTCAATTCATTTGTAAATTTACAAATCATTAAATCATTAAATCATACTTTGTAAATCAAATTTACAAAGTACATGTATATCTCAAATTCTTAATCTTTATGTTATATATATTAAAAAAAAAAAAAAAAAAAAATCATATTTTAGGTAACCAAAAGTGATAATTTTTTCAACGAATTTTTTTTTTTTTTGAGGCCGGGGAGGGGATAAGTTTTTAATGTTCTAATCATGTAATCCATGGTAAAATTTCTAGATCCGCAAGCGTCGAGAGGTGGAGTGTAGGTTGGAGCTACTATAGCAATTTCTTTATGGACAAAAATGTCAACCCATTAAGAAAAGCTTTTGCGGAAAGAACAGACAAGTTTGACTTAATAGATAGTCTCAAGTGAGTGAATTTAGTGTTAGTTGTGGAAGATGATATCACAAAGAAGAGGAAGTGTAGTGATGGTAGATTGTGTGTCAAGTATGTGGCCAACACCTATCCACAATTGTAGGCTTTAAACATAAATTTACACTTAATTGCTTAAGTCTCTTTGCCTTTAAACTAACTTGGAAGTTGGAACTACTGGTACTACCTGCACTCCAGCACCTAAAGAGGCTCACACAAGCAATCTTTATATTTGCTATCAATATTTGCTACTGTCATTACTGTTTCACATGTTTTGAAGAGAGTAAAAGATTTTCCACTACCACCATTAGTCTATTCCCAACTCTTTAAAGTCATGCCCCATATTTATTTTACAGCACTTTCATAAGGTAATGTTATAGTTGAATGTTTTAACTTTAAAGCTCCCAAATTACCTCACTTTTTCCTCCCTTCAGAACCCAACTGCAGCTGTTTTTATTTAGGTATCGCCATTAGCCAAAAATCCTGCTAGGCATAATTTAAAAAAAAAATGAAAATAAAATTAGCTCATTGCTAATTAAAATGATTTATCATTAACAATAAGAGCACAAGCAAAGCTCAAGACCAACTACATAATTGAAAAATCATAACATGAAACCACTGAATACATTAACCCTTGCCGCTGGCAATTTGAATAAATTCACTACAGTACAAAATTTTATGGGATATATACAACATTTGCACATCAAACTGCACAAGTGCACAACCATAGCTCCAAAAGTTGATACTCGTAGTTGATTTCTAGCCTCTTCAACCATGCAACAGCTGGTTGGTAGAATCCCACAAGACAATATCAGCTACTGAATGTTCTCACTGCTATTGAATGCCTTACGAAAGGGTGCGCCTATTAAAAGATTCTACAGTCAAGTTTGCTGTAAAAGCTGGAATCGAATTCAGCTTTCGAATAAATATCTCAACCTTTAACACGAGAAAACCATGTCTCAATGTAAGTAAAAAGCCTTTAACATTAGTATTGTTGATTTGTTAGAAGAAAATATGTCACCTACCTGTTGTGCTATGTCAGATTGCTTCGCATACTCGTTCACCTACAATACACAAATAATGTAGTTTTATAGGGGAGAGAGATATGAGAGGAATTCACACTTTATTTTGAACATTATAATCTATTGACACAGCATAAAGTTATCATGTTTGCTAACCTACAGTTTATCTTCTTTAGACATATCACACTCACATGCACTTGGGGATCCAATATACAGGCAAATTCCTTAGAAGTTATACAAGACTCCAACAGTCTAACTTATTGAGCGTGAGCAAAAATGATCACGAAAACTTACAGTCAAGGTTACGAAAAATAAGAAGCTTCTCACCTCTCAATATATTTATCTTTTTTAAAAGAAACGATCATGGATAAATAACATGTTAAAAAATTAAATTACCACCTTAGTAGGAGATTTTTCACAGGTACGAATTCTAGTTCTAGCCCAAGTGGAAAGAGGACATTTGATGCTTTCACTAATGGCCAATAAAGCTATCCAAATTGCAATTAATGGAATATCCATCAGTAGTCCTCCAATATCAATTGCAAGCTATGGTGGTGAAACTTTTTCAAAGCTATCAATAGAGGTACACAATTCACAAAATTACGTTCCTGGTGATAAAAAGAAAGGAAGAAAAAGGGTTCAATCCATAACAAAAATAAATTAAAAATAAAAAAATTCATCACAATTGAACATAGGTCTAAATAATTCAGCAGAAATATATGATCAACTTAATTATTTACACACTCAGCATCCACTCTGACTCCTAGCTACTGTCCATGTCTCAAAAATTAAAGATTCAATATAAAAACATTAAAGAGGCACTGCAACAGCCAACAATTGAAGCATATTAAGGAGGTTCAGCTAACAAGTATGTCAACAAAAATTCGAGAAGCATATCAGCACAGATGCTGCAAGAAATGTTGACTGCATGAACATTGGACAATTTACACAGCCATCCTACTTCTAGGAGACACTACTATAGAACAGAAATAATTTGGCTTACCAAAATGTTTGTGTTACCAGACTCATACTCAAATTCTAGCTTCTCATCATCACTTTGAGCATAGATAGATTGAAGTGTAAAACGTGTAATAGGAATCCCATTAGGACGTTGTTGATCATCCATTACAATCTGCCACATCACGTACGAAACAACAAGTATATAACTCAACAAAAAAAGGTTTCGTGCTTAATAAAATTTTTGAACAAGAAAGAACACTGACGCAAAACCTAAAAGAACTTCCGCAGATAAAGAATTGATATGTTATGTTCTACTCAAGCAACAAATTGATATCTGCAGGAGCAATAAAAAGTGAAACTAAATAAAATAGCCACTAACAACCATCAGGGTTGCAAGAGTTCCTTTCAGAATGAGAAAAATTCTAGCATTACAACTTGTCTAATTGAAAAAATCACAAGAAGTTGTATAACTTTAGTAGCAAATGTAGGGGAAATGATCAAATTTTTTCCACAACAATGTCTTGCACACTCAAAGACTGCATTTTCCTACATTTATTCAATTGCTGCCAAGTCATTCTTATTTTATTGTGCTTTCGTTAGATCTAGAGTTTAAGAGCAGTACCTCATCCATTTTCAGAAGTATGCTATGGGAATTTCCAACTCTAAACATATGCAGGGCTATGCTGACGACACCACCATATACCCTCTAGTGCGGCTAAAAACTGTCTTGAGACCCTTGTATGACCTCACAACCCACCTATAATGTTTTTGAGACATTTTTGTTCAATAACCCCGGTCCGTAGAATGCCTAAACTAGTGCATGCCTTCCATTTTGAGTCATGGGGATGTGTTACGGACTTACACTGCCTGTCTAGCGACTCTAATCATCAGCCTACATATTCTGTCACAAAACAATTTCTGTTTCCAATCTCTAATAACCACTCACATTTTCCTATGTAAGGGTTGTAAGCTTCTAATAACTTTTTTTTTGTTTTTTAAATATCCATTCAAAAGCAAATTTTCATCATGAGTAAAGATATAGACAATTACTATGTACAAAATACCTTATAACCAAAAAGTTCACAGCAAGCCCTCCTGAACACTGAGATTCTATCAGCAAAAACTGTTTTGTACCTGGTACATCATGAGTTCAAAACCAGCATAAGCAGTAATTCCATGAACAGCTACACTTTCAGCAGATAAGTCCTATTTTCAGACCTTTCTTCACGTTTTTCAAGTGTTGATATTTGCTCTTTCAACTGCACTATTTTACCCGATATATATGAATCCACTAGCTGCCCTGCATCAGCTGCATGATTAACATTATGTCAATTTCTGAAGGCTGCTCCACGAATAAAAAGATTTCCATATAATTTCTTACCACATGAACTGTGAAAATTTAAACCAACCTGAACAAACCAAGATGCAACAGCAAGCAAAAGGAAACAACAGTCCAGTTACCACGAGCAGTGAGTTAAGACTTCAGATTAAGTGTGTTTGTTAAAGTCTGTCCCAAATTATAAAAAATTTTGATCCCACTCCAAAAGTAAATAAACTAATCATTAAAAAAATAAAGAAATGACCTAGTGCGATGAAATCACTGTAAAATGATGGAGAACAAGGTATCCTCTAGTACTAGACAAGCAGTCCAAGGCTCCAATCTAATATCGAATCGTAGCAAAATATTACTATCTTACTGGATTTCGATGTTTTGTACTCGACACTTATTAGCCAATCATACTTGTGAGCTGAAATTGTAGGACTTGTCTTAAATTTAAACTACCCTGACCTAACTACAGTTAAAATATTAGAATCTAGGTCTTACTTAAGGTGAACGGAACAAAGTCTTAGTTGACGCTATAAATCTCGCCAAACCATCCTTTCCTTTAACAACTTGTGCAATAGAAGGCCAGATCAAGAGTCTAATTGAGCTGCATTCCTTTAACTACTATTTGTTAAGACTTAGTTTACTTGCATGATAAGTTATGAAAATCTCCAACACCAAATTCACAAATTAAAAAATTAACATGGCAAAGCTACACTGAAGCATAGTGATTGACTAACACACTAACCACAAGGAATTATTGGCTACATGTTCCCTATTTAGATACACTTTCTCTACGTACAGAAGGTCTATGCTTGTTCGACCCACATACGAATTTATGTCATCTTTGCCCCATATATAAAGATAGCAATCTAGAATTGCTTTAAAAGTTAGATTCACATTCTTTATATTACTTGGATAAATGGATACAGACAAATGACAATGTAGAATTGTAATGACAACAGAGGAACTGTAATACGAGGAAGAACTGGTGTATAATAATTAAGTAATCACGATACAACAGTAAGGGGAAAAACCTGATTGTTTCTTTAATTCTTCTACAACCTTAAGTTTCTCATTTGCCTTCTGAAGTTCACATTGTAAGGCTTCTATAGTTTGCCTAGCTTCACTTTCAACCCCCAGGGCATTCACCATTCGCAATACTTTTGTATTAGCAGCTGAGAAATCGCCATGCCCTAACTGCAGAGATGAGACAAAATAATTGATCACATAAAATGAAAAGAATCGTCAAAAAAGCAAGTCATAAGGAATTGACATCATATTTTGTTCTTGTTGAGTGAATTGTCAACAACAAATATCAGCACCAATCTCATACAAAGTTAAATACTCTTCTCAAATTTTTTTTTTAACAATTCATGCATATTTAAATTCTCATAAAGCAAACAGAAGAGCATAGATAATCAGGCATGGAAAAGAGCTCTGCTCATTACAGTAACTTCAAGCAGAGATCTAGCAGCTTTCATCTTTAATAAACACAGAAGAACACCTCTCCTTAAGTTTAAACAGAATCCATCTAATTATTAGTCTTACAAGCGAACTGCATAATATACGGAAAGAATTAAAGAGGCATCCTATTAAATTTCAAGCAGCCCATTTCTTGTCTATATATCTATTACTAAAGCGGAAGCTGTTGATCAGTTTTCCCTCCTTAATTGTTAAACTAACTAGCATGAAATTAGGGCTTTTTTGTTAGAAGAGAAGACAGGGTTTTTTCAAATTTATTTGGGCATTTAATTTAATTGTAAAACAATACAATGAAATACTTCGTATTAGAGTTGACTAATTTTATTTATTTCTTATTTAAAATTTTGTACATGTACTAAAATGTCAATAATTCTTTCCATAATAATTTTTTCTCTAGTTTTTTTTATTGACCAGAGCATGACTCGAGTGATTAGCTAGTTCTTAATAAGCAAGCATACTTTGGACTCTAATAAAGCAATCTCAGAACGATATCGGTCCCCTTCTCTCTCCAGGGACTTTATTCTTCTTGTTTCACTATTTAGTTTCTCATTCAGCATCCTAATCTCATTTTGATGTCGATCATTGGCAGCCTTCTGCTCACTGAGATTACTCTCCAATTCCTTTATGTAACGGTCTTTGTGAGCAAGAGATGATTCAATCTCCTGCAATTTCAAACACAAATATGAACAATCATTAGAAACTTGCGTAAAAACAACAGATAGAAATCAAAGAAGAAATTAAAACAACCTGAACTGAGGTTCCCCCAATAGCTTCGCTACCATGCTCTACATTTTTCTGCTGCTTCAATTCACTAAGAGCAGTTCTTAATTGATCTCTTTCTTCAATTATAGATCTTAGCTACAATTACATCAAAAGAAAAACAAAGAATAAGTGACCAGAAGGGGTAAACAAGAAAAGGTGGAGACTAGTGAAAATGAAGAACAAAAGCCATTTAAATAAATATATTCACTCGGCCACAAACGGATCTTAGAATTTTAATGTGTGAGGCACGAGCCACAAAGGACCTGTGAAACCGAGTGAAATATACAATTGAAGATTATGCATCCTTATGGAACAAGGCTTGACGCACATTTTTTATTTGTGATTACAGTCTTAAGTTTTCAATGAAAGAGCGCAAATATAAGAAAATTTTGACACTGCTTCAAAGTACAAGTCTTTAGAAATATTACATCTCAAAGATAGATAAAGATGTTCGAAATTTTTAAACAAACAGCACTCCTTTGTAAAATCAGGAATCCACTGAAGAGGAGTTTCCCTTCACAAAATTCATACCCTATCAGCTAAATAAATGATAATTGTTAAGAATTTCCGCTGCAGAATTCCAGATAAGTTTGATTGATTAAACTAGACAATATATGATGATATGGAAATTGGAAAACTAAATAATCTATGTAGGTCCCATGTTAGGATGGGAAATTAAGTAGCAGAAGACAAAAAAAGTGGAAAAAGAAAATTGTCCGCGAAGACCTACCCTCAATTCAAGTTCCTTTATATCTAACTTTAAAGACTCTTCTTTCTCTTTAGCTAACGCCGTTTCTGATTCAACATTTCTCTTATCAAGCTCAGTACTTTCCAGAGCCATCTCTAATTGTTTCAAGCGTGTATTTGCCTCCCCCAGCTTTGTCATGCTGTCAATTACCTCCCTGAATTGCCAAAAAAAGCACAGCAGTAAATCAATAAGATGAATATAAATAAATACAGTTTGTGCAATGTTGAGTGGAGCAAGTGAACAGAGCAATCCAGGAAAACAGGAGGATAAGAGCCTCATCTTAAGTCCATCTTCATTGGAAATTGGGGTAGGCCCATTTGATGTATGTCTGACATTTAGGTTTCATTGATGGCTTGAAGCCTTGAAGCATATTGTACAGTAAAGACTCACGCTGACAGACAATGTTCTGGAACTATACTTGGATAGATTAATTTCAGCAAATTTTGTATTTTCGAAGCATATTAGTAACATATAAAGACCAGGAACTACAGTGAGCTGACGAAGGAATATCCCTATACTAATTGAACTACAACAAGGATCTGATTTAGGCCCCTTTCTTTTTGCAATAGCACTAGATAGAAGTAAAATGGTTGATTCATGTCAAAACACCAAGGTTCAAACTAAGAAAACTGAGTATATGGAAGGTTGCTTCAGTACCCTGGTGTAAGTTTTTTTTTTTTTTTTTTTACTACTCAATGGAGTAGAGTTGCCCATGAGTGAGCATTTTAAATACATTGAATGTATTGCACACAAGGATAGAGATGTTGACCAAGATATAACTCATAGAATTAGTTGGGTGTCTTGTAAAGAGCAGCAACAAAGGTATTTTGCAATCACAGCAAACCTTTGGAGTTAGAGCATCTATAGACCCATGATTGTAGAACAAAACGTAGGGCATTTGAGGAGAATCAAGTTAAGAAGGGAGTTGAAGGGAGAACTGCTTAAGTTGGTTTTGGTATTTAAGATGGAGACTACAACAGGTGCATGCAAGAAAAGAGAAGAATAGATATTTGGGATCCTGGTAACCTTTGAAAGAGTCAAGGAAGATTGAAGAGTATGTGGATGAATGGAGTTCAGAAAGATACGATAAAACTAGGTTTGCATGAGCATGTGGCTCTATATTGTACAGAATGGAGGATTTGGGAGGAGGACCAAGAGGGACAGCAATTTGGGTTCACATAGCCAACTTCATTTATGAGATGAAGGCTTTGGTTGATTTAGGACATACTAAGCATATATGTACATATTTCTTCTTTTGTGAAAATTAATTGATGATTAATTGAGAACTTTTTACAGCATAACCGCAATCAGAGATAACCCTGTTGGCAATGAGATAACATGGGTGCACAGGCTTTCTTAAAGTGTTAAGGGTTTTAACTACACCATTTATGTCGTCAAAAAGCAAATTTAAATTACCAAAATTGTTAAAAAAGCTCATACTTTTGCAGAGAAGCAAACTTCAGGGGAATATCATCAGAAGATGAAACTCCTGGGATGTCTTTCATAACTTTCTTCCACGAAGATAATTCATCCTCCAGTACATTCATATTTAGTTGACCCTCCTGCAACTTAACTAGCTCAGCCTCAACCCTTTCCCTGCGCCCTTTTTCTTCACTCAACTTTTCCTTCAGCAGCTCAATGTCTTCATGGGATGCTTTCAATTTCCTAGCCTCAAGCACTTCAGCCTCCTTCACAATCGAAAGAACCACGAAAAATGAGTTTAGATGAGCATCATGCTATATACGTTGATAGTAAGCAAGCATAAACAAGCAAACAACAGGACCAATGCCAAAAGCCTCAATATTACACTGTCTATAAGAGTTAAATAATTACAAACTAATACAACCCAGACCAAAACTCTCCCAACATCAATGGTGCAATTAGTCACTTTAAGTGAAAAGGGTTAATTGAATTGAAGAAATAAAAGATTAAGCGAGGCATCATACATAAGGAAAGCAACCAATGCCAAAAACTAGAAAGAGGCTTGATATACAACTTAATTCCATAAATCCTCTCAGTTGACAATGACACCATTCAGTTTATTATGAAGAAAATCACAAGGACCTATTCACAATTATAATATCCAATCACAGAACAAATTACTTCCACCGCTCTATTTTACTTAGTAGGGTAGTCTTCAATAGAGTGTGCGGGTGTCCCACAAGGGTAGTCTTCAATACAGTGTGCGGGTGTCACAATTATAATATCCAATCACAGAGCATTTGTGTGCAATGCAGGGGGGGCATTATGGCAATAGCATTTTCATTATGGCAGTTTTTTTTTTTATTAAATTCAGTAAATTGAGATCATAACTGTCTAGCCGAAGTATCTCAGCAGGGGTTAGATTTAATTTTTTTAGTTGAGCTAACAGTGCCAGAAGTAAATTAGACTTAGAGCCTAGAATGAAATTTGGTTGTCGTTAAGAATATATCATGGTTTTAAACTTTCATGCCAGGATTATAGCTGAGAAATATTCATTTATTCATCTGACCCATTTTAGATGGGTTCAATTGCCTCAGTTTCATATTTTGAAGGGTTTAGATTTCAGTAAATAGGTTTGGGTCGTTACTAGTATTATTACTTTCCAACATTGAATGAGGGAAATATAAGGAAACTTGCCTTGGGTAGTTTGCTTGAGCTTCTAGTTTGAGTTCAAACTGAGACATTTACAGAGTGAAAGTAATAGACACAAGTACACAATCTTATTTAGTTTTTAAGTGAGGAAGCTTAATCTTAACAAAAGCCAACTTTATTCATGAGAGTAAACCTACAGATTAGTTGCTCTATTCCATGGTTTAATAATTTTCAATCTAAATCAAAAGGCAATTGTTCCTTCAAGATGATTTCTTCTCAACTCTCAACTTTTCATTGTCAAGGGCAAAGTGATATATCATAAACCATTTAGCTATATCATGACCGGGAGAAATCCTAAGAACCTAAAATCATCATTTTCCAAAAGCTGGATGCATGTAAACTGGACTCCATTTGCAATTAAAGCAAAAGCAGGAACCAGCCCCCTCCTATAGTCCTACCTTTTTCTTTTTCGACACAAAATGACAGAATTCCATGCATGACATGAAAGCAATATCAGTGAAAATAGATCATAGAAGCTACAAGTCAACATGAAAGCCACTTTATATAATTTCCACTTACATAGGTCCTTAGCTCCTCCTGCAAATGCTTCACTAAAACATCATTCTGAGAAGTGGTATTCTCCTTTGGGCGTGTACCACTTGTGATTTCTTTTTCCAATTCATTCTTCTCACTCATACACTGAAATAAAACAGCGCGATTATAACATAAATAAAATTTCCTTTTCATAGTGATTTGAAGGAAGAAAAATGTAGATTATAAATTACTTACTCCCCATTCCTCTTTGTTACTTTGTTAGATACATGCTTCAATTTTCGTCAACTCCATTAATAGGTTACAACTCAATTCATTTTCGATTTCTTTTCCACATTACCTTTTCCTAACCCAACATGCAATACTATTGCAAAGTGGGACTACAACCGATTATTATTTTTCCTCTAAAGGAACAATGTTCAAAGAAAATCACATGTGTTCCCAAAGAACTCGAAGAACACCATGTGATCCACTGATCCCATTAAGACACAAAAGATGCTTGCTTTCCACCTCCAACCAAAATTAAACAATTTACCATGTGTTAGCAATTAGTAGTTAGCTGTATCATGAAAGCTAATATTCCTAGCTTAAGCAAATCATTACTCAAATAACTTTTGAAGAAAACACTATCTATGATAAAAAAAAAAAAAAAAAAAACCTAAGTGTTTACTACTTAGCAATACTTTCGTATATACAAATGTTAACTACTTAATCAAATAACTTGAAGGTTATTGCTAAACAAATGCATGATGAAGGCAAAATTTAGAAACCCAGTGTGATAAGTAAAGCCAGTAAAATTGTAATATGAGGTTGACAAATGACAACGCAAGTAAAGTGAAAAAGGATTGCAAAGGTTGTAAAAGAAAGATAGGAACCTTATTAAGCTGATATTTAGTGTCTTCCAGCAATTCCTTTAATTGGTGTGACTCCTTTTCAGCATTAGAAGCTTTCCATTGCGCTCTTTCAAGCTGCATATAGAAGATAAAACAGAAATAAGGAAAAAAAAGATATAGGAACAAAATATGTTAATAGGGTTAGATAGTAAGAGAATAAAATTATGGTACTGACATCAACCATAAACCTAGACAAGGAAGAGTCTGAATCTGCTTTTAAAAACTTGATTTCATCTAGCATAACCTTCTTTTCTCTGTCAGTGGTGTCTGTAAGTTGTTTAAAGTTTCGCTCTAAAGCACTAGATTTCTCAAAGGCAGCAGCTGCTGAAGATTCAGCGTTATGGCGCATGGTTTGTTCAATTTCAAGCTTAGCCTCAAGTTCATTGCAGAGTTGTATTTGTTTCTTGAGTCGTTCATGAGAATCATTAATGTCTTTCATAATTTGGTTC
>PYUH01003971.1:3439809-3474444 GCA_016808085.1 Suaeda aralocaspica | reverse complement strand
AAAAAAAAAAAAAAAAAAACCTAAGTGTTTACTACTTAGCAATACTTTCGTATATACAAATGTTAACTACTTAATCAAATAACTTGAAGGTTATTGCTAAACAAATGCATGATGAAGGCAAAATTTAGAAACCCAGTGTGATAAGTAAAGCCAGTAAAATTGTAATATGAGGTTGACAAATGACAACGCAAGTAAAGTGAAAAAGGATTGCAAAGGTTGTAAAAGAAAGATAGGAACCTTATTAAGCTGATATTTAGTGTCTTCCAGCAATTCCTTTAATTGGTGTGACTCCTTTTCAGCATTAGAAGCTTTCCATTGCGCTCTTTCAAGCTGCATATAGAAGATAAAACAGAAATAAGGAAAAAAAAGATATAGGAACAAAATATGTTAATAGGGTTAGATAGTAAGAGAATAAAATTATGGTACTGACATCAACCATAAACCTAGACAAGGAAGAGTCTGAATCTGCTTTTAAAAACTTGATTTCATCTAGCATAACCTTCTTTTCTCTGTCAGTGGTGTCTGTAAGTTGTTTAAAGTTTCGCTCTAAAGCACTAGATTTCTCAAAGGCAGCAGCTGCTGAAGATTCAGCGTTATGGCGCATGGTTTGTTCAATTTCAAGCTTAGCCTCAAGTTCATTGCAGAGTTGTATTTGTTTCTTGAGTCGTTCATGAGAATCATTAATGTCTTTCATAATTTGGTTCTGCAGTGCATGCTCACGGCCACGGGCAGCAGCGAGTTCCTGTTCAGCATATAGGAATTGATCTCGATATTTATTGGCTTGTATTTCTGAAATTGAAAAACCCCCAATTTTAACACTCATTCACTCAACAACTAAAAAATCAGTTCAGTAGAAAGGTAGTCATTACAAGTACCTTGTTTGGAAAGGTTATCATTCAATGTCTGTAATTTGGACTGATATTCAATCATTGATTTCTCCATATTACCATAATTTTCCAAAAACTCACCTTTGACCTAAGAGTAAAAGGAGACGCAAACATATAATAATAATAATAATAATAATAATAATTGGAAGCAATAATTAAGTATAAAATTAAGTCGAAAATCAATACGAATATGAAATACAATGTATTACCATTTGACGGCATTGATAAGTGCAAAGGAGATGATCAGAAGGTATAGGAGAAGATTGAGGTAAGGAAGATGAAGAAGGAGGATCCTCATAAATTACCAGACGGCCATTATCGTCATCGTCATCTTCATCCTCCGCTGGAACTGATTCAGGCCGTCGTTTTTTAGGAGGCGGTGTTCTCACAATCATTCTACTGCTTGATTTCTAGGGTTCCCCTGGAACAATTTCGTAGAGGGATGACTTTCTTTCTTTCTTTGAATTGAGAGGCGCCAATTTTATTTTATTTCGACGCTCCGACTGTGCTATGGAACCTGAGGTGGGTTCACCACTTTTGCCTTACTTTGGATGATAGTAAGCATTTTCTCATAGCGCTCCGTAGTACTTGACTTTGTAGGGTTGAGGTGCACATTTCCATGAAAAAAAAAAAAAAATATATATATATATATATATACATATATAGAAAGAGAGTGAAAAATAGTTTAATTGGCTACAGTTTGTCTCTCGGTTTTATGTGATCCTAAAATCGAATCTCATTATCGTCTTTGTGGCTTCCATATACCAAAAGAAAAAAAAAAATTTGGTACAATAACGAGTATTGTGTTTCCATATTTGTCATAATTTTTTTGTATGTTAATTCAATCCACAACTACTTAATCAAGTAAAAGCTTTAAATCTTCAGAATCTTCTTCCTCCAACTTTAAATCATGTTACATCAAAATTCCTAACTGCATTTGCACATGTAACATAGACAATAGGTTTGAAGTGTGTGATGATAGAAGCCTGATTGGCATGTCAACCTCATCCAATCCCAAAAACAAGTTCAACATGCCAAATAAACTTCTGTCATTACAGACTTTAAACAAAATGTATGCCCTACATGTGCAAATGCGGTTAAGAACTTTGATGTAACAAGATACAAAGTTAGAGGAAGAAGAATTTGAAGACCTTTTGATTTAGTAGAAGAAAATGTGAAAAAAGAGACAAAATGAGGGTCTTTATAGAAAAATAAGAGTGTGATGCCTACTAACAATGGAGTATATATATAAGAAAAAGAGAAAAGCAATAATAATGGTTAGTTTTGCATTGAAGGATATACTGTGCATTTAGTAAAAGTATAGAGGTATGCACTATATTTAAGTTTTACATTTAACAGCCAACTTAACGTCGTCAATAGTAAAGGCATATGGTGCACGTTTTGTAAAGTTTATAGATACATTGTGCATTCTTGAAAATTTGAGAGTAACTTGTGCATTTCGCAAAAGTTCAGGGATACCTAGTGAAGATGTCGTTTAATTTCATTGTTTATAAGTTTTGCAGTGATAAGATACACATTTCATAACCTTGATTTCTATTGTTTTCTTTTATTTATTCACCGTTGCCATCTTGCGGTTAACAATTGGCATTTATGTGCTCATTGTGTTTCCTTTACCTGTGTAGTTCAATGTTTCTTTCGTCTAATTAATTTTATCATTGGTAATTACGAACATGTTGACTATAGTTTAAATGAGGTAGCCCATTAATTAATAAAAAAAACAATTCCAATGCTTACACATTTTGCGTTGACATGGTACACATTTCACAATGTTAGGAAAATTTCATTATATATTGGCTTTTTTTCACTAATCGTTGCCATATTGTGCTTTACAATTGATATTTACATGCTCGGATTTATTATTATTTTGTTTTTGTACTTGTTTAGTTTGATGATTCCTTCACCTAATTATTTTATCTTTGAATAAGGAACATTTAGTTATTTCACATTGCTATACATGGAGAGAGAAAAATTGCATTTTAATCAAATTTCGCCACTCTATGCCCTACCCACACAAAAAAGGAAAGTTCGAAAGGATAATGCTACATTCAACCCACAATTAAGCGTTTAATATGGTACTTACCATGTGTGTGTGCACACGCGCACGCACTTATAGTGCCATTTGGTGAATCAATGAACAATGCGTGCTGTTACAAATTCATTTTACAAATAACATACTTTTTATCTCTGTACAACTCCAAGTTATACTCATTAGGGTGATTCAAGTTTAGAGATTATATGGTGGTAGTTTTGGATAAAGAATGGATTGTGAATGCAATGCTTGTGATTTTTTTATTATTTTTTTGGTAACGTTCATGACCTAAAATTAGCTTCCATTGCTTAACCGAGTTTATTATTATTATTATTATTATTATTATTATTATTGCTGTTTGTGTGAGCTACATTGCATGAATACTACTAATTGTGATTCATTCTGAAAATCTTGAAGGATAAAATTGTCATAGTACTTCTTGGTGTTAGTCAAATCAATGCATACTTAATTATCATCAATGAACCTTTTGACTGAAGATATTATACTCATTTAAAGTCATACAAGTTCATAAATTATGTAGTAGTAGTTTTGGTAGAGGATAAATTGCAAATGCGATGCCTGTGAAAAAAGAATTACATTTAGTTTTTTAATTTTTTGTTAACTTTCATGACGTTGTGTGATTTTAAATTTTTTAATGAAAACCGCTTATGTGCTATTGTGCTACATTACATTTTTGAGAGAAGTGTGCTACGCTACATGAATAGTGCCAATTGTAATTAATTTTGAGAATCTTAAATGATCATAGTTATCATAATAATTTTTAATGTTAAAGTAGATCCATGCATATTTAATAAACTTGAATGACCCTGTTTTTTGAGGTTCAACAATTTAGTTTTGCTTATCATTGATTGTGTGTTTACTGTTTAGCATGAGTAACAATTTGGTTTACGAAGGAGATGAATAAGATCACCTAAGAAGAACACACACCTCACAAGTAGTAAATAAAAAAAAAAAAAGAAAAAAAAGGGTAATTTGGGTACAATAATTATAGGTTCCATGTAAGTAGACATATCTTCTCTTAACTTTTTTTTTTTTTTTTTTTTAATCTTTAGCCAATTAGCCCTACTGAAGTGTACCAACAAACAGTTGTTTATACTTTATAACCTCTTTTATATGATAAACTACATTAGATAAGCTTGATTAATGCACATAATTTATTTATTTATTTTTACTTAATCTTGAGTTTTTTTTTTTAAAGAAAAGGAAAAGTAAAAAGTAAAATTAAAAAAAAAAAATGAGAAAAAAAGAAGTAAGTAGGGGAAGGTGCTGTCGGCTTCAACCAGGCAAAGACGATCCAAATCCACATCTCTTCCCTGCAGACTACCCTTTTACCCCCTTACACCCCCACACCCCCCACTCTCTTTTTTTTTTTTTTTTTCAAAACCCTATAATTTATTTTATTTTATTTTAAATTTGTTATTGCAGAATTCAGAAATTGGATTTTATCCGTTTGATATGCTACAATATTATTTGGTTCATTTGGTGAAATAAGATCCTTTTGTTGTAAAATTAAATTTGAGGTTTGATTTATGGGTCATTTTCATTCTGCTTTACTTCAGATCGGTCCTCCATTTGTTTGAGGTTTGTGTTCTTCCATTTTCATCATTTAATATTAATTTAATTAAATTATTATTAGCTCTTTCTAATTTTGTTTTGGGGAGTGGTGTACATAATTAACTGTTTTGCTGAGCTATGAAAAATTTGTTATGAAGTAAATGTTGACCTCATTTGACAGATGTGTAGGTAATGGGAAAGCTGGAAATTTGATGATCAATTATTTGTATGTGAAATGTTGATTTCATGAATAATGAAGTATCATTTTTGCTATGTGGATTTTGCCTCATTCAATCTCACTCATACGCCACATTTTTTTTTCTAGTTTTTAGTACTATACTTACTGCTATCTTAAGTGAAATTTGTTATATGCTTCAATCTTTGAAAATTGGGTATACATTATGTGCCACGGAAACGCCTAGAGTTTCATAAACATGGAAGCCCCAATTCTAAAATACAAAACAGGGAAACTTTTAGGACAATAAATATGTACAAAGACAATTACTCCTTACAAAAAAAAAATATCATGTCTTAAGCAAACAATTAGTTTTATATGTAACACTACAAATTGCAGAAGAGAGAGCTCCTAACACAAAAATAGGATCTAACAATAGACAATGGATTAGGAGGAAGGAATAGTTCCCTTTAAAACAAAAAAAAGGAGGGAGGAATAGCTACAATTTGCGGAAAGTTGACAACAACTCTCATCAGCGAAGAGAGTGTTTTTGTGATTATGGATTGGTGTAAATTTGTGGTATGTTAAATGGGATCTTTAATTTGTTTATTAATTTATTTATTTTAGGTTGGTACAAGTGTATGTAAGTCATAAAGTTTCCAACACGTTTAACTTAATACCATGTGGAGTTTTCATGTATGGGAGTGTTTTGATTTTGAAAACAAGTTTCAAAAACATATCTGAGGAGTCTCCTAGGCGCTTTGGAGTTTCCGAAACTTTAAAATTCTAGATCCTAGAAGTTTCCGTGCTTCATAGGATACACATCTATGTATCACTTGTAGTATGGTGTGTTATTTGCGTACTAAAAATGCGATATGTTTTTGTGAAGTATATGACTTCTTTCAATTAGCAAATTCTGCCACCCCCGCCCTGCTTCCCACAATAAAAGGAAAGGCCAAAAGGGTAATGATATATGCTGCCCGCATTTAAGCGTTTAATGTATTACCTACCATGGTATTAATTCTAGAATGCAAGTCAAAATCACTTGTGCATTGGTGTAATAAATGTTTTGGTTTACTCTATATTTCCACTTTTGGCTCCTAAAATGTGGGCTGCAAAAATCTTTTTCCTAAATCAATGAAGGAACTATAAGGTATTTTGAAGAAAATTTGATTTTGAGAAATAATTATACTGGAAACTATCCTAAAGGAGATATGGCCTATTATTTTGAAGCATAAGTAGTTCTTAACCAATTGATCAAAACATTTAATGCCACAAGTGAGGTCACGCTCGCAGCATGAACCAAAAATGTTGTTTCATGTGGTCTTTAACAAACTTCCTCCATCTCCATTCCCTTTGATCAAGTGCCGCCCCGTGCAAAATTACAAACACAGTATTTTCAAATCCCTCTTAACTCCCTCCACCTACGCCTTCTTCAAGGGAGATCTCCCTTGACTCCTTCTAAGATCACTATGATTCCAATATTGCATTGTTGTTTTTGCATTCCCAAATCAATCTAATTTTTTTTCCTTTTATTTTATCCCCAATACCCGCAGCTCCAACTTTTCTCCAAACGTGTTCATTCCTAATTCTATTTCTTTAAGCGTTCCTGTATGCCATTTCAACACATGCATCTCGGCAACTTCCACCTTTTTAACTATTAATATTATTTTTAAAAGTTTATCATGTGTGTGTATCAATGGTGTCATTTTGGTGGAGCCATGAACATTGCGTGCTGTTGCAAATTTGTTTTCACCAAGTCCACTGATTATGCAGCAGCTGTTTGTGGTAAAGGATGGATTGGAAATGCAATGCTGTTGAAAAAAGTTTCATTCAGTTTTTTTTTCTAATGCTCGTGACCTAAAGTTAGCCTCCATTGTTTGTGTGAGTTGCTTTGCATGATATTTTTTGGTGATAGTCTAATCCATGCATACCATTTCATTGCTTACACGTTTTGCAATTTGCAGTGCAAGGTACACGTTTCACAACCTTAGGGAGGAAATTTCATTATATATAGAGGGAGTTTGGTGTGATATTGAGTACTTTCTCATGGCGCTCCAAAATAGTCATCAGCATGGAGAACAACCAGAGCAAGGTTTGAAATGCTTTGCCTTTACTATCCTTGCATGTTTTTTTCTGCTTGCAGGGAGCAGGGCATGAGGGGAGGGGAGGGGGATTGTTGAGTGTGGTGTTACTTGTTGACTGTTGAGGTAACCTTGTTGTGAGCCCCCCCCCCCCCCCCCCCCGCCCCCCCACACACACACACACACACACACCAGCTGTTTGTTTATTATTATTATTATTGTTTAGATACTTTAATCTGAGATCTGTTGTTGAGTTTGTAGATCATATTTGATGCTATAATAATTATAGTATTAGTGGTGTACGGAGCCTTTGGATAACTATTAAATCCAGTGACTAAATTTGGAATTAAAATTTTGCTTAGTTATGTATGTATTGTATGATGTACAATCTAATTCTCCCAACGTGTAACCAGCCCTATAACCATACAACCAAAATATTGAATAGAATTAAACAACCAAGGCAAGTTACAATTCTAAATTTGATATTCGAGCAGGAGCCAGACTTGCTTAATGAGTTAATGAAGATTGCCAATCGAAAGCTGAGCTCCAAAAACTTCTGAATGGGAATTTTTATCTTTTCTAGTTGCATTTTCTTTTGTTACTTTTGGCTAGTAGGCTTTTGCTCTTTATTCTGGTTTCCAAGTTTTTTATGCACCTTGCTGGTTACATTGATAAAAAAATATGTTGAACTAGTATAGTTAGGTTTGTGTTTAGTTGTGTGGAAGTCACAAGCCTATTAATTGTGCTGGTTTGAATTTTTTGTCTGGTGCTACCATTATGTTCACATCTTTATGGATGCTTTCCTGTTTTCCAAATCTTGGAAAGCAGGTTTGAAAATCTATGTGGTGCTGTTTGCTTTTTTGTTATTTCAACATCTTATTCATATTATAGTCAGTGTCTATTTAAATTAATTTTTGGTGGATCATCATAGATGCTTTGTACAAGGAGCTCTGGTATGCCTGTGCTGGACCCCTGGTTAATGTTCCTCGTGAGGGGGAGCGTGTTTACTACTTCCCTCAAGGTCATATGGAGCAGGTTAGTGGATCTTTCGTGTTTTGGTCTGATCTGTTATATTGAACTTTCAGTTACATGCTGCCGTGATTTTTCCCTCATGTATTGAGTTTTGCTATTCTCTTGTCACGTATTAAAGTAGCTCTTTTTTTAAAACCATGTGACTTTTAAAACCAATACCGCTGAGATGCTAGGGAATATAAATAAATTCAGTACCATATAAATTTTCAAAAAGTTAATAACCGGTGTATATTTTGACTTACAATATATATATATATATATATATATCTTTACTGAAATGTATTTACCTCTCAATAGGCATCATGCTGTTCGTGGGGATAATAGATTTGGATGTAGAGTTTAATAATACATCGTACTATTCTTTTTTAATTGAAATTGTCATTTTGGAAGACCCTTAATACTCTCTATGTCCCATTTTTTTGCTCCATTTTCCTTAATTTGGAATTGGGATGTCCCTAAAAAAATGCTGCGCAGAAAAAAACCTGGAGACCACCACTTAACTGTCCAAAAATCACATATGCAACGTTATTTTTTTTCCCTAACTAGTAACTAAGTCAAATGGGGGTGGGGTGTGTGTTTGCTTCAGAGGTTGAGCTGTGAAGTTTAATGCTAGTGAAAATGCTGAAGTTCAATGGAGTAGGAAAAGTAGGTACATACCAGTAAAAGCCTAGGCTAAAAATGGTTACAGAGTTGCATTTGCTTTTGATTTTATTGGTTTTGGTGTTGGTTATTACAAATTTACAACTGTCTTGTTGTTTGCCTTTTGGGACTAAGGCTTTGTCGTTGTCTAGTTGTTTGCCTTCTTGGGTTGAGTCTTTGTCGCTGACTTTTTGGTGATGATTATTATCGCATAGGAAATACAGCGTGTGTCTCGTTGTTTGGTCTACTTGCCTATGTTTTGCCTTTTGAGTAGTGCTCTTTAGAAATATGCAGAAATGTTTCGTGCAGGATTAAATGTGTTTTCTTCTGGTCGGGTATTGGCCTAGCCCTCAATATATATTCCCCAGTTTATAAAGAGGATATATTATTGCATATGTTCCTCAAGTGGGGCATATTCTGTTTTGACTTTGGATGTATTTGATCTACATTTATGTTGATGAGATCCATTTAATTTGCAGCTTGAAGCATCAACACATGAGGGCTTAGACCAGCAGATGCCTTCGTTTAATTTGCCATCTAAAATTCTTTGCAAAGTGGCTAATATTGAACTTCGGGTCAGTGTCATTGCCACTGCTGTTAATTGTGGATGTTTATATACTCTTCGCTGTATCCTGCAGTGCTTATTGCATTTGTGCATGATGAAACTGGTTTGTGTTACAGGCTGAAACTGAAACAGATGAAGTTTATGCTCAAATAACGCTGGTTCCTGATATAGATGTGAGTCTGTCTTTTTATGCCTTTCTGTTTAACCTTTTGAATTAAAAATCCCTTTTTCTCGACAGAAGTTTCACGCTCAACAAGAAATGGTCAAGATGCACTTGCCATTGTATTTTCGAATCTAGGTCTTTGTTTTGTGATTGTTATTGTGAGACGTAGGCATATTATTTGGTCAACAAATTTCTTTTTTCTTTCTTTCTTTCTTTTTTTATTCGTACCTGCAGTTCTCAATGTTGATTATATATTCTTTTGTATGTGTTTGATTAAATTTACTGCCTTTTTCTGTTGCCCAGCAAACTGAAGTTACAGAGCCTGATCCTCCTGTGCAAGATCCTCCACGTTACAATGTGCATTCATTTTCCAAGGCACTGACAGCTTCTGATACCAGCACACATGGCGGATTTTCTGTGCTCCGGAGGCATGCAGATGATTGCTTACCACCCCTGGTTAGGCTTTACTGCTTAACTTATATCTTTTGACTGTTAAAAAGAAATTTAGCTTTGCTATTAAGCAAATTAAGAGCAGGCCTGATGGAGTTTTGTGCTTGGTAGTACAGTAGTAGTATATTTTTTGGGTGATAGTATGCTTGACAAGACTTATGCTTTAAATAGTTTGTGGAAGTCAGGTGATGTATTTAGTTCCCTTCATCTGTGTTCATTTTGTTCATGTTAAACTGCTTCACTCTGCAGGATATGTCTCAGCAACCACCCTGGCAGGAACTTATTGCTACAGATCTCCATGGCACAGAGTGGCATTTCCGTCACATTTTTCGAGGTGAATTGACCTGTTTGTATGACAATGTGTTCTTGTACGGAGCTACACTTCTTTTTGACTTCTAAATATATGTATTTTTCCCCACTTAATTTGAGTGTTTACTCTTTAGTGGTTATGCAAGTAATTAGCTATCTTTGTGCTGTCTTTTGATATCATATTATTCAGATCTATACTTCTGTATTTCTATTATTAATTAAAATTGTTTTAAGCTGCCTGTAGTTCTGTATATTTTTTTCTCTTTAGACGGATCTGTATACATAAGTTGTTCTTGCTTGTAACTGTGATTTATTTTAATTTGGGAGTAGTAATTGTATTCAAATGTAAAGATTTTGTCATACTTTCAAATCCTGATATTCCCTGTTCCCATTTTGGGTTTGAAGGGAAAAGGAAGCGAGGGTAAAGAGGGGGGCGGGATGCTTTTAGACAACAGCTATAGCAACAAAGCCTTACTCTAGTTTGGCTAGACTTGAATTGTCAATTGAGGAATCACCTAGGGGATGCCCAATTTATTGCTCTTACTTTTGGAGTGTCATCCCAATTTCTATCATGGCGTAACTTGACATTGAGGGATTCGTATGTAGCTGCAGACAGAAAGTAATCCACCATTCTAAAATGCTGGTATTATTCCACAGAGACCAAACTTATTTAATTAGTTTTAAGTTACACATTCATTTGATGTGTGAAAAGTTAGCTTAAGCTAATGATTAAGGCTCATGAATAGGTTTTATACTGTATTCCCCTCTCACATGAGAGCCCATTGAATTTGAAATGTGGATGTAGCATGGACCCCCACCATACTCAACGCCAATTAATAAGTATTCCATTTTGAGGAAGGTGGATGAGATTCAAACCCGTGACCTTGTCACATTGTTAAAGGACAAATTCAACCAAAAGGCTAAGCTAATGTTTGAGGCCCAACCTATCAGCTGTAAACCTGTAAAGTACTACTGGAGTAGCTAAACTTGTACATGACATTTTTATGTCATTTCTGCTGGGGGCTTCTGGTTAGTTGCTGGAGTCCTCAATTTGTGGAAAATTAAAGTACCCTTGCAACTTGTAGAAATTAGGTAGGTCTAAAGGTGAAAGATGGTGAAATATATTGGAACACCAACTTTATGATGTTGGTTTTTCAAATTTGTAAGGTAGTCAATTTTGACAAATATCAAACAAAAGTATTACCCAGGATTTTTTTTGCCAAACATAGCGTGATATTTTGAAAAGGCTAGAGTGCTCTCTGAATTGTTTGATCACTGATGTGAGTAGATCTCCTTGCAGTATCTTCCAAATTTCATGCATTTAGATTAATTGTTGCTTGCATTTCGAAATTCCCTACTGCAATGATACATATGACCAATATTATATTAAGTCAGTAACTGTGCTTTTGGAGTTATGTGGCCACCATTTTGCTGCTTTCTTTGAGTATATGCGGATAATAACAATGTACCTAAATGTTTTGGCAGTCTCTGCCTACACCAAGTGTAGTCTTTATTATTTTTAAGACATTTATTTATCAGTTTTGGCTACTAGTAGCTCTCATAAGAGACCAAGCTATATTGCAGAAGTTGTTGACCTCTTAGGAATTCATGCAGGGCAACCAAGGCGTCACCTACTGACGACAGGGTGGAGTGTCTTTGTCAGTTCAAAGAAATTAGTAGCTGGTGATGCTTTTATATTTTTGAGGTACATTTATATCTATTTTTGCTAAATCTTCAAAGAAATCCCCCCCCCCCCACACACACACAACAACAACAACAAAAAAAGAAAATTCCATTTTTTAAACTGAGGTATCATTTTTCACCCTTTTCTTTTTTTTTACTTGATGTCAGAGGTGAAAATGGAGAACTGCGTGTTGGAGTAAGGAAGTTGTTGAGGCAGTCAAACAATATGCCATCTTCTGTTCTTTCTAGTCACAGTATGCACCTTGGTGTTCTTGCCACAGCAGCCCATGCAATTCAAAGTGGAACCCTATTTTCAGTTTTCTACAAACCAAGGTTCATGCTGTTCTACCTCATTTGTGGAACTTATATTGCGCTTTTTTATCCATCTCTTTACATTGTAAAAGAAAATTTCATTGGTATGTGCAATTCTACGTAAATGCCACTAAATGAGTTTGTCATGACACTAGGAGCTTTCCTGATGATGACAACTTCTAGGTAGATGCCACCTGTTTGACCCTTTGTCTTTTTTATTCTTTGTTTGCGTAATTGTTGTTTTGTTGCATATTTGCATGATAGGTGTTTTCTGCTGCATTAAAGCTTCAATTTTTCTAAACTCCCATTGATAGTAAGAGACATTTCTTTTTGACTAGAAACATAGCTAACATCACTTTTATAGTGATTTCAGCTCTCTTATGCTAATTTTATCTTCTTACTGGCTTCATTCTATGACTTGTTTTGTTATACATATGAAATTTCTGGTGTCTCCAAGACAGTGGGTGGGAAAATTTGGGGTGGGTTGGGTATGGAAGATAATTTTAGTGTTATTGCTATTTTATTATTCTTGTGTCATGAAGAGAGGAAGTAGGAGGTTCTTTTTGATCTAAATTTAGAATTTTTTTTACTTGGAAAAGTAATTGAAGGATCGCATGTGCCATGTGGAGACTGGAGAGACATATGAAAGACTGATCGTTCATTTTATTAAATTTTGTACTTGTATTGACATCTGTTTCCTCTTGGTCAAGAAGGCATGTCTCTTTCATGAGGTCTGTATTTGCTGTGGAATAAGTTTTTAGTTCCAGTCACACCCATTTCTGAAAAGGGCTGTTTTGTGACAGGACAAGCAGGTCAGATTTCCTTGTGACTGTGAACAAGTACCTTGAGGCAAAGAACCACAAGCTTTCTGTTGGGATGAGGTTCAAAATGAGATTCGAAGGTGATGAAGTTCCAGAAAGAAGGTATTTATTGTGTTGGGCCTTGCTTTCTAGTTGTACTCTAGACTTTTTTGCTTATCAGCGTGCTTCTGTAATCTAACAGATTCACTGGAACAATTGTCGGTGTCAATGATACTCCATCATCAATCTGGGTGGATTCTGATTGGAGATCTTTGAAGGTAAAGGATCTTTCTCGAGACTAATTGACTTACTATCATATTTTGTTTTTGGGTATATGTTTTCATGGTTAAGTAATTAACTAAATTGTCTTGAGTATCCCAAAGTACTAAGTTAAATCTGATGCAAACTTTTGCAGGTTCAATGGGATGAACCTTCATCTATTGTGCGTCCAGAGAGAGTTTCACCTTGGGAACTGGAACCTCTTGTTGCTACTAATTCTAGCAATTCCCAGCCTCAGCCTACTCAAAGGCATAAGCGGCTACGGCCTGCGATGATGCCATCCTCAGCAACAAATCTATCTGTTCTAGGTACCTTTCTTTTTTTTCTTTTCTTTTTTTTTTTGCCATCACTTTTCATCTATTATATTAGCTGAGGAGTTGTTTCTATATATATTCTTCTTTTACGCTAGGCGTCTGGAAGTCTCCGGGTGAACCTCCTGCTGCTGCATGTGCTGAAGTTGAGCGTTCACGTGATCAGTTTTCATCTGTGACAAAAGTTGGTTCTGGTGGCTTCACAGCAAAGAGTTCTCTTCCTGCAATTTCCAGCCCATCTATCTACTTGTCTAATAGGGCAGAAAACGTATCAGAGTCGTTGGGTTCAGTTGTTAATAAAGAGTCTGGTGTAAAGAGAAAGAGCAGCTTAGCTGGCTGCCGCTTATTTGGTATTCAGCTTTTTGATAATTCAAATCTGGAAGAAACTTCTACTAGGGATGATGTGGATCAGCCAGTTCCATCTCTAGAGGTTGAATCTGATAGATCCAATGCTGATAAATCTGATATGCCTTCATTAAGTTGTGATCCTGAGACTTCTGTATCCCAGAGTAAGCAAAATCGTACCTGCACCAAGGTAAATGTAGTTTGTCATTAAGATTTATTTTATCAATCTATTAAGTACAAAACTGTTGCTTATTGGCTGTCAATGCAATATTATGGTTTTGTATTCTTGCATTTCAATGGTTACCTTATACATGCATAATATCTGATGATTTGTTGTTATCATTTTCCTTCTATTCTTTTTGAAAATTTTTCTTTACCTTGAGATATTGGCTATTCGTTTCACCTGGATGAAGAATGTTAATTGTTAGCTGGTTGTGTTTTTAATATGATTCCATCGCCATATTACCATTGTTTTTGTTTGGCTTACAAGGCTTTATAAGCCATAGATTTCCTTCTACTATTCAATAGTGAATGTGTAAAACCTTGTGTTCTATATTTTGGGGGAAGTTTAAAATTTTCTCTTTCTTGTGTATCAAAGGTTGCTCGTTGTACTAAAAGTAAAGGAGAAACAAAGGTGGAAAAGCATGGAAACTTTGCTTCCTCTGTATATTGATGACTTTGAAATTTGTTGAACTGATCTAATCTTGCTGTAAATTTAATAATTCCAGGTTCATATGCAAGGTGTGGCTGTTGGGAGGGCTGTAGATTTGACATGTTTTCACTGTTATGCGGACCTCCTTAAGAAACTTGAACAGTTGTTTGATATAAAAGGCGGACTCTGTTGTTCATCAGGGAAATGGCAGGTGGTCTACACTGATGATGAAGATGACATGATGATGGTTGGAGATGATCCATGGCAGTAAGTTTTCCTTAGCATGAGTACTTTACCATGTGTATGTTCTACCTTGTTCAAAAAAACAATGCAATATGTTATTGTGAAAAAGGAAGCATCTAAAAAAGGCCAATCATTAGTGGAATAATTTATGAGCTAAAAAGCTGACTACTTATGGTTTAAGAAGTTTAAAAAAGTTTCAACCACTGTTTTAAATTCCCCTTTATTACTTTTTATATGGGTTTAAATGTATATTTCGATAGCTGTTCGTTCTCCGAATCTGAAATTTGGACATCCGCTCTTGTATTTAAGATCTGAACCATTCTTCAGTAACTGTTCTTTTTTCCTTTTTTCAGTGAGTTTTGCTCTGTGTATTGATTTTGATTCACGTCCCTTTTTTTTCAGTGAGTTTTGCTCTGTGTATTGATTTTGATTCACGTCCCTTTTTTCAGTGAGTTTTGCAACATGGTCAAAAAAATCTTCATCTACACTTCTGAGGAAGTCAAACGTCTCAAGCCTAAGAGTAAAATCAGTGCTGTAGAGGATGCCAAACCTTGCTATGCTGATGCCGAATTGCCAGCTGCTTCTGAGGAGCAGTCGTCCGGTGTTGGCCCTAGTTGCTAACCTTGGCTATCATTCCTGGAATCTTGAGAGGTGAATAAAACTGCCCTAGCTCAAGTCTAAATAATCATGGAAGGAAAAAAAAGAAAAGAAGTAAATTGCAAGTAAAGAAAGAGGTTACTTAGGAAGAGGGGACAAGTTGTATGAGCAATTATGATTTGGTAAAGGAGGAGTTAGGTAAGTATGCAGTATGCATGAGGGAAATAACTCACTCTCAGTATGCTTCTCTGTGTCTTGTCGTAGTAGTTTTAGTTTTGTTTCCAAGTTTATGTTGCATGGGGATCTCTGTTCTGGTGTATTCCTCGTCAAGTTGAAAGTAATGACATGTAGTATAGATCGATTAAGGAAGCTGGTGGCCTCCTCTAGTTCATGTATTCCTAAACATGAGAGCTGAGTATTAGTTTTCCTTCAATACACCCCTTGTATCCTCTGTCTTTTGGTAATGCATGACATATTATTACCTTTTGTATATATTCTATATATGCATATATATATATATGAATGTGTCTATTTATAGTTGGGTTCACCATGTCTACTTTTTGGTCCTTTCATAGATTTTTGGTTATTAAGGATTGAGTTCTGTCGAGTCAAACTTCATTAATGTCCACAGCTTAATTACTAAAGCTAAGGGCATGCTTAGGCACAACTGCTCAATATGACTTAGAGGTGATCAACCTTAGCCCGGCCCGAAAAAATGCGGGTTTTGGGCAACATATTTCCGGCCTGAATTCAGGCTAGGCTCGGCCCGGTCTGATTTTTGCGACTTCCCCTGTGGGCTTTGGCGGTTTAAATTTAAGAAGTTTAGCTGTTTTTTTAGGCCTGGCCCGAAAAGCCCGTTCTAAAATTCCGGGCTTTAGACTACAAAATTAGGCCCGAGCCCGGTTAGCGAGCCTTTTTTAATGTGACAAACCCGGCCCGATCCGGTGTACTCTTTGGTCATAAAACTGAGTCACCCTTGTTGCTTTGAGTTTGGCATGCAAACTGCAAAGAGGCGTTTGATGCTCAGTTTGAATTGCATGCACATTATTTAAATATGAAAATTATATTTTTGGAGACTGAGTCATGTTCTCGTCAACTTATTCTTACTTATCTGAACTTATTTTACTTATCTGAACTTATTTTACTGATCTGAACTTATTTTTGCTGAACTGAACTTATTTTTACTTATCTGAACTTATTTTTGCTGAACTGAACTTATTTTTACTTATATGAATTTATTTTTGGTGAATCGAACTTATTTTTACTTATGTGAACTTATTTTTGCTGAACTGAACTTATTTTTACTTATTTTTGCTGAACTGAACTTATTTTTACTTATCTGAACTTATTTTTGTTGAACTGAACTTATTTTTGCTGAAATCATTAACAATTTATTAAGGATTGAAACTTGTTTTTGCTGAACTGAACTTATTTTTGCTGAAAATAAGTAAAAATAAGTCGAGGAGAACAGAGTCTGAATCATGAGCATGATACACTATTGTGTATGAATACATAAGTAACTGATCATATATATTATGGGTACCGTTCTTCCAAACACATGTTTTGTAAGTTTGACCTGAAGAAAATCAAGCCAGTAAAAAGCAAAGGTAACATGAAAAAGAGTAATCAAAATGATCAATAATAACAAATACGTTATCAAAAAAGTAACATTATACTAAACCGTTTAAGACCCAAGCCCACAAGTCCACAACACCTTTTGGTTGTTGGTGGGGTCATCTACCACCCCAAAAGCTGGAAAAGCTCAACGGTTAGGACTTAGGAGCCTTGAAAACTTTGCTTCCCCTTGTTTCAAATTTGTCAACTAAATCATATCACATTTTTCCCAAATTCATGCCCAAAATAGGACCATTATCAACATCACACAATATAAAACACATCTCAATTACCTTCAATCTCAACAGAAAATAAAAATAAAAATATGAAGTTGATGAAAGCAATGAAGAAACTCAAATTTTGGTCCAAAAATAAGAAGAAGAAGAAGAAAGATCATTACTATCATCAGTATCAAAAATTACCCCACTATAATTTCCAACCTTGTTACAATACTCAACCTCCACCACCGCGGCTTCCACTGTCACAAAATTGTCAATGCCACTTCTGCTACCCAGCAGAGCCCTCTGCTCCACCCTTGCCTCCATGGCTTGATGAGGGTATTATTTCAGGTAACCTCAAATATGTAAACCTCAGCAATGATCATGAAATGGGCGATCAGTGTATCAGTGTTATGTCACAAGAAACACTTATCATAAGTGCTAATGCTAATACTAGTAGTGAAGATTGCAGTAGTAATAGAACTGTGGGACCTACATCAAGGCAAGGCTCGCCATCCAACATCTCTGATATCCGTAGTAGTAACCAATTGCAAGAAACAGCTATCAGGAAGGCTAATACTACTACTATTAGCGCTGGTAGTGGGGAACCTACATCGAGTGACAGGGTGATGTCCGACATCATTAGTAGTAGTAGTCAGTTACAAGAAACAGTTATTCGAACTGCTAGTACTCGTACTAATGCTGTTAGCAGCAAATGTACAGCATCACAACAGCTTTTGCCAAATACAGAGAACGCAGCTGTAAATGCTGCAGGAGGATTAAGACTATTTGGATGTGTAGTGGATGTGGGTGGCTTACTCTTGCGCTGTTTCTTCCCATGCTTTCACATCTCTGATCCTCACTCCTCTCGCGTTTCTGATAAGGCTCTTGCTGATCATATCATTGAAAAGAAGGGATATTGAATTTTGGCAGTGTCAGTGTGTATAAATGATATTGATCATTCTGCCTGTTCTTAAGTCAGTCAAGTTGTCTTCGATTATAATTGGAATGTCCTAACTATATTAATTCTGCTCTTCATGTAATTTTGCACTATATTTTTGTGGTTGGATTTGGTGGTTCATTGAGCAAGATGCTGTATGATCAAGTTGTTTTCCAGCTGATACTAGAAGGAAGAATAGCTTGATTGTTGCAGTGTTGATGAAATATGATATACAAATATACTATACAAGTATTTAGTAATTGTTGTCATTAATTGCTTATCATGCAATACAATTTTACCCTAGTTCCAAACTCATCATTTTTTTAATTTGCAATTATCATAAATTTTTAATACGTTCAACTCTACAATCCATATTATTCATAAAAGAAATCTCAAATACGTAGTTTCCCATAGTATGTTCCAAATTTTATTACGGAGTATGTAATTTCTGATTGCGATGTTTGTGGAGTATTATAGCAATATCAATCAAAAGTCTCATGTCTACTTGAAACAAAGAAGATAAAAAGGCATCACATACAAGTACGTAACAAGGAAGATGGAAGTTTTACGTACATAAAGACATGAAGTAACTCTATTTTGTAGGAAAATATACAAAAAAATTGGTTATTTCTAGACTCGAGTGTAATCTCATTAGTTATTAAAAGTATAACATAACATAAGCAAATACTACGTAATTAAAAATATTATCGGAAACATAGTTCGACCTAAAACTTAAACAAATCCGACCCCAGCCCTACGTTTCGATAGGCTCCAACCCAAAGGACCCTATATCAAAATGAGGTTTATAAGTTAGAGGCAAGGTTTGTTGATGTAAGCACTAAGCACCGACCTACCTTTCAGGAGCACCTCAAAAAGCTGTTAGTCGGCAACACCATATTTCCAATTCCAATAGAATCAAAACAAGCAGTGGATGCTATTGTAGGTTTGTTCAATGGCGGTGGGTCGATTCTCGAACCTTCTACTCCGTCGTAGGCGCATCATTTCTGAGGTTAGGGTTATGTTTTCTAATCCAATTTGTCATCGTAACAACTACTCTACTCTTTCCAATCATCGTTTATCGTCATCTTTTTATTCCTCTTATTCATTGTTTAGAGTTTCTTCTTCCTTGTATTTACATCCCAAATTCAAATTTCATGGTGTTAATTGTGCTTATTGTACTTCGACCACAACCGACGTTGATGATTATGGTTTAATTGATAATAGTAATAATAATGATAGTTTAGCTGCTAATTTAGGAGATACTGGTGTTGATAATGAGTTGAGTTCGGTTAGTAATTATAATGAAGGAGTTGAATATGTAGGTTCTGTTGATCCTGTAGAAATTTATAGGCAGCTTCGTGAATTGCCTAGGGATGCTAAGTTATGTAAGCAGGAGTGGGAGTTATTGCAACAGATATTTGCTCGTTTAGCGCGTTCTCCTTGGGCTTCCAATCAATCTTTGGCTATTTACATTGGTGCTTCCTTTTTCCCCACTGCTGTCCATAAGTTTAGGGCTTTTTTCACTAAACAATGTCGTCATGATATTGCAAAGCATTTGATTAACTTGGGACTCACTGATCAGATGGAGAAGTTTTTGTTTCCCGTTTTTGTTGAATTCTGCCTTGAACACTTCCCTGATGAAATTAAGAGTTTTCGTGCGGTTGTTGAGTCTGCCGATCTTACTAAACCTCACACTTGGTTCCCCTTCGCAAGGGCTATGAAACGCAAAATTGTGTACCATTGTGGGCCTACTAATAGTGGCAAGACTTATAATGCTTTGCAACGGTTTATGGAGGCTGACAAAGGGATATATTGTAGTCCACTTAGGCTGTTAGCTATGGAAGTTTTTGATAAGGTTAATTCTCTTGGTGTTTATTGTAGTCTGCTTACTGGACAGGAGAAGAAACGTGTGCCCTTTTCCAATCATGTTGCGTGCACTGTCGAAATGGTGTCCAATGAAGAATCATATGATGTTGCTGTTATTGATGAAATACAAATGATGGCTGACTCTTCTAGAGGATTTGCGTGGACTAGGGCGTTACTTGGATTAAAGGCAGATGAAATACATTTATGTGGAGACCCTAGTGTTTTAAATATTGTGCGAAAGATTTGTTCAGATACTGGAGATGAGTTGGTGGAACAGCATTATGGTAGATTTAAGCCGTTGGTAGTTGAAGCCAAGACATTGCTAGGGGAACTTAAAAATGTTAAGTCTGGTGATTGTATAGTTGCTTTTTCTAGGAGGGAGATTTTTGAAGTCAAATTGGCTATTGAAAAGCAAACAAAGCACCGTTGTTGTGTTATCTATGGTGCTTTGCCGCCGGAGACCCGTAGGCAGCAAGCTACTCTGTTTAATGACGAAGATAATGAATATGATATCTTGGTTGCTAGTGATGCTGTAGGAATGGGCTTGAATCTTAATATAAGAAGGGTGGTCTTCCACACCCTTTCAAAATACAATGGTGATAAGGTTGTTCCTGTTCCAGCTTCCCAGGTGAAACAAATTGCTGGTAGAGCTGGTAGGAGAGGAAGTCGCTATCCAGATGGTCTTTGCACTACTTTGCATTTACAAGATTTAGATTATCTAATTGAATGCTTAAAACAACCTTTCCAAGAAGTTACGAAAGTGGGACTTTTTCCATTTTATGAGCAAGTTGAGCTATTTGCAGGAAAACTCCCTAACATGACTTTTGCTCAACTTCTTAGTAAGTTTTCTGAAAGTTGTCGCCTTGATGGATCTTACTTCTTATGTCAACAAGCTGGTATTAAAAAGGTGGCTAATATGCTGGAGAAAATTCCTAGTTTATCGCTCGAAGATCGCTATAACTTCTGCTTTGCTCCTGTTAATATTCGAGACCCAAAGGCAATGTACCATCTTCTAAGGTTTGCTCAATCTTACAGTCAAAAGCTTCCTGTAAATATAGCGATGGGCATGCCTAGGTCCTCTGCTAAAAATGATTCAGAGCTGTTGGATCTTGAATCTAAGCATCAGATTTGTTCAACGTATATGTGGTTGTCAAACCATTTTAAAAAGGAAAACTTTCCTTACTGGCAAAGGGCAGAAGATATGGCATCTAATATTGCTGAATTGCTAGGGGAATCCTTAACTAAGGCAACCTGGAAACCGGAATCTAGGAGTCAACGTAAGAAAAAACCTGAGAAAAAGGATGGCTATCAAAGGCCAAAGTCACTTATTGAATTATTTGGCAAGTAAGTTCGTTGAGCTGTTGCTTCTCTTGTTAATTTGATATGATGTTATTAATTTGTTTGTTGTGTGTGTGCGTGTGTGTGTGTGTGTTGGGGGGGAGGAGTAGACATGAAGTTGATTTTGGTGGTCAATTTTGATAGAAATAAGTTGTGTTGATTGGAAGGGCAATTTTCTTTTGTACCTAGCGACGTACAAGTGTGCAACCAAAGGCAAAAGAACTGTTCTTTTGATTTGAAATGAGCTAAAAATTAGCTTTTGGTCTATTGATTTGAAAAAATATGTTTTGAAATATGTTTTGGTCTAAAAAAAAGGATGGCTAAAAATACGTTCATTTTAAATATGTTCATTTGTTCAAAATGTGTTGATTGTACCTAAAAGAACTGCTCTTTTGATTTGAAATGAGCTAAAAACTGCTGTTTTGTACCTAAGATCAAATGAACATATTTTTTTGCCTTTGGTTGTACCTAGCGGTTGTACTATGAACATCCTTGATTTGAAGCAAATTTTACTGCAATTGGTTTAGGTTGTAGCAGTTCTACGTGACAGTTCAGTACTGAATTGTGCTTTAAGAAAATTAGTCTTTGGATGAAAGTCACAGTTCTACGTGACATGTATCTCTATATATGCAATAACTTCTTTACTTAATTGTTTCCACCCTCCGGTCTCTTTACAAGCTACTTTTGGGTTTGCAGGAAAAAGCATGATGAGTCCCTGGCACAGGATAAAATTGATAAAACTAATAAGATAGCTGTATAGTTTACTAGGTATGCTCTACATTGTACTATTATTAGGCATGCTTTCCTTTTCATTGTTTCCCTCAATGCATTGTTGATAGCGTTTGAATTTTTCTTGAGGATAATTAATATAGTGCTAAGGTTTTGTGGCATAACATTTAACTATTACAGTATTATTCATGTTTTTTTTTTCTTTTTTTTTCTTTTTCCGGACTGTCTCAGTCAATGCTTTGTTGATAGACTTTTAAAATTTTCTTTTTGATGAGGAAGATTAATGATGCTAAGAGTATGATTGTAGTGATGCTAAAGCAAGCCTGACGACCCTTAAGAGGAGTTTTGATTTACCCTTTCTTTTCTACATCCCCTCTTAACCCCATGATTGGCTATAACCGCTATATCTTTTAGCTTAGGGATTATATTCTTGTGACAACCCCTTAAATGGTTGTCTTAGGTAATTTACAAGGGTATTAATTTATACATGTCCAATGCAACAAAGTTGCACTATTAATTTTGTTTGAAAAGGCTTTCTAGTTAATCTTTGAGTTATAATGACTAATGAGGCATATGGATGTGTGCATCTTTTGGGGAATCTATTAGTTGGAAAATAGAAATCCACTAAGCTCAAATGTTCATGGGAATTGACAACTCCAATTAGGGCAAGTATTTTGTTGATTTTCAAGTTAATTTGTTTGTGAAGAAAATTGCTAGAATTGAAAATGTCCATGTGGACCTTAAAAAAAAGAATTACTTGGGCTAATAAATCAGCGTGTTTGCCTGAAATTTGAATTTCCTTATTCTTTTATTCCTTTCCTCTTCATGGAAGACATTGAGAGGAAACTACTTCTAGGTATAGCATTTGATAAGCTGGAGGACAGGGCCCTATTTTAGGTCCGTAGCTTGTTCTGGCCTGTCTTAATAATTTCTCATGTCTTCTTCGGATTCTTGCATTAAGTGTTGTTATGAGCATTGAGAAATTGGCTAGTTATGTTGAATAAAGTGACTGCTGCTAGTGAGTTTGCACCTGGAAACCGTCATACTATGTGACTTGTCACCTTTTTACCCTGCACACTGCACAGTGTTACCTTCATCTTTTCATTATCATGTGTAATTTGGTTTCATTTTACCTTGTTTTCTGAAGTTCCCTATAATGAGCAGGAAAATGAGATGAATGTGCTTGGAATATAAAAAAACTTTCAGCTGAAGATCTTTGTGGAATACATGCTTATGATGCACGATAATCCATATCGGCTGCTGAGCAATAATAATATGCTGATGATGGAAAGCGGGTGAGCAGTTGGGAAGCAAAATCTGTAGCCTTGGATGTAATCAGCGTGTTATGTGCAAGTGTTGTCAATTCGATCACTCTCCAAAGAGATCTCTATGTGCCTAAGATGCTCAACTAATTCTGCTTCTGTTGGTTTATTGGTTGAATTGGGAGTAGTAATAAACAAAACACGCATTCTGAAGAATTAAGGTAAAGTATTTGTCACTCCTGATTTTACGATGTGGCAATGTGGTTTGATCTAGCGTAATTTATCTTTCATGCTTGGTGATGAAAGAGGATTGTTAATTTGTAATTTGTTTTGAGTGAACAGACACTTTGGTTTGATTTTGCAGTCTGTACCCTGAAGTTAGTTTAATGTCCATGTTGGTGAACCTTGCTGTTTTTATTTATTATAGTTTTATCTTCTCAGTATTGATAGCTGTAAATCTATAGTTTAGTTGCCTTTGAAATTACCTTCTTGGACTGATTTCGAAAGATGTGCATTCTTTTCTGAGAACTAACGTTTCACATTCATCAATTCATGGAAGGCTTGATGTCCTGTAATTTAAGAAACGTCTGAGCTAGGGTTTCCTGTCATAAGGTTATGAAGCGGGAAGGGTAAGTTGTTCAAACATGATTCAATCACACTTCATCCTTTTAGGCTTCTACTGCAAATAAACAGTTCATTCTGTTTATTGTTAGATTCATTTTATACCATGTCCTGTACTCTTGTTCTTTGGTTGTACAGAAGTTTATGCCAATTTTATGTATTTGGTTACCGATTGTACCATAGTCCATGGACATTCTCTATTCAATCAATTAGAGCCTTAATCCCAAAAATTGGGGTCGGCTACATGAACCAAAATTAATCATTCCATATGGTCATCCACATAAATTTTCCTCCTCCAACCCCTGTGATCGAAAACCTCATTTTTTTTTTTTTGTAAATCTAAAAGCTTCACATCCTTTTTAACCTCTTCCCACCAAGTCATTTTCGATCTCCCCCTATCTCATTTGAGATCTCCATGATCTCATCTTTTCACTCGTCGCACCGGGGCTCCCTCAGGTTTTCGTCTCACATGTTTGAACCAACGCAAGCAATTTTCCCTTTTTTTGCGTGATATGTCTGCAACACCGATTTTTCGATGTATTACTTCATTTCTTATTCGTGAGAGTGTTTCTGCACATCCATCTCAACATCTGCATCTGCGTAACTCCTATTTTTTGAATGTGCTCCTTCTTGTAAGCCCAACATTCTGTACCGTAGAGCAACATTGGTCTTATGACAGTCCTGTAAAATTTTCCCTTCAACTTTAACGGGTTGTTTTTGTCACATAGCACTTTTGCGGCTGTTTTCCATTTAAGCCACCCATATTTAATCCTATGTGTCACATCTTAGTCAATATCACCATTCTTTTCGATAAATGGCTCGAGATATTTAAAACATTCCCTCATATCTAGGGCTTTTCCATCCAACCTTACCACTGCATCACTTATCCCCCTCTGAGTCTCAAAGTGGCATTCCATATATTCCGTCTTACTCCGACTTAGCTTAAACCCTCTAGACTCCAACCTTTCTCTCCATTGCTCTAATTTGGCATTAACCCCCTCTATAGTTTCATCCATCAATACAATATCATCCGCAAACAACATGCACCATGGTACCTCATCTTGGATTGACCTTGTTACTTCATCCATAACTATTGCAAAAATAAAAGGGTTCAACGCCGACCCTTTGTGCGACCCAATTGTTATAGGGAAGTCTTTAGTCAACCCACCACAAGTGCTAACATTTGTGGACACCTCCCGATACACATTGGCGGAGGCTAGAGAAATAGCACGGTACGGCACGTGCTACCCCCCTTTCTCCAAAAAAAACGAGGTTCAATTTAATAAAATATCATGTTGTCGACAACTTCTAGTCTTTGTCACTTGCTCTCATCTTGTTCCTGCGTAGTCTCTACTCAAAGTTAATTTACTACCAGTTAGGTTTCTTCCTTTTAAGTCGAATAAGGATAAAAGAGGTGTTGACTTGTTAATCCAAGTGTTAATGTTGTTATTTTTGGTACAAAGTATAAAGAGTCTCTCTTCTCTATATTATTTCAGTTTTGTATTATTTATGTTGGTTTGTCAAATGGTTTTGTGTTTTTTTTTTTTCCAATATGTTTTGATTTCTATATACAAAATCCTTTTCTTGTTAGTTGCAACACTTGCTATTATTTGTGAGATACGAAAAATTCAAGTGTTGCAACTAATAAGAAATGGAGGTAGTATTATTTTTGTTTCTAAAGTTTTTATACATATGTATAATTAATGCGAACAATTTATGCCTAACCAAATCCAAATTATTCCCCATAACGATTCATGTGTAGCCGACCTCGTATTATTTGGGACTAATGTGTTGTTGGTCTTGTTGTTCATGACAATGCTTCAATATCGAAGTGGTGTTGTGGCCTGTGGGTTAGTTACTTGTAACTTTTCATTGGTGAACCCAATTGATTGATCTGAACTTGATTAATGTTTTATTATTATATTGAAATTATTGAGTGCTACACCTAACTCAAATTTCTGAATTCACCCCTGCCGATACATATCCTTAACCAGGTTAATATACCTTCGTGGTATACCTTTCTTCATCATTGCCCACCAAAGAACATATCTTGAAACCTTGTCATAAGCCTTCTCTAGATCAATGAAAACCATATGGAGGTCTTTTTTCCGCGCCCTATAAAACTCCATCATTTGCCTTAACAAATGAATTGCTTCTATAGTGGACCTCCCAGGCATAAAACCAAATTGGACATTCTCTACTAAAAAATAAACAACGACAACCTTATTGCTCCATACTATAGTTTAGTTGCATCCACACTTGAAAACATGTAAAAGGTGGTACAAAAAGGGAACACAAATCTGTGACATGAATTGGGATTGGAGACATGTTGCATCAAACTTTAATTATGAGATTAAATTATTAATTTGAAACCATAGTCATTTATAAACCATCTATTGAACAAATCATAGTCAATTATCAACTAAACAGACTGTAATGTAGAATGGAGAGTGGTAAGTGTAGGTGTACTAAATTACAACACCAGCTAATAAACATCTGTTCTTGCTTAAGTCGACTACCACTTAGATCAAAATTCCATCAATCAAATCAGTTCAACAAAGCACATCCCAAGATAACACAGAGGCCTAAAGTTCTATACAATGTTCTAGGCTAATATAGCGTACGAAACACAAGAACAACTTCAGAGCAATGCAAGCTGAGTTTTCATATTCCGTTAGACAGCATCTCTGTTAGAGAATCAATTTTTTTTAGAAGTTGGAGGTACGCGTATGGATTTAACTGTTTCTGGAAGAACCTGGAATATGCTAACATTGAGGAGAACAGGCTCATGTGTTTGGTTTGTTAGCTTAAACACAAGCACATCAGACTCTTCCAAGTAATTTTTTAGCGAATAATTCTTTCCACCCAAAACTAAGCCCTCTGGCCTCTGTGCCGCTTGGAACTGAATACCAGCCTTGTCATACATGTTTTTTTATTTACTCGAAGGCGTACAACTTGCTTGTCATAGATCATGAGATTCCTGGCAATAAATTCAGCTGGTAATGTCTGCATAATATATACAATGCAATTACATCAGTATCTCAGACTTGTTCTGTCACCACTGAAGCTATAATGAACTCTATTTTCAATGTATATATGCACTGAAAATGGTTCAATGAATATTTGCTTCCCTTATCTTAGTAAGGAAGTGACCAGGTGAAAAGTGGGTTCAAAAAGTGGAAATTTGTCATTGAATTTAACTGTGAGATAATTTAAAACTAAAAGCTTACCAGAATAAACTTCTTGTAAACATGTGTAGCTCGCATTCCTACAAGAAAGCTTCCTATTGTTAGCTCTTTCCTAGCCATTTGCAATGCTTTCTCCTTTTCTTCTTCAGTCACAGGCCGCCTCTTCGAAACATATGTCACATAATCTAGAGCAGGTTCTTTCTTTGCTGGCTTCTGTTTTTCAGCTACACAAGTTCACAAAAGAGACACATGCATAATTGTCAGGCTTTCAGCAAACAAGTCAGAAAAAGGTCGGCAAATGAGTTCAATAAATCAATGCAACCCTTATCTTGCTCATAAGTTTATGGTTATGGAATTTAGTTATGTATGGAAATTATGCAAAAGAAGAGTAACTTGGGCCACATTATTGTATCAATTCAACTTATTATCAATTTTTTAAGTGAGCTTATTTTTTTCATTATGGTCATATTCACAAGACCTGAGATTCATACCAGTGGGAAGTGTGGGAAGCTTTATTGGTTCCCAACCCCAAGATCGAGCTAGCAGCACCAAAGTCAGCAGAAGGAAATTTCGGTGTACTCATATCAGCAGGAGCTTTTGATTCACTGACTTCAGGATCAGCACCTAAGTTAACCTGCTCTTCGGAGGCAACCACCTTTCCTTTACAGGTTTCCCCTTCGTGTTTTTTTAGTGGAGTCGACTCAATATTGTCATGTGGGTTCTCTTGTGTAAACTCTGAATTTTCTTTTGCAAATTTCTTCTCATTTCTTAAGATGATTCTTTTTCACGCAAACTCTGTCGATCAAATATCAGTACTCTAAAGCAAGAGTTCCCTGTATACTTAAAGATCAAGACATCATTCTTTTCTACACTGAAAGCACTCAGAAAATCTCTCCAACCATTTTTGAGAAATAACTCATCACCAATTGATGTTAGCTTTACTTGCCATGTTGCTGTGCCACTAGGGCCTTTCAAGGTGACAGTTCCTTGTAATTTTCCCCTTGCATTTTCAGAAAACTTTTTGGGAATCATCTAATAATAGATTAATAGTACATAAGATGTTAAGTTCCTTTCTATTTCCACTATAAGTGTCCAACTTACGTGTGTGTATCAATTATTATCTATACTACTCCCAGTCCCACACGAGTACTCTCCCACATTTTTCGGTTTTCCTCTCCTCTCTCTAGTTCTTTCCTTTGTACATTGGTTGTTTGTAAAAGATGACGCTTTGGTGCTGCCTCTTGCTTGGTTCAGTTGGATTTTCTTTTATAAAAAAAATTAAAAAAAAAATTGCTTCTCCAGTTACTCCCTTCGTCCCATTTTCTTTGCCTCACTTGCCTAAAAAAGCTCTTACAAAAAGTGGAGTAAAAAGAAATGGGACTGGGAGAGTAGTATAAATACTATGCAAACTCTACCAAATTAATTGGATTATCCCGAGTATTTCGCAGTGAACCAGTGATACTATGATCGTCATCAACTCATCATTTATCATGAATCTTAAGAAAAGGGTTCCAATAGACGTTCTCAAGTATATTTGAGTAGACTGCATATGAATAGTTGGGTTTTCGAAAAGTGATGTTTGTGTGTATTTATTAATTGCTATGGTTCACTCATTTTCAAAATTTCGGGATCACCACAGCAAATTCGGATGAATCACAATTGTTGATGGTTGTGAGGAAAAATAAATTATACTTCTTAACACGAAAAGTTTTGCAAAACGTAAATATAGAAAATGTCAAATGGAGGAGGCACTAAAGAAGATGGGATATATATTACCATCCGATGCATAGTGCTTTAAAACTCTTGTACGTTATAAAAATAATACGGAGTAGCCAATATTCAAGATGATTCGGAGTTCTGAGCAACAAAATCACAATAACAGATGTAACATTCGGATAATGGAAAATACTACTTCGCACATAACTTGTAGGTATTTCGATTCCATAGCTTTGAGTCCTACTCATTTATTAATGCTTCATCAAGCTGAAAGTAGAATTGGAAGTTCTTAGGGACACCAATGAGCTGAAGGTAAACATTACAAAGATCATTCAACACCAACAGCAATCTCTTGATGTGAGAAAAAAAAAATTCTGTATCACAAAATTTGGCTGGTTAGCTTCTTGGTTTGATTATCACCATATTGGATATGTACTTAATGATGAGTTCTGACCATGCCATTCAGTCTACAATGATGATCACGATTTCATCACCTTGAATTAAGCAAGTGCTTAAAATTATTCACAAAAGGACTGGTTACATTTCTTGTCAGAGCCTCACTAGAGTGAAGTGCAAGAAGGCAATTCAAAATTACTTGTGGACACTAAGTTTTTGCCTAAATAAAAAATACAAATACATCCATACTTGACAATACTTAATGTAGGTGTCAGTGTGGTTGTCGCCAATGCTAGACGCCCAAAGGCCTGAGCTTAAACCCCAGCTTCACCTGCCAGTTTTTAGTTCCAAAATAACTGCCCAGCAACTGCTTACTCATTTCGCACATACAACAGATTCACAAGCGTCACCTCCAGCATTCGAACTATACATCACTTTTTGCAGTCATCCCCAACACCCACGTATACAAAATTTTGCAACATTCCATCTCAGTTCTCAAGACATCGCATTATTCAAGTTAAAGAAAAGAGTGGGGATTGGCAAGCTTAGCTTTCCTTTATAGTTTACAGATTGTTTCAACAACATTACAGTTCTTCAAGAGTCTCCCATGAGATATCAGTACAGCAGCAGCAACAAAAAAGCCTTAGTCTCAAAATAATACGGACTGGTTAGACATGAACCAATAAAATGAATCGAATTAGTCATGGCATAAATCCTCTCCCTCTATTCTACCCTACACCAAATTCTCCTTGAGACCCAATAACCTCATACCGCCAACAACCATCGTCATCCAAGTTTGCATTGATCTTGCTCTACCTCTCACCTGCCCATTTTTTGGTCACTCTTCAAGTGTCCTTAGCATTGTATTACTTGGTGTTGCAGCTTAATCGATTTTTCCTCATCTTACTTCCTAATAACCTCATTCCTAACAACCTCCCATGAGATGTGTTGCAGCTGTGACAATGTCTGAATCTAATGTAGGCCTAAATTCTGAATTCTACAAGAAACTTGACTGTTTACATGTTCGTTATTTTCCCTAGACATTCTTTATCCCATGTTGATCCTTTTATACATTGGTAATTGTCCCATATAGTTGATTCTAACAAAGCACTTTACTCCTAAAACATTTTTTCTTTTCATATTATCTTTAAATTCTCGCAAAATTGACAAGTTCAAGTAAAAACTTTTCAAAACCACTGCGGGGAGGAAGATAACGTCGAAAGCAGGTTGAGGTGGCAGACTAAACATACAGAATCAGGCTTTATAAAAAATATTAATGGACGCCAAATTTCACATTATGGAATGAATTTAAAAAATAAAGAAAAAAAATTCCATTTCTCTGCCTCAACAATCGTGACTCATCATTCTTCGAGGTTAACACAAGAGCCCCTTAAACAAAACAAATCAACATAAAAACAACCATCCACAATACCAGAACCGGAAAAAGAAGGGATTATCAAATCAGCGCCTCAACAAACCCGTATATCCAATCAAAGAAACATCAACACAAATTAAACGGGCTTGAACGATCACTGACCTCATTATGCATGATAATTATATCCTTCTCCGTTGTACAGAAGCAACACTAGTTTCCAGTTTACTTGAATCAAATTCCTCTGCGACCTTAGTGACATCAACACCTTTAGCAACTGTTTGTTCATGAGAGCAACTTTCCACAGGCTCCTTGCTACATACAGCCTGAGTATCTTTGTCCCTCTTTATCTCTTCCAATTTCTGTAAAGCAGCATGACGACATGCCTTTTCAAGCTCAGCCTGTGCTTCAGCATCAAAATCCTGATAGATGGTGGGCGCCAAAAAGGTCTCCACCTTTGCAGACACATAAGCCTCTACATCGCTTCCATTAATCTGTAACATATGTTCATTGCTAAACCTTTTGATATCCTTTCCAGATACCAAACCCCCATCACTTGACCCATAGCACTTCTCAGTGTCAGTAAATCTACATATAACCCCTCCATGATCATCTGTACTTTCCTGCTCAGGAAGATTCTGGTCCAGATCAGCATAAGAACTTCTGCATCTGACATCAGCTTCAGAAATGCCAGCAACTGTCTCATCCTTTTCTTCAGCTGTGTCTCCATTCCTGAACAGGTTACATGCATTAGCATCAACTTTTAACGAGTCATGATCCTTGATATGATGCTTGGCACTACTCCTATGTCTATGACGTCTCTCTTCACCACCAATTCTTTCTTCATTGCATGCAAAGTTTGTAAGATCTGACTCTTTGTGGGACCTAGAACTTGATCTTCTACACTTTTGGGGCCTTTTCTCATATCTGCCACATACATCTCCCTCAAAAGCACTGTCTGATGATTCCGCATCACGTTTCCTATGTCTCGAGTGCCTTCTACGGTGTTTATGACCCCTGCCCTCATCTCTATCACTCTCCGTGTTGGTGACTGACTTATCCTTTAATCTTAAACTTTTTCTTCGTCTCTTTTCATCCCTTCCAAGCCTATCTCCATCATCAGAACTCTCTGAAATACTAGTCGCCAGTCTTGAGTTTTCCTTGACACATCTATGTTGCCTATCTTTATAGCAGTTTAGATAGTCTTCATCGTTCCCAACATCTGCATCACTGCTCTTGCTCTTCAACTTTGAACTTTTACTCCTGCGTTTTAGGCTCCTGTCCCTGACCCTGCAAGACCTACTCTCATCTGAAGCACTGCTAGATAAATCTGATTCATTCTTCATCCTTCTCAGGTTTTTCTTATTATGTCTGTGGTGCTTATCAACCCCACTATCCGGATTGTCATGATGAGTCTCAACTTTTGAGAAATCTGCCTCTTTCTTTTCGTGTGAAAAATGTTTGCCTTCAAGTTTATTGAACCTATCATGATGTTTGTTAACGTAAATATTCTCCTCCTGCTCATGTTTGTCATCTTTGTTGTGCCAATGTTCATGAGCAGTCTCTGCGACTCTCTTCTTTCTACTTGAGCTTGTACTACTACCATGACCAAGGTATCTGTTACTTGATCCTCCCTCTAGAGACTCATTTTTGGCAGAAATAGCATCACCTCTTCCACTCTTGCAGTCTTGTTTTATTAAATCTGGTTCAATTTCCCTCCTTTTCGAGCTTCTTCTCATGCCAACATAAGATCTCTGACCATCAGCGCTCCCATCCGATATCTCACCATCATCAGCTTTTCTGCGCTTTATAGAGTGATAATCTTGATGCATTCTTTTTCTTCCTTGTATCACTCCAGCAAGATTGCCGCTTTCTCTGTCATCATCTCTGTGCCTCCAGAGGCTCCGTTTCTTGTGGCCATCATCCTCACGAGGGCTGCTTAGCCCCCTGGACCTTGAATACCTTGAGTGATAACTGCTACAAATAAAAAACAAGATATAAATCATATGCTTTGTTGAGTAGAGACGCGGGGGCATAAGGTCTACTGTAGGGTCACAGGTGGGAGAGGAAGAAATAGAGTAGAAATGAAATAAAAAAAAGGATTTTTTTTCAAGTTACCAGTAAAACTCAAAGATTTAATATGCTTGTGGTGCAACCGTGCTGGAGGTGGCCATGGTGCTAAGACACAATGGTGGGTGGTGGTGAATGTTAGAGAGAAAATGAGGTTAGGAGAGGTTATGAATCAAGTTGAAAAAGAAACTTAAAGGCAATACTAAGTAATTTCGGCCTTTCGGAAGTTGTTTAGTTGTCCCTTAATATATAATTATATACTTCTGAAAGTCCAATTGTCCAAAATGCCTTTCATCACCATTTCACAAATGGTCTAACTTTTTAAGTATGTTCTGTTCAACTTCTATTTTACGTATCTCAACTTATTTTAAGTTGTTAACTAATCTAAAATTGTAAGAGCTTATTTCTGAACCACTCTTTCAAAAATAGAAATAATAGGTAAACAAAACAGAGCCTTGACCTCCCAAATATATTCAAACTCACAATAGTTCTATATATTCAAACTCACAACAGTTCTATATATTCAAACTCACAATAATTTTAGGGAGCAAATGCAAGTAAACCTAGTTCAAGAGAACACAATTGATCATTTTTCAGACAAGAAGCAATAAATGAGTTCAGGCATAGCAGTCCTCACTTGTAAGCTAACAATGGAGAAATTTTATGCATTCACATGCTATTTTCATAATTTCTCACATACCCGGGACTAACTTCAGTTGTGAATCTGTCTCCATTGTACCCAAATAAAGCAGCCATACTTTTCAGCCAGTACCTCGGGGCAGGTTTATCCCAATCAGCCCACTCGTAGTCTCCACAAGGATTTCGGAAACAATGGATGAAATTGCAAGTAGATCCCCGGGAACACGTCTGTTCAGGAAAATGCAAAATTGTCATATTACATGTCAAAGCAATCTAAAAGCAGATGAGAGAAAATAGTGATCAAGGTAAGGAATAATTCAATCCCAGATTGACAAGCATACCATGAGCTTTGATTTCATATACTCCCCACAAATAGCAACCCTCCATTTTGTCACATTAACAAATTCACAGGTTAACTGTCAAGAATAATTTACAATTAGTACATTGAATACTTATGCTGAAGTAAAGAAAACCCATTTACAGATGCATCGGCTGTAAAGACCGAAGTAATTTTACAGAATAATTATACATCTATTCGATGTCTGCTAATAAAATTCCAATCCACAAATAAACACAACTAAACTACAGTTCTTATCCCCAAAACTTTGCTAAACTTCTTAAGTCTAAATGTCAAATATTATGAAACCCAACCCAAACAATACTAATCTCCTACACCAACAAGCAAGTTAATTTCAAATAGACACCATGTAATTTTCTCATTCTATTTTTACTTCTAGACCAATATGTAAGATCCCTATAGAGGTAACTATTAGCATAGGAACAGAGATCAAAACACTTAATTTACTCTACTAAAAATAATAATAAGAAGAAGATATCATGTGTCTATCTGATTATGTTTCCACAAATTACCCTATTAACTCAATTTTACACTTGTGGAACAACCACATACAACCCTCATTGAGAAAGAAATCAGTATCATAAAATATTGTTTCCACTACAATGTGACCGAAGAAAAAGAAAAGCTATCTCACCTGTTTCCCAGCAAAATAGCGACCATTTATAGATTGGTATGCAAGCATAGCTGATTCCAGTGACTTATAATGAACATAGACATTGCCCCGCAAATGGGAAGATCCATTTCTGCACACCTGTAAAAAGGTATTTATTATTTCACAAAATTAGCACACCTATACATCACATATTATACCCATTGCAATAGTGTGCAAAGAGCTTTATCAAAAGTATCAATGGAACAAATAATTTTTATTCTAAGACACCAGTCCAAATTGTTCCATGTAACCAACCCCATATTCACTAAAATGAACTGAAATTATACATGATAAGTATGTTCAACAGGCATACTCTATTGACTTTAACGCATTGTTTGGATAACAAGTTTGAAGGGAAAGGGAGGGGAGAGAAATAGGAGGAAGGGGAGGGGAAACAAAGGGAGGGAGGAAGGAAGTTCCATTTTCCTTTCAAATCTCTCCAATGTTGGAGGGATAGTGCTTATTAAAGGAGGAGGGAAAATAGATCTCTCCCTCTCCCCCCCCC
>PYUH01003971.1:3414197-3437775 GCA_016808085.1 Suaeda aralocaspica | reverse complement strand
CCCCCCCTCCTCCTTCCCTCAATTAACTATCCAAACAAGGAGACTTGTCCCCTTTCCTTTCCCTTCCCTCCCTTTCTCTCCATTTCCTTGTATCCAAACAATGCATAAGTCAACTGCCCCCCAGCCCTTTCCAACACAGCAAGATGGGATGCGGCAACAAGCCAAAATAAAATTAAGATGTGATCTCTTCTCAAAACAAAAGATCAGTTGAAAAGAACTAAAACCACCTTGAAGTTCACAATTTCTCCAAACTTCAAAAATTCAGTGTGAACATCTTCATAGAAGTCTTCAAAAGACCGCTCAGCCTCCTCATCCGTATACTAAAAAGGAACAAAACATACAACCATCACTCAGCATATATGAGATCAGGTGGGGGAAGAGAAAAATTTGAGAATTGTAACTGAATCATCATTCAATCAAAACATTATATAAAAGGAATTAAAATGAAGTCCATAAGAAAGGGAGTCCTTTTTCACTCCACCTTCAAACAATAGAACAGAATACACAGCAGTAGAAATTATATCACGAAAATGAGGACAGGAATTATTTCCAGTTTATGTTTTTATCTTATAAAAACTTGGACACGTTGACAATCAGGTTGCTGAGTTGGCATAATTAACCATCCACCAAAACAAGATTCTTTTCACAACTTCATCATAGACACAACTACTCCACAACTTCCTACATGATGCTGAATAGGCATATGAATACTATAAGGAAAACATGAGCAAAACTATGATGATCCTTGTCTTTCCTGGTTCATAACACACTAATAAAAATAAAGATAGCGGATTTTGAGGGGGGTGGGAAGGGGGAGGGGGTGTGGACATGAAATGGCCGACATCAAATGGTGTGTAGACCACCAACACAATTCAGTCTTCTACCGACAAGAATTCACATGGGATGCGAAGCTCAAAATTGAACATATGAAGTTGATAAGCATGCAAAAGAAAACAATTCCAGATGGAAACATTTATTATCCGTAAATGCATATTAGATGCTGTTTCCTAAAGTTAATATAGTTGTCTTCTTTTAATAAGAGGTTGAGTTTCAAACCTTCAACCTTTTATATATAAAATTTTAAAGTTCTGATATTGGCAGCATTTGATTGAAAGCAATGGAAAGAAAACCCATCATGATAGTAATGAGCTGAAGCTTCTGTTGTCCATCTTGAGTACCTATAGAATTTCCGAGGTGACTACTGGCTGTTAAGGAAAATACCAACCATTTGGCAGAAACATGACTCCAAGGGCATCAAAAATTAAGGGACATCATCCACTTTGGTTCATATTTAAACAGAAGCAAAATATGCAGCATGATTACATTCCATATTCCATTAATCAATGTTCCAACGACTAGATTATAAATAATAATAATAAAAAGGATAACCCCCCATATAAACATTCACCAGAAAATAATTTTGAATGGATCTACAGTTAACCAAGTATCTAGAAAATCAGAGTCGTGTGCACTTATATAGCTAAAACTATTCTGCTTTCAAGTCAACAAAATAAAGCACATAGAACCCACAAATAGAATCGTAATCATAATCATAATCATAATAAAATATAAAAGGAATAAAAGCTAATTAAGCTAGCATTAGGATACAAGAACCACCCAATGGCTTCAATAACAGACCTCAAGGCCTTCATCGTGTTCCCACGCAAGGCCAGGCCCATGGTACATATTTTTCAACAGTAATGTACAAGCTTTATCTGGATAGAAGTGAACTCTGCTACACCGTGTTCCAAATCGACATACCCCAGTCTTAAGATGGAAAGGGCAATGTTCTTTATCCTGCCATGAAAAACAGCTTGTAGGTAACTAAATAAACAAATAAAAGATAATTAATCATTAATTCGAGAGAGAAAGACAAAGCTGGGAATGGGATCAAAGAAGAAATAAATTAAAATAAAAAAAAAAGGTATAAAAGAAAACCTGCTCAGTTCCAAAATTAGGAACTTGTTGTGCAACACTTTGCAGAACATCTTGTGCATTCCTATGATTATCATAAGCTTCAGATTGGGGAGCAAGAGGGTTTGATATCGGTCTTTCACATTCCTGGATAGTGGATACTTCCTTATAAATTAGGATCTTGCCAACAAAAACCAAAAGCCGCAAAAAATGTGCACCACATAAATTACCTGTAATTGGTTTTGATGTTTCTTGGGAACTCTGACCTTTTTCTTTTTAACGATTATTTCATTTCCTTTCCATATGATTTCTGCCGGTCCTTCTTCAACATATTCCCAATTATCATCTTCATTATCCTCATTACCATTATCTTCATTAACCTATATTCAAATATTGTATTTTAAAAAAGCAAACAAACCACCATGAATATTGTATACTGCAAACAACAAGAAAATGATTTGATCAAAGAAAACACACCAAATGTTTATGAGATTGTTGGTGGTGCAGGTCCAAAGCTTGAAGAAACAATCGCTCTCTTTCTTCAAACAGAATACGATCTCTCTCCATTGTTTCAGCTTCTTGTTGGTGTAAGCGAGCCAATCTAAGCTGCTCTTCAGGATCATTAAGTCGAGCTTCTTCTTCTTCCTTCTTCTTAATCGCTATCTCCTTCCTCACTTGCTTCCGTTTCATCTTCTTCATCGCCTTCCTTTTCTCCTTCCTGCTCATCTTTTCTTCTATCACCATTACCCACTACCCTAATTTCTCACCCTCCCTTTATTTCGCTTAACACTTGACGCAACTATTTACGGATCAACTCCCTCTATTTGGCTCCAACAATCCTTTACTCGGTGAAAGATTATAACGACCATAAATTTTTTATTTTTTTTCAAAATTATTCACTAATTTCTCCGTCAAAACTTTTCATCAAAAATCAAAAATATTTATCGAAACCTAGGTTGCAGGGAAAATCTCCCGTATTCCGTATACAAGCCGCAATTGATTAGGCTCACTTGACTTATTTTTTCCGCTTTAATTGTTTATATGTTTTAGGATTTTTATAATTGTTATATTTAATGAAAGATTGATAAAAATAATCCTCCTTGTCTTTTGATAATAAAAGACTCAACTTTGAATTATTTGAATTTGGTCCCAACTTTAAACTAGATTATTTTGTTTTGATAAATGATGACCTGCAATATTAGGTGATGTTATTAGCCGGTTGTTCACTTTTGCATTATGTTTTATTGACCATTACCATCACAATCACCATGTATTTTGAGCTTCCTTTAGAGAATCCAGTGCTCTGACGTCGAAGAAGATGCACAAATTCTTCCTTTGTGAAGTTGTTCACTTGCAAAACAAAACAACCCCAAATAAAAAGAATCCATACATTGAAGAACTATAAACACCATAGCCATGATTATACCAAAAATTAAAACCTACTTGTTTAAGATGATCTTCATAATCACTGACATCAAAAGTTGATATCGACATCAACTCCTCGAAACATAATAGGTGCTCTATCATATGGTCTCCATCAAAGCAAGCTAGTTCAACAAAGTGCACATTACTTCCACCATCATCACTGAGGTCATCTCCACTGTCATTCACCACAACCTAAAACTTCGCCCAAAATTGAAACCTAAAAACTCTAATTTAATACCCAATTTCAGATTTCAAAGTTTCAATTTCATTTTTTTTGCTAGGGTTAAATCGATCCAAAATTAAAAAAAGATAGGATTTTATAGTAATTAAAGAAGTATTCAAATCATGGATTTCATTGTTATATCGTTAATTTTCTTGGTGGTTGGAATTATTGCTTGTCTTTGTATCAGAATTTGCTTCTTCAACTGAGGACCTTTGACAAATATGCAATTAATTTTTGTCCCCCTTTTTAAATCTCTTTAACTTTTTTTGTTGATTTTTGATGTTCTGTTTTTGAATTTTGTTGTTAAAGATTTGATTTTTTTTAATGTGAATTTGATGTTTTGTGGGTTTATATTGTGGTTTTGTGTTTGTTTGATTGAAGGTTTTGATCTTTTTGGTAATTAAAAAAGGGCCTATGAGTGGTGATAGTGGTATGCGAAGGCCAACCAAAGGGGGTGCAAAAAGGATGCAGGTGGTGGTCGTTGTGTTTGGAAGGGTTGTAGGTGACGTTCGTTAATTGTTTAGTTGTCTGCGGGTGTAGGTGGTGGGCGAGGGGTGGTGGTTGTTGTGTTTAGAAGGGTTGTAGGTGACAATGGTTAGTTATGTGTGAGTGCAAGTGGTGGGTGAGGGGTGGAGGCTGTTGTGTTTGGAAGGATTGTAGGTGACGATGGTTAGTTACTTAGTTGTGTGCGAATGCAGGTGGTGATAAGTGTAGTTGATCTGGTTTTGTGCAAAAGTGGGTGGTGGTGGAAATGTAGTGATGGTGGTTGGTAAAGCGTGAGGAAGAAGATGATGTGTGGAATTGAATTGATTTAAATAAAAAAAACAAAACAAGAAGTCCAAAAAAAAGAAAAAAGAAAAAAAAAAGTTTACCACTTCTCCAAGTCACAAGTAAAGTAGTCCAAAACAAAATAATCCAGTTTAAAGTTGGGTTCAAATTTGAATAATCCAAAGTTGGGTCTTTTATTAAAAGACATGCCAAAGTTAGGATTATTTTTATTAATTTTTCCTATGTTTAATAACTATATCATCATCACCAAATTTGATCTTTACGTTTATGTTCTATTGAAATTATGTACAAATTATATATTCTTCTATTTTTTTTATTTGATGTACCCATATCTTTAATTTTTGTAATGGCATTTTCCCGGTACTTGTTTTGTGTCATTACTCGTACCAATATTCGTTTTTGTGCAACCCAAATGAAAACTCAGGCAAAGCTATATTTGAAAAGGAAAAAAAAAAACTCAATTAAATTGAGGAGTTATAATGACATTACATTCGACTTAAGATGTTAATAAGTCTAAAATTTAGACTAAACTGAATTGGATACCCATTGTTCAAATTGGTAACAACTTGATTTGTTTTTAGTTTGATGTTGTGATTTATCTTAAACACTAATTTAGATTTAGAATGGTATTAATATGATAGAATGTTACAATAAAAAATTGAACTCAAGAAATTATTTTTGAAGATGGTGTATGAAAGGATTTTGGGGACTAAATCATTATCGACCCTGAAACAACTTTTTATACTTTGATCAATCTATATTACACTATACAAGAAATAGCGAGCGTAGAGAACGTTATATGGGTTTTGTATTCATTCTAAATAAATTAATTATGTATAAAACAATTACTCCACAAGAAAATTTAGTCTAATGTTTTGAAGATAATAAATCAATACAAAATTACTGTGTCAAAATTCGTCGAATGAGATAAATACTAAATTATAATAAAAGGTATATAAAGATAAAGATAAAGATAAACAAACATCAAATTGAAAACGAAGTGGGGGTAGTATTAGATTAGAATTACAGAATTACCGTGTGAAGAAGTTAAGGTAAGGAATAGGCGAATAGGTATTTGAATAACAGTGCACCACCGCAAGTGTTGTTCAAAATCAAAAATAAAAAAATAAAAAATCAAATCAAATCTAAATAAGGGGTGTGTGGGTTGTGGGTTTGTGTGTGTAGGTTCAAAAAAAGAAACCCCCAATTTGAAATTTCTTTTCTTTCTCTCTCTATTCCTGTCGTCATTAGCGTGCAGGAGGAAGACGATCTCCTCCTCCTCCTCCTTCTAAATTCATTCTAGGGTTTTTGTTTGTCTCTCCTTCCTTTCCATCTATATTGTGCGTTTGATCTACGATTTCTTTTATCTTAATTGAGATTCGTGTTTGTTTGGATAATTGAAATTGATCTGAAGAAATAATCATCAATGGAGGCGATCGAAGAATTGTCACAGCTTTCAGATGCGATGCGTCAAGCTGCAGCTGTACTTGCTGATGAAGATGTGGATGATACTACCGTTTCATCTTCTCGTCGCAACTCTACTTTCCTTAATGCTGTTGCCCTTGGCAATGTTGTATGTCTGTCTTACTATTCTTATTCTCCTTTCCTCCTCCTGATCTCTTCTCTGAGATCTACTTCCTTTTGTTTCGATTTCGATTTCGATTTCCATTTCCGTTCTATATAAATTGCCTGTTTAATTTTCTGCAACTAACTTTTAGTTTTTATCCCTGACTTTAATGTTGATTTTTGTTATACTGTAGTTGTTGATTGCGAATGCCATACAAATTTTACTGTGTCAACTTTAAGTCATATTATTGGATACTACTAGGTGCTTGTATTAGCATTTGTCATTATTATAATTATGAGAGCTCATTCATTGTACGCTGATTTAGTTTATTCATTGGAGTCACAAGCATTTAATACCTTAAGCTTACCCACTAATTGTTTTCATCACTTTTAAATTTGACTCCATCACTAAACTTTTTCTCTGCTCCCCTCTACTAATGCACTTACCTAATGCTTTTCAACGCTGCCTAAACATTTTTATTAACACCCTATAATTTGAATTATAGCATCCTTTCAACTACAAAAATGGGCTGTTAGCCTCTATTTATTATTGGTTTCGTCATAAATATGCTTTACTTCGGGTCTGAATATTTTAATTGTTGGATGTGGCCAATTAGATGGGTGACGGCCTTGCTGATGGTTAGGCAGAGGCGGGCATGTTAATAAGTGAAACAATAAGGGATTAGGCTTTTCTTTGCATTTTATATTGATATGTATATTTTGTTTATAAGAGTCTGATATTTTAGGTATTTGAATCTTCAGAAACTGTAATCTGTACAGTATCTGTAAATGTTTGGTTGTTTGATGTGGAACATTAAAATTGATTGGGTTGATTGAATCATTGTTAAGTTTAACAAGATTGGATTTTTTTGAATCAACGTACCAAGTACTAAGAGATGTTTTGTAGAGTATAAACTTCAATTTCTCACTTTGGTATTTGTTTTTTTGAAGCATTTTGCTCATTCCATCCGTCTCTATGATTGCAACATTTGCCTTTTCTACAGTTAAAAAAAATAGTATTGAGTGGGTAGTGTTTTTTTTTTGGTCCTTTAGCACGCGTGTAAGAGAAAAAACAGGGTGGAGTTATGGGGACATGCTTCTTGGATAACCAATGTAGCGATTTTTTGGTGGACAACCTTTAATGGAAAATGTAGCAATGATTTAGTTAGACTTATGTAGAAATATTTACTGCTACTAATAATTGCGCAGAACTGATACAACTTCATCAGATCATATCTTTGATTGATTTTTGATGTTTTGAGGATTAAACTTTATTGTTGATTGTCTTTTGTGTCCTCAAATCGTTGTGTTACTCGAATGTAAAATATTGCGTTGTATATTTCTGACAGGGTGCGGGTAAATCAGCAGTTTTGAACAGTTTGATTGGTCATCCTGTTTTGGTAAGAGTTAATGTATATTATTTGTGTTCCATATAATAATAATGCACGTTTGTTGAACTGGTTAAGTTGTTTGACAGCCAACTGGTGAAAATGGCGCGACACGAGCTCCCATAAGCATTGAATTAAACAGAGATAGCTCTCTTAGTAGCAAATCCATTGTTTTGCAAATAGACAATAAAACCCAGCAGGTGTCTGCAAGTAAGGCTACTCAATTAAACAAGACCTATTTGTTTACCGCTAGTTTGTAACTATTGGTTGTTAGCATGAAATTGATTTCACATTTAATTCTACAATTTTTGGAACTAAGTGCGTGTAACTAAACCTTGGTCTTGTTATTTTGGCTGAAACAGGTGCTCTTAGGCATTCCCTTCAGGATAGACTCAGCAAGGGTTCTTCAGGAAAGAATCGTGATGAGATATACTTAAAGCTTCGTACAAGCACAGGTTACACTAAAATTTCGTTAAAAAAGTCTCTTGGTGACTGTTCTTTACATTAGAATGTAGAATTCTTGGTTAATTTCTTTGACAAAGTCTCTTTAATTCTTTATTTTTAAATAACCGTGTTTGGTGAAGCATGAGTGTTTTACTTAGGTTTGTTATACTTGTTTGAATGTCTGATGTAGTTTCAATTGTGCTAATTTTGCTAGCTCATGAGACTGGATAATCAAGATCTTGATGAGGTTGTGCCTTTTCTTTCTCTTATTGTGTTCTAACGATTTGCATCTAATCTTTCAGCTCCACCTTTGAAATTAATTGATCTGCCGGGGTTGGATCAACGTATCGTGGATGATTCTATGGTGAGTTGTGTAGATCGGTAAAAGAGGTTTTTGGATCATTCAGTTATAGCAAACTGCATTTTATGTTGGTTAATGTTTCAAGTTGGTGTGTGGTCTTATTTTCTAATTAATCTTTCATTAGGTCAGTGACTATGTCGCACACAACGATGCAATTTTGTTGGTGATAATTCCTGCTTCTCAGACGCCAGAAGTTTCATCATCAAGAGCACTCAGACTGGCTAAGGAGCATGATTCAGAAGGTAAGTTTGATAACTGTGCTGCTGCTGCATTATGCCCATAGAATAGTTTTTATTGGTAATAAAATATCAGTGTCCATGTGTATTTACCTGCGCTTTGTGTGTTAGTCATCACTTGCCTTTTGGTAATCAGTCTTTTTTCTTTTTGGATGCTTGTAGGAACGAGAACAATAGGTGTTATCAGCAAAATTGATCAAGCAGCCTCAGAACCTAAAGCCCTTGCCGCTGTCCAGGCCTTGTTATTGGGTCAAGGACCAAGAAGTACAGCTGATATACCATGGGTTGCTTTGATTGGCCAGTCTGTGTCCATTGCTACTGCTTCGGGGAATGCTGGATCTGAGAATTCCTTGGAAACTGCTTGGCGAGCTGAAAGTGAGAGCCTTAAGTCTATCTTAACTGGGGCTCCCCAAGGCAAGCTTGGAAGAGTAGCTTTGGTGGAATCATTGGCTGCGCAAATACGAAACCGGATTAAAGTCAGGGTTCCAAACATTCTTTCTGGGTATATACTTCTGGCCATTACTCAAGATAACAAATATCAAGCCTGTAGATGTGTCAATACCATGCATTGGGTGCATACATACTTATGGTGGTGGTTTGCAGCTTCTGATGATGGTTTTCTTTTATCAACTTTCTTCCATGAAATGCCTATGTCTATTTATAACATTTTTCCATAAAATGCCTGACAGTGTCCATTTTATAACATTCTTCCATAAAATGTTTCTTGCTTTTATCAATATTTTTTTCCCCCTTTTTTGTATGTGGATGGGCAATTAGTAAATGATTATTTCTTTTCTTCTGATATTTAAGAGGCCAAATTCCTTTAATTTCCCTGTATTGAAAATCAGTTCTATTGGTTTCCAATTTCAAGCATTGGAGCAGTTCAATACCTAAATATTTCCCATTAATGCGTTTTTGTATTTTTCTTGTTTTGTTTATTGCTACAACAGACTTCAAGGCAAATCCCAGATAATTCAAGATGAACTAGTGAAACTTGGCGAGTCAATGGTTTCTAGTGCTGAAGGAACGCGAGCTTTGGCTTTAGAGCTTTGTCGTGAATTTGAAGAGAAATTTCTGAGGCATGTTACTGGCGGTGAGGTATAGAAATCTAAATGTTCTGCTGGTCATTTCACTGTGTGGTGTGGTATATGTCTGATGAATTATTATCCCTATTGCTATTATCATGTCACTTCCATATGAATAATTTATGTGCCAACTACACAATCTTTCACATGGGTTTATGTTTGTATTCTTTCTAACTTGAACTGCATTGTTATCCTTTCTTAGGGAAATGGGTGGAAGATTGTTGCCAGTTTTGAGGGAAATTTTCCAAACAGGATTAAGCAACTTCCTTTGGATAGACACTTTGATATTAACAATGTCAAAAGGGTACTTCACCTATTTGGAATTTTTTCTTTCCTTTTCTCTCCAATGGTTATATTCTATATGTATGATTTAATCTGTTCTAATTTGTCTTGTCTTATTTCTTTTCTTCAGATTGTTTTAGAAGCAGATGGTTACCAACCGTACCTTATATCTCCAGAGAAGGGGCTAAGATCCTTGATAAAGATTGTTCTTGAAATGGCTAAAGAACCATCACGACTATGTGTTGATGAGGTATATATGCATTTAAACTTAATTCTCATCATTACATTAGTTATAGATAAAGGATTACCTTTTTCCTCTTCATTTGGTTTGGGACTCTATAATAAGTCTTACTAGACACTACTTCAAACAACATAGTTCGTTTATTTGTAAACTGGTTGCATTATGTCTGTGGCGTATTGTTGCTCAATAAATTGTTCTACTTGAGTATCCTCTTTTTGTAGAAGGCCATGCTACGAGTTTACGATATTTTTGGTGCATATATGTTTGTCTAAAATTTGTTGGCTTTGTACTTGCCCATTTTACTTTATTAATTTTTTTTTTTCCATTTTCGATATAATAGGTGCATCATGTACTGGTGGATATTGTATCTCAAGCTGCAAATGCTACACCAGGCCTCGGAAGATACCCACCATTCAAAAGAGAGGTAATGTGTTCTTTTGGTTCATTATATACCAGGTTTCTAGATTTTCCTATCTTGTGTTAAAATGGGAGAAAAGTAGTTGCAAAGCAATTGATAGAGTTTAAAGTAAAACAGCTTCCTCCCTTGCTTTCCTGAAACAGGTTATCGCAATTGCAAGTGCTGCGCTTGATGTGTTTAAAGGTAAAGCAAAGCAAATGGTTGTTGACTTAGTAGATATGGAGCGTGCCTTTGTTCCACCACAACACTTTATTCGTTTGGTGCAGAGACGGTATGTTCATAACATCGATTACACTTTGTTTCTACAATTGTCTTAAGTATTGATAACAGTGGTCCCCTGTCTTCTCCCTCCCTCTCCTTTTTTTGTAAGGGAGGGAGCAGGGTAAGGTGATAACACACTTGAAGTAGCCTTTTGGATGAGATAGTTCAAATGAGAAATCGAAATAGTAGAATTGCAGAGGGACTATAGATTAGGAATTTGTCAATCATTGTCTTAGGGTTTGATTGCCAATAATGGAAAATTTTTGCCCTATATAGCTGCACGTTAGCTATGGCTATCAAGCCCCATGCAGGCTATGAAAATATAAGATAAAATCTGTTTTTACATATTTTTTCTTTCAATTGTTTGCCTAGTGTTCTTAAATTATTATTATTTTTTTTTTTTATATTTGAGCTGCTAGGATGGAGAGACAAAGACGCGAAGAAGAGGTAAAGAGCCGATCTTCCAAGAAAAGTTTAGAAGCGGAGCAGTCGATGATGAATAGGGTAGGTTCTCTCGTGTTTGGTTGTATTTCAAATTTGTAAGTTAGGTGATGGCTAAGCTCAGCCACACAGGTAATATGATGCCTTTCAAACTGTGTCTTTTTTTTTCACTGAATATTCTGAAGGTTTTTATCTTTATTTAGGCAACAAGTCCTCAGACAAGCAGTCAACAAAGTGCTGGGAAATCAATGAAGGATTCGAAGTCTGACAAAGACAAGGACAAGGATAAAGAGGGACAAGAGGTGTCTGGTCTGAAGACAGCAGGGCCTGAGGGAGAGATTACTGCAGGTTTGCCCCTACCCTAAAAGTATACATCAAAAACAATGAAAAGAAACGTCTTGATTCTGTTTCTGTAGAGACGTGTATCGTCATTGATGTAGTTAGGATTCATCTGCACATATCTATATGATGAATAATTAAAGGAAAAATTGCCAGCTAATAAAATATAACCTGGGTTCTTTTTGGAAAAAATAGGATAAAGGTTGATTTATTAGGAAATTTACAAAAGGTGGGTATATAAGAAAAATAACTAAAGGTGGGTTATTACTGTCGGTCTTTCCTATTATTAAACCACCATTATTGCTAGAAACCTTGACCTTTAATTTGCAATATCGCTAATCAGGGTCTGATTGTTTATGACTGTATATGTTTTGACATGCCTGCTAATTCATTTTTTTTAATTTTGTGACTCCTCATATTGATTCATGTCTAGCCGGCCCCAAATTAATTTGGGACAAAGGCTTTTTTGTTGTTGTATTCATTTATTTTTATTTTATAAACTGCTTATATGAAATTAGTATGCAACATAGTTGAAATGATTGAAGTGTTTTTGGGGGGAGTTTGGTTGAGCTACTATTGTATTTTGCGATTTCTTTTTTGCTAAGTTGTTATTGTTGAGGTTTAGGGTAGGGATTTTGCGTGAGCTTCTTTTGGAGGTTGGAGGTTGGAGTTGGATAACACTTGATAACTCTTGAGAAAAAGAGAAAGAATGATTAGTTTTGTGCCATAATATGGGGATTTTGACTGATGGTTGGATAATTGAGGTGATGTTTTGACATCTTCAATTCTTGAGTGAATAATTTTAGCACTATGTTTGGAGGGTTAGTAAAACGGAGGGATACAATTTCCCTCCCATGTTAGAGGTATAGATGGAAAATGCGAGGTGACTCACTCTCTACTTCTCTTTCTCTTTCGTCTTTTTCCTTCCCCTCCTTTCCCCCTCGCTATTGTTGTCCAAACATAGTGTAACATTTTAATTTCTAAACCAGAATATAGCCATATAGGTGGGCAGCTAAACCATAGACTTGTAGTATAATAGTCTAAGACTCTTAGTAGCTGGATGAAAATTATAGACATTCAGCAGAATGAGAGGTTTATCCAATGAAAAATGATATCTTACAAACCTTGTTCTATTTTGTTGCACATTATTGATCAAAGCACATTCAGCAGCTTTCTTAACTGAACTTGTCTTCTGAACTCTGTACTGCTTTCATAGCATATATGTGTCCTTAGTGCCTCAGCTTGTTTTGCTTTATTCATTTTTTTTTTTATTGTAAATTTCAGGTTTTTTATTGAAAAAGAGTGCTAAAACAAACAGTTGGAGTAGACGGTGGTTCGTGTTCAACGAAAAAACTGGAAAGGTTTGTACATCTAACTCTTAAATCTCTCCGTGTTTGATTATCCGTGAAATCAACAATATTTTTGGTTGCTGAGTAATTTTTGCAAAGTATCTATGACATTGAGGTGATGTAGTTGGGGTCCCTTTTGCGTCTTTCATTTAGTCGAACATTTAAAACTTTTACAATAATGTTTGCTTGTTCGAAACCTCGTAGTTTTAAAAAATTGATACGTTGCTGAATAACTTCGACTTGCAGTATTCTTGTTTAGGGGTGGGTTTAAGTTGTTATTTTTTGACGGGCATAGTGTTATAGTAAAAGTTGTGATTTTTTATTTTAAAATTTTGGATCTGGTGATTTTTGTTATGGTTGTGTGTACACATACACGCTAACAAGTGTAGATTTAAGATCATTGTGCTTATGGATTGGTTTGAATGCGTTTCCTGTGCAGCTTGGGTACACAAAAAAGCAAGAAGAACGTCATTTTCGTGGTGTAATTACTTTGGAGGTACGAAGCACCACTACAATTACTTGATACTTATACAGTTTCAGTTTCATTTTTCCAGTTGATTTTTGTTGTAGTCCTGGCATGGTATCCCATACCATACCAGGATTTACATTCTTCCTTTTGTTGAAGTGATAAACAGCTTTACTGTGCTTATTAGTTCATGTATTTCTCAATTGCCAACGTTTATCTCTGACCTCACTTTGTTTAGACTCTGGAATGTTACTACTGTTGCTTAATGCTTGAAAATGCATATCTTGTTATTGTTGTGATGATAAGCAATGTTATGTTTTTGCATGGAAGATACTGTTAACTTTAGATATCTGCTTAATATTATTTATGCATGTAGACTTGCTTTTTCTATATGGCCTTATCCTTTTGCCACTGGCCTTTTTATTGACCTACTTGCTAATGATGTCTCAGGAGTGTCAAATTGAAGAAATTTCTGATGAGGAAGATGCCCCTCCAAAAAGTTCCAAGGATAAAAAGTCAAATGGGCCTGATAAAGGTCCCAGTCTTTCATTCAAGTTGACGAGTAAAGTACCATACAAGACTGTTCTTAAAGGTGTGAGAAGCATTGCACGTTGTATTTTTATTGATTTCTGTGATTAAGTTTGGTTCTAACTTCTAAGATTTTGTTTATTTGATATGCAGCGCACAGTGCTGTCCTGCTGAAAGCAGAGAGTGCGACGGATAAGGTTGAATGGTTGAACAAGCTGAAAAGCGTCGCAACACTTAAAAGTGGTCAAGGAGTTGCTGAACATGGACTCCCAATGCGTCAAAGTCATTCTGATGGCTCTCTTGTGAGTTTCTCTTTCTCGGATTTGTTAGGGATGGGGTTGATGAGGCAATGTATATATTGATATAATAGCTTCATATTATAACTAATAAGTCATGGGTGAAACAAATTATATTTTTCAAGAATTATGACACTTTTTTGGGACTTTGGGTCTTCTTGGTGTGCCTATTAGGTTGAATTTGCATTAGATATAAATCTTTAATTTTTAACTTAACAGTTTCAGATGGTTTTGTGGCATCCTTTTTTGACTATGTCAGTACTTTAAACCATGTTACAGGATACCATGGCCAGAAGACCTGCAGATCCCGAAGAGGAGCTTCGCTGGATGTCTCAAGAAGTTCGTGGATATGTAGAAGCCGTTCTAAATAGCCTTGCTGCAAATGTGCCAAAAGTAATCATCCCAAATTTTCAGCTAATCCCCTCTGTGTCATGTACTCAATTTCTTAGATTTTTTTTTCCATTCTTGGTTGAACAGGCTGTTGTTCTTTGCCAAGTGGAGAAAGCAAAAGAGGACATGCTCAATCAATTGTATAGTTCGATAAGGTTAGGCCTTTGTGTGATATCTTATTGCTTTGATATTTTCTGTCTCTGCCTATTATAATCTGAATAGCCTAACTCGAAATCCCTGTACCATAGTGTCTGTTGAAAAATTATTGATGTCACTACTCACTATGTCAGACCATTAGAGTTGGTCAGTGGAAGCTGTGTGGGCATTGGCGTTATAGGATGAGATAGCTGGGACTGTGTACTCAGGTTCTGGAATAGGATCTTTAGTCACATAGACCAAAGACTTAGTTTTTGTGAGACAGTGTATTGAAAAGGACGTGAATTTTCTCTGAATGGGCGTAGTTTGATCTTGTGAGACAAATATTTACCTTAGCTGACATCTTCGTACAGGACTCTCAATGTATTGAGGAGCAATTTAAATGCCTAACCCTCTGTCCCTGTTTTCCCTCTTTCTTTGTTCAATTTCCTTCTACTGTATACGTGTACATGTTGTTCGCACCATTCTACTGATATATCTCCATCTGCTTGTCCATCCTCCTAAGCTCTTGTGTTGAACACCAATTGGGAAATGAAAGATGGGCTGAGGGAGCAGCTTTTTTTGGTGATAGAAGCAGCTGCAAGTTACCTTTTCTGTAGGTATTGTAAAGCTTGATTAGCTAGGCAATACATGGTTATTGGGTTATGGTATGTGTGAAAGGTGTAAGCGGGTTTTAGGAAATTTGTGAGATATTTCATATTTATTCACACGAGATCAGAATATAACTGAAATACTGTGTGGACCCTACCCGAAAAAGAAATAGGAGATCCTATCGAGATCGAACGAAATTGATAAAATTTATATATATTATTGGACAAAGGGGGCTATTTGCCTATTTGATAGGGATGATATTCTTATGATCAATTTCATTTACAGTACGTACCAAGAAATTAAATCATTCGGTCTGGCCTAAGAGTTTATCTATACTATTTCATCTTTGCATACGAGGTTTCAGGTCATTTGAGCAACATGGTTTTCCCTTCTAACCACCATGCCATGTATCACTTTGATGATATTTATTACTGTATTCTTTTTTAGAAAGTCATTTGGGTCTTGTTTGATTCTTTTTAATGACTTTCTAAAATTTTGTCATTCTTTCACTCATTGTCAAATATCAATATCATCACTGAGTTTCTATTTCCCGTATATTCATTTTGTGGAAAGCTCATATCTGCCTTATTCTATGTGTTATTTGTATGTGGTTGGATTTATTACTGATCTTCCTTAAATTTTTTTTGGCGGCATTGCAACGCTCTGTTCTCAGTTCCCAGAGCTCTGCAAAGATTGAAGAGCTCCTCCAAGAAGACCAGAATGTGAAACGCAAACGAGAGCGTTATACAAAGCAGTCATCTATTCTATCAAAACTTGTGAGACAACTAAGCATACATGATGATCGGGCAGGTGCTGCATCTGATGGTGCTAGTGGTGCAGGTAATTATCTAATCTAGTCTCTAATATACCGCCATTACCGTGTCCACCTCTTCCTATTCCAATGCTTAATATTCTTTATGTTTCCCAAAATACTGCCTCCGTTTTTTTTTTGTTGCAACTTTTGGGTATAGATTTGGTAAAGCTGGGAACAATGAAATCCGTTTTGCCCTTCATGGTCTTACCTGCCTAGGAGGTGTTCCAATTCTCTGTTCACAATAAATTATATTCAGTCAATAAGAATGCAATATAGGTTATGTCCAACTCAATGACAAACATAAACCAGAGGAATGCTAGCTGGGGCTGTGAGGTGGCTACCACCCTATGACGCCTACTGAACATGGTGACAAGGGATTTTTATGGCTAGTTGGCTGGGTTTGGATACGAGATTGTACCTCATACCCAATCATATAACAGTGACTAAGAAACTGACTCGTAGTGATGATTATTTTCTGAGAAAAACTAAGCAACTGTGATTAATAAAAATGTACTACAGGTTTACAATTATCAAATTTAATTAGAATTATCTATTTTATCATAATACAATTATTTGATTAATTACAATTGTTATTGAGAAAACTCATTGTAGCATATCACGTATGTCTTAGACTTCTTAGTAGCTTTGCTTGCAAGACTTTTAAGCTGTGACTGAGACACAAATTGCATTTCATGCCTAGGTCTTTAATTTCAAAAGCTGACCATACTAAATTTTTAATGCAAGTGAATATGAACTGAAATAATCATTAAAGAAGCATATGACCTATCTTTTAACCGACTGGGTAGATTGTTGGGTGTTGGTTTAGAAGGTATTTGTGGGTGTTGCAGCATTTATTCATGCCAGGAAGTATGTTGGTTTAGAAATGGGTATTTGTGGGTGTTGCAGCATTTATTCATTCCAGGAAGTATGTTGGTTTAGAAATGGGTATTTGTGGGTGTTGGTTTAAATTGGATTATGGGTACTGGTATGGGAAACTTTACTTAATCGCTGCACCCTGCTCTGGGTGGATACCGATCAACTTATTGTCTTAAATTGCTCATTTTTTAATTGGATTGCACTTGCAAGCTTCACAGCTCATTTTGTGATTGTAACACAACTTTCATGGAAGGGAGAGGTTTACAATACCTTTTAAAACATCTTTGGTGGAGGGACTTGATCTTATTTATTTGGTTGATACTTGTTTCTCCCTTTATTATGTTACTTCCTGCTTGCAGTGGATTGGTCTGTTCTTTGAGCTTTTGAACATTTATCATACTGAAATGTATCTCCTGGTGCGGATTCCAAACTATTAACGTCACTTAAAATTTGGTCTTAAATTTTGTGCAGAAAGCAGCCCCAGAACAGGGGGGTCAGGGGCTGGTGATGATTGGAGAACTGCATTTGATGCTGCTGCAAATGGGACTTCAGATTTGTCAAGGACCCATAGTCGTCGGTATAGTGATCCTGCGCAAAATGGTGATCTGAATTCTGGATCTGGGTCGTCAAGCTCAAGCAGCAGGCGCACACCAACACGATTGCCCCCTGCTCCACCAAGATACTAGATTCTCATGATGATGATCAATGGGAGATTATGATGACTGATTTTATGAGTTGTGTAATTCATGTTGGGGTGGGTATTTTTATCTTGCTCCTTGCTATTGAGCATTTCTTCTGCTCTCCTTATATGTTGAATAGTTTTTGTAGATTGGGAGGGAAAGGATAGGCGATTCTTGTAGATAAATATTGGTCCGTGTTTCAATTCACCATTGACGATTTGATTTTGAGATGTATCGGCAGTTTGTTCATTAAAATTTCCTTGTTCCTCTCACTTTTCTAGGGAAAATGATGTCTTTTACACAAAGATTGTTGAGAATATTTTTGGCCTTGATTATAGAAGATAATGAGCGAATGGGGAATCAGTGTGTTCCCATGGAATACTTGCATATATAAGCATGATAAACTTGATGCATGATTGCAGTCCAAGTGTTTATAATTAGTGTTAATGTAATCTTGTGATTTGAAATTTTGCATACAGAATTATGAATTTATATCCGCTTGATTTTACTCATGCCAACATTTTTTTTTTTTTTTTTTGACAAATATGCCAACATAATATTGATGTCCAATAACATTTACTCTAGGATAATCTGGTTAGATAATTTTGTCGTAGGTGGAGATATTTCAAGATGTTTGCGTTGGTTGCAATTTAATTTCAATTTTAGCATGGTTTGCTATTCTAGCTCTGAAGTGTATTTCACTATCTAGAATTTTTTGTTATATCAATGATAAACATTCATGATTGCGCTAGTGCATCTAATTTACTATCTCTTTATCATATTAGTTGTATCGTTTTGACATAAATAAAGAGGAAAAATGTCAAATTGTTGCAACTAATATTATACGGAGGTAGACAAGTAGTACACAAAAATAGATTTCCTTCTGCTAATAAATATTGAGGGTTTCTTCCTCAATTAGGTGATTTGATCTACACTTCTGATGCAGTGAATATGAAGTCATTTCATGTTGCATTAACAGTTTGTTGGATGTCTGAGCAACGCTATACATTTTATATACATACCTCTAGAGTAAGAGGGAGCAAATAACTGTATATATCCTTGAGGAAAGATTTCATTTAAGTACATATTCAATCTTCATCTTGTAAAACCTAGTCTTTTCTGCACTGTAGTTCAGGATTCTGTTAAATCTTATTTCTCAAAAAATTGGAAAAAGAATCGTGCATTCATTTCTCAAATATCCCATTGAATGTCATCCTTATAGGGCCCAGATTCTCGTAATACCTTCATCACAAGCATCATCTGTGTGAAGACACAGCGGCAGAGATTATTAAAACCAAAAACGCAAATAAGTTAATTGTTTTAATTGACTAAACTGACCCTCAATTCAATAACTGAAGGATGGAAACACTTTGTAAAAGGAGAAAATACCTGGTCAGTTTCTCGTGCTAGAAAATCTTTTATAGCTTTACGAAAATTATCATCAACGATGTAATGGCAGCTATAAGTTGCCACAGGAAGGTATCCGCGCTGAATTTTGTGCTCACCCTGAGCTCCTGCTTCCACTTTGTCCAAATTAAATTCAATAGCAGCTTCTATTGCCTATAATGCATACAAACAAACAAACAAACAACCATGAAACTGAAGTTAATACCTGAACAAGCTGAAACAAATCAAGCCCTTTCTAAATGAGAGCTAGTCCAGCTAGAATAGTAGATATCAAAAGCTAGCTTCAACATAGCTCTTAAGCCATTAAGTCATAGTAGATTCATATCTGAAAAGCTGAAAACCATATCTATAGTCTAACGCAAACAGTAGAACTTTGTAATCCTGAAACTATTGTCAATCTATTTCTACCCCACTATTTTCTCAATGTTTTAATTTATCTCTGCTTCAATATCTAGTTCAGCACATTGTTATTACATGAAAATAAATTTTTTGAGACAAGCACCAACAGAGTGGGAATTAATAAAAGTTGCAGCAGTCGAGGCCCTTTTATTCTTCATTATCAGTATCACAGAGTGGAGAGTTGCATACAGCTCGTAGGTCTAAGAAAGTTTTCAAGTGAAAGGTACTACACTGTTTCATGATCATGCAGCCCCCTTCTTGTTTAAAGCAGAACAGACAGATGGAGGGCACCACAGATACAAGTGCCAGAAATCACAACGTCACCGCAAATTTGAACATGATTGTGAAATAGTTCCAGAATTCACTTATATAGCAGTATGTCCATACAATGATTAACATAAAATCATGCAACCAACATAAGAAGATAATGTAAGGCGTATTTCACAGGCCAAGTCAGTTTGAACAAACCTGGTAGTAACATGCTTCAAAGTGCAAACTAGGATAGTACGATGCTGGATGACATCCCCACAGGCGTCCATACAGGGTATCACCTCCAATTAGATTAAGGGCCCCAGCAACAAGTTCACCCTGTTCCTCAGCAATGACTAGCAGCACTCGATCTCCCAACTTCGATGCCATGTTGTGGAAGAAATCCCTTGTCAAGTAAGGAGTACCCCACCTACGTATAAGAAATAGCATAGAGATGACTAATCTTGTCACTTTTACTATGCACTTGTGTCAAATCTGTTACTAATTCATCACAACTAGAATGATGAGTAATTCATGCAGGAATATGCAAAAAGGTTGTGAAGTCTACTTGTTGTCAGTAGTATTCTTGTAGAATTCATAGAATGTGTCCCAGTGCTTCGCCTGCCACATGCAGATTTTACAATTTAAGCCGCTTGAAATGACAAGCAAATTAGAGATCATAAATTAAGTCGCTTAAATTGACAATCAAGGGTAAACAAAAAAAGGTCGCAAAAGTTTTAACTCTTTGAGATTGCATACATGTCAGAATAAAGCTTGAAATCATTGGCAATTTGGCATGAAAAACCCATGTCATGAAGTTGAAAATCCTCTACCGGTGATAAATCTAGATAATTTGGTAAATTCGTAAAAGGCTTTTTGCAACCGATAGAGATAAATTCACTCTGAGAAAGAATTTCTCAAAGATTGCTTCTCCTCATGATTACAACATTGTCAAGAACTTTATGATCTCTGTGTAAATGTGTAATCATGGTCCACCAACAACAATATCCAACAAGAAGCATTTAGGCATTTATCCTAGAACGTAACTGTCCATCAATAAACAAATTAGGGGAAAGTAACAAACAAAATTAAGCTTCCAGTGGTCTTTGTCCCCGCTCATGAGGACCAGGTGAAACTTCCAATGCAATAACCCATCCCAAGAAGGCCAAGCGTACCTCCAAGCAAAGCATGCTAAGCCAACCAATTTTAAATGTAGAAAATCTTATAATATGGGGCTCCTACAGTCCTAGAAGTAGATGTATCTCATTGATAAAATAAATATCGTTTATGATCTCGAGTAAAGCACCCTCAAGCCATATAATGGTTGTGCTTAAAAAAGTAAATATTTCATTTGTCCCCTATTGTTGAAGTCTTGAGAATGAGCCCCAAAATCTTTCCAACTTTCAAAACAAGCTACCCTCATCTATATACACCTTATTACATTTGCTAAGGTTTCACTCCTAAGGTGACTCCAAGTCAAATAAGTTTAAAATTGAAGTAACTTCACATATGAGAGACCAAGATGGAATAATCCTTTCTGGCATATTTCTCAAGTCTTTTAAATGCACTTCAACCGTAATCTAGGGTGTTACAAGGATCAGACTATGTTAATACACGCCAACTCCTAAATTGGTTTAGAGTCAAATTCAATAAACTACCACAAGAAATACAACTAAAAGCTATTTGTAAAAGCGACCCAACTAAAAATAGCACACAAAATAATACAGCATTACTAATCATATAGACCAGTTTAGTAAGGATGTTAAGGTTTAAGAACTAAGAACACTCACATAAGTTACTAGCATATTAGTATATAACAAATGTAAGTACCTTTATCTCCGATCCTCGAAGACGCTTCATAGTTAAGTTCTGTGCAGAAATCTGTAACACAAAGCATAATTCAATCAGGAATTCAGGAGGCTGGAATATTGGAATCTATAATTAGCAATTTTGCTGGATCAACACCCATGAATAAGTAAGGATTTTAACAAGAAGGTATATTGTATTAATAGATACATAAGAATGAAAGTATCGAATATATATACATATATATATATATATAGAACCAACCTTTTTGCGTTCTTGGCGAATATTTTTCCTTTTACTTTGTTTCAAATCCATCAAGAAATCATTGAAACTGTACCAAAGAAATACAACAGAACATCCATAAGATTATGATGCTCGAGTATATCTGTGATAATTTATACACTTGTTCTATACCACGATATGCCTAAGGCATATGGATGAGAATCCATCCCTTCGTTCCATTTCCACATCAATTTTTACAACTCAAGTGTATTATTTGAAGAGGAGTTTAAGCTACTATTTTAATCCTGTTAAAATAGAGACTTTCCATTTGTACAACAACTACACACTCTCATATATAAGAGAACAAATGAGAGAAAGAAAATGAAAATTAATGTGATGGAGACAGGGACAGAGACATTGATAACATTAGCCAAATAACAAAAGTATTGCAATTAATTTGAAGAAGTTTTTTCCAGAGAATAGAAGCGTAATACTAGAAAGTGAGAAGGATCAATCTCATTGTTTATTGATTGAAAGTTATATTTTTTGAGCTTATTTTTGAGCTATTTTTTCATGAACATCAAGTGCATCTATTTAAGTCATTTTAACTTTATTTTTGATGTACCTTCAGCTCAAATAATAAAGATGGAGTTCAAAAAATAATGCAAATAAAATTTTTTTCCCCGCTACGGAAAAAGGAAACTAAACTATAAAAAAGAAGAAGATTATTTCAACTAAGGCAGTACAGCTTTGCACACGGAATTGAAAGCATTTTCTAAGGCCAAATTTATGAACTTATATTCCTAAAGGGATAGAAAATAGTGAAATACCGATTTTGACTTCACTTACTCCTTGTAATTTCTATTTGTCCAGTGGTATTGCATGCCAATTCTCTGTAAGAAGCCCTTCTCATTCATTCCATTCCACTGACTTTCAGTTGAAAATGTAACATGCATTGATGAGACCTGAAACTGGCATAAGACACGTATAAATAATATTGGGACTAAATCTTTGTTGTAGAGTTGTTTATGAATTGATTATAAAATAGAAGACAAAGCAAAAGGCATGGTAAAAGTAGGAAATTGCAGTAAAGAAGTACCCTATTAGTGAGATCCTTCAATGCAGACACGATAATATCAAAAACATCATCTTTCCAAATTGTATTACGAAGTAGAATTCTTGGGCCTGTGACGGGAGTGAATGGCACACAACATTGTAACTTGGGATAGTACCTCGAACCATAGGTATAGTAGGCATTGGCCCATGAATGATCGAAAACATATTCACCATAAGAATGACTGGATGCTCATATAAGGAGCACAATCGAAAGTCAGTACATAAGCTAAGTGATGATGAATAATCCATTTGTGAGACTTATTATGGGAAAGCACCTTTTGAGATATAGTGGAACCACACCAATGACATTGTCAACTTCATCCTTGGCGATTAAGTGACTTGGTGTCCATCCGGTTTCCTGAAGGAATTATCATAAAATATATATATAGCGTCCACACACACACATGGGAAAGGAGTAGAGGGATTTAGAAAGAGGGAGAGCAGTGGTAAACCTTAACAGAACAATAAGACTCTTCTAAGCTAGAAAGGAAGGCGTGAGACAGAAAAGGGTTAAACTTAAGAGGTCCATTTGTATCCAAAGAGCAAGCGTCCCATTGTTGTGATGAAACTTGAGAGATAGAGGAAACTACGGAAAGGGAAACCACCTTGTTTGGTACACCATTCTGTGAGGGTGGGAGCAGTAAACACATACATGTCAATATAAAACTTAAAACACCATTACAATTAAAAACAAGGGTCAAAGAGAGTGAGGAGTAGCTCAAGTGGTAAAAGCTTCCCTCCCGGTTCCAGGAGATTCTCATCCCCGCCCGCCCTTGTGGCTCCCTAGCAGCACCAAAAAAAAAAAAAAAAAAAAAAAAAA
>PYUH01003971.1:3359293-3399888 GCA_016808085.1 Suaeda aralocaspica | reverse complement strand
ATATATATATATATATATATTAAGGGGGGTTATTTTGTTTCAATGATGACAGCAAAAAGGTTGTACATACAGTTGGTGATTATGAATGAATATGTAAAATGTGAACAAAATCTCCACCAAAAAAAAAAAAAAAAGAAATAAAGAGGAAAATAGTATATATTGAAGGAATCCATGGAAAAGAAAGAGAGGAAAATAAGGGGATTTGCCAAAAAGCAAGAGGACGTGAGTGTAGAAAAAAAGGAACAAGAACAAGTGTGTGTTTTACGTTACTTTGCGTTTGATTTCGGTCAAATTTTTTTTTTTTTTCCAAAGTTGGAGGGGGTCTATTAATGTATCTTAATCTTTGCCTTCCTTTACAACGGTTGGAAAGTTTTTCCCTTTTTTTTTTTTCTGATAAAAAGAGCAGGTATATCGTGAAGTAAAGTCATCAGTGAGGAATGTGATTTCTTTGCAAGAAGGGTCAATACACCCTCTCATGAGTCATGACCATTGGGAGCATCATTAATTGGGTAATTGTTGTCAATATGATCCATCACGCACAACATAATAGTCTAGTCGAACGTGCCATGTTTGATGCTTGGACTGTAGATGGTGAGCAATCATGTCACAAATACACAAGTAGTATACTCAACGGTTTTTTAATGCAGTGGTGATTGAGGCTGCACTTGGTTGGAAAAACTCAAATTCGATCCCCCACAACAACAATTAGGAATGTGCTTGGAACCTAAGTATCCACCTAAAATTAAGCCCCTAAAGTGGATTGGCTCAAAGGGTGAACCGGATGGAACACCAACGAAAAAAGAAAAAAAAAAAAAAAAAAAAAAAAAAAAAAAAAAAAAAAAAAAAAAAAGAAACACACGGGTAGTATTCATGTTCTAAGATTCAAAAGTAGAAAAACAAAAATGGCAAATAATCCAAAGATGGAGAACAAAATAAAGTTACTAACCAAGAACTCAAGAAGTTTTGAGGTTTTGAATAACCCACTAACAATATTTAAACGACATTTCAGTATCCAGAATTTTTGTTTTCCAGTGTGTAACCACATCAAACAAAATATATATCTGCACAAAAGAATCAACATTGACAGAAGATCAGCAGAGTAGACCACAGGCTCATAACTCCAAGCTACCACCATCCATTTTAAAAACCTATGTAAGAAGAGAGCCTATATATTCCGGTTTTCAAAATCCCATTATCTTGGAACTTAATACAAGCAAGGGCTCCAAGGCACTTGGATCGAACTTGCGAGCGAAAAGGTAACACTGCATTGTTGTCTCCGAGTTATACAAACACTTTTTCCAATAATACCTGATACTCTGTATGAAATTTTCAGTAATATTCTCTTTCACATATGTAGTAGGATGAGGTCCACCCAATGACCAATCCACCCATGTAACGGTGCGATTAGAATTTAAGGAGGCGTGGTACATGTTGAGGTAAGTAGGAATGTAGTGTTCATCGGGAAAACAAGGTGGATGACAGTATTTCCTATATAAATCATAGTATTTATAATCTGATACTATGTCAATAGCCAATTTTCTGGTCATTTCAAACCACTGAGCCCCTTTTCTCCAATGATAAACCTCGATCATGGGGCTCATATGTCGATCATAACGACCACGACCAAAACGGCTAGGATCATCGTACGACTCCACGAAACTTAGGGTGGATTCCATGAGATATTTGTACACCGTTTGGAAATTGTAAACCGGGATGCAACTCTCAGAAAGAAGCACAAAACGCTCATTAGAGAAGTCAAGGAGAGCATTGGCTAATAGCCTTTTTTCTGCATCTGCCAGGGATACATCACCCCAGGAAACTTCCTGTAAACATGAATGAAAAGAATTAATCATCTTGTTTCAGGGTCAGATCGAGGCAGCAGACAGTGAGGAAAAGAATTTAAACATATCAAATGCTGCTACCAACCCTTTGCAGACAAAATATACATGTGCATATCAAATCCTTTCCACACTATTGTCCTTAGTGGCTATAGTCTAACACATTGACACAAAGTAAAAAAATTTACTGAATAAGTTTTATCCAAGCTGGGTAAAGTAGACGAAAATATTGATGTTGCATCCCAAAGGATGATATTATGATTCAAAAGCACTCAAGTGACACAGAAATGAATCAGTAATTTAACCCAAAAGAATGAGCAGATGTCCAAATCTTGAAGTGAACAATGAAACATAGTTGTTGAAAAACTAATGTTTGAAATATCCAATCATGTGATATAAATTTGGTATGAAACACTACCAATTCCGACAGAAGAAAGGAAATTTGTGATTCAAATTTGAGGCAATAAGTGGATGTAGTAGTCAGAAGTTAGAACAGAAAATATGGTTTTGTTAGAATTACACAAAAATCCTGAAAACCATTAACAAAGATGCTAACTTTACTCCTTAATAAAAGCTCCTTATAATATAAGTACAAAATGGAAAACACAAGATCAATAATCTATTCATGGAACCCCATTGTGAGTTGCAAGATCCTATTATTAACAATAATTAGTTATAATGGATTAACCCAAATCATCATAGAAAAAAAAATGGGCATATTTTTGGAGATAAATTTGATAAAATTGATGGGTCAATTAAATGAGTATAATAAGAAGCATAAATAGATAAAAGTACCTTATTAGGAATTTGGCGGCCAAAGAAGACAGAAAGAGGAGAGACATCAAGGGTAAAACCAACTTGAGTATGGACATAAATAGAGAATAAAGGATGATGACCACTAAAAAACCTCTCCCACAAACGCAATAGAGGCAAAGGACCTCTAGTCAAAAACATGAATGCAACTTTAGGGACCCTCTTGTAAGGGTATGCTTGAATTGAAGGCAACATTGAAGCCTTCCAAAACAGCTCATCATCAGATAGTTGGTGATTCAACTGTTTTGGACGAACTATATTCTCAAAACTCATACAATCAATCTCTTCACATTTCGAAGCAGTTGAGCAACTAGCAGTAGTAATAACGGTATGATGTAGATTTTTTTTGTTGATATTGGAGTAGATCTTGGTGTAATTCTCTAAAGATAGAGTTGACTTTTGAGAGCTGTAAATTAATCCACTTACAATCCCACCAATGAATACCAGTAAGCATACAGCAAGCCTTATTACTTTGGAAGATGCGTCTTTTTTACCTTGATTTATTGTTGTTGTTGTTGTTGTTGTTATTTTCTCTATATCTTCCCTTCCTCCTCCAGCTCCCGCTCCTGTTGCTCTATTAGATTTCAACATTTTTTTCCTTTGCTGGGAATTATTATTATTTTTATTATTCATGCTCATTCATCATCAGATCATAATATATATTGACATATCTATTATCTATCAATCAATCAATCATGGATGTGCTGTACATCCGCTAAATTTTTTTTTTTTTTAATACAGTTTCAGTTGAATTCTCAAAGAAAAAGAGATCAACTGCAGTCTGCCGATTCTTATTTTTATTTTTATTTGGGTTGGTGAGGAGTAAAAAACTTACTAGTTGAAAAAAAATGAGAAAATTATATATGTGTCAGTGTGATTAAAAATGGGGAATTAAGGGTCAACAATTTGACGTGTTAACGTACTAATGGTATGGCTGTTGGCAAAATCGAACAACAAAATTCATGTGGAGGACTACTAATAATTTAATTACCATCTACTTTAAACTAACTTAGGCTCTGTTCTCTTCACGGGATTTGGCTGAAATGGAATAGAATGGAATGGATTGGATTGGAATGGAATGAAATGGCTGGGATTAGAATGGATTGTCGAGATTAGAATGGATTAAAATTGATTGTCGGGATTAGAATGGATTGGAATGGATTGTCGGGATTAGAATGGATTGCCGGGATTAGAATGGATTGTCGGGATTAGAATGGATTAAGGATTCCAATTTCTCATGGTCCCCAAAATATTGAACGTGTAGCTGATTTAGATTTCACTAATCCGACACGAACAATGTTAATGAGAGACATTCGTGCAAATATTGCAGATAAAATATGGCAAGATGTGTGTGCTGGAAATATGAGGTTCCAAGATGATGATGCTATAGAGGAGGAAGAAATATACGAGGATAATTGAAGCACTTCTTTATCTACTTGTAAGGATTTTGTATCTACAGTAAATTATTATGTAATAAAAATGTAGTAAAAAAAAGAGCAAATTTGTTATGAACATTATTGTGTCATCAAGATTTAAATTTTCAAGAGTTTAATTAAGAATTTAATTTTAGTTAAGATTTAAATTTTCAAGAATATATTGTCGGGATTAGAATGGATTGTCGAGATTATAATGGATTATAATGAATTGCCGGGATTAGAATGGATTAGAATGGATTGTCGGGATTAGAATGGATTAGAATGGATTGACGGGATTAGAATGGATTAGAATGGATTGAAATGGATGACCCGGGAATGGAATGGAATGGATTGGAATGGAATGGAATGGAATGGAATGGATCGGGATTGTAATCCCGTAAGGAAAACATAGCCTTAATGTTTAAGGCTCTGTTCTCTTCACGGGATTAGAATAGAATGGAATGGATTGGATTGGAATGGATGGGATTAAAATGGATTAGAATGGTTTGTCGGGATTAGAATGGATTAGAATGGATTGCCGGGATTATTATTATCATTAGTTATTAATATTTTGTAACAATGGTAATTATTTTTTAACATTGAAATTATTATTATTATTATTATTATTATTATTATTATTATTATTATTATTATTATTTCCAAATAAAAAAAATTGCCTGTTGATTTCAGCTTAATTTCAGTTTGATTCGATTCGGCTCTAATCAATTCAGGTCAGTTTAGCTCCAATCAATTAATTTTAATTCAGTTCAATTAAAGGACCAAAATATGCTCAACCATTTATATCTACAGTAAATTATTATGTAACAAAAATGTGGTAAAAAAAAAAGCAAATTTGTTATGATCATTATTGTGTCGTTAAGATCTAAATTTTCAAGAGTTTAATTAAGAATTTAATTTTAATTAAGATTTAAATTTTCAAGAATATATTGTCGGGATTAGAATGGATTGTCGGGATTAGAATGGATTGCCGGGATTAGAATGAATTAGAATGGATTGGAATGAATGACTCGGGAATGGAATGGATTGGAATGGAATGGATCGGGATTGTAATCCCGTGAAGAGAACAGAGCCTAAATGAACAAGAATCTGTCATTATTAATTTGGTCATCAAAGGAACTTCAATTGCTCTTTTGTCCAACTCCTTATTCTGCGTTGTCGCCTCGCCTAATTGTCATCCTTCCTAGTTCCTACATATTCCTAAAATTACACACATCCTCTCTAATTATTCTAATTTTTATATACCACGAATGCCAATAGAATTTTCAAAACGAAACTATTTTACAAACCAAGAATCGTAAACTCTCTAAAAAACAAGAAACACAAGGAAACGCAACGTATAGAAGTCCTTGTACAAGGTGTCACTCGATCACTTACTATACATGATAATTAAAAAAAAAGGTAAAAATAAGACGAAGCCTAGAAAAGCCATTTAGAAGCCTAAAACAAAGGTTATAATTCTCATTTTTCAGGGTTTGGGAAAAAAATTTACCAAACAATTTACAATGTGCCCTTATGGTTGAAAGAGAGTCTGCAAACAGGATTCAAAAGATCATAAGACAAGTAACGGGAAATAGAAAAGTATAGTACCCCTGTTTTCAAATATTGTTTAAAGAGGGAGGATTACAAATTTCTAGAGGTTGAAATTGAGTGTAAGATGTCCTAGGGTCATCAACAACACGTGGGGAAAAATACAAGGAGAAAACAAGTCAGAGCCCAGGACACCCATCTAGTAGTTGAAAACATTGCTATATATTTACAGTTTTTAGAGGTTCCGGGTTCCCAAAAAAAATTGCTGAAAATTTTATATGGTGTCCCCGGGGTCAAAAGAGGGCGTTGGACAACTTTTTGAACTTCGAAATGTTATAAGAAGGTCATGGGATAACATAAGTATGCCCTTTTTCGGGAATCCTTTGAAAAGAAAATATAACAAGTCTATAGAGGTTAAAAAAGATCACGCGTCACCCTAAGGTTATTAATTAATTTGCACCTTTTTTAATTATATTTTTAGTTGGATAGAAAAATACAAAGAGTTTTTTTTTATGGAGTAAATTAGATAGTTGTTGAGGATGACAAGGTATAGAGAAATAAGAGTAAAGTTATATGTACAAATTAAGAAATAAAAAAAAATTACAAAATTTAGTTCGAATTAGATCCAAAAAGAGAAAACCGAATTACTTTGGATTGAGTTGAGTTGGACTAAATTGTAATTTGGTTTGGATTTGGTCTGACAAAATTCCAAGACCGAATTAATTGGGTTTGGATTTGGATTGAACAGTAATCCAAATCTTACACCGAACTTTCACCCTTACTTATGTCATAGTTATGTTTATGTGAAAATGTTTCTATTCAAAATTTGGGTGGAGATAAAACGCACAAATTAACTAAAACCAAATTGAGTTAGAAAACTTTTTAGAGTTTTTTTCTTTCTTTTTTTTTTTTTTTGTAAATAATGTATTGTAAGTGATTGTTTTGTTCTCATATTTTTACTTAACAAACTCAAAATTATTTAAACTTATTATATTATTATTTTTAAGAAGCCATTAGTTAAATAATATAAATAACTCTAGCCAACTAAGCCCCCTCACACCGTGGCTAACCCCCACATATAATATAGTCATGGTTGTTAAGCGACCAAAAGCAAGCAAGGTGAAAGTAAAAGCTAGTGTAGTAATGAGAGGCACAAGTGGAAACCAAAATTTGATAGGTTAGGTTAAGTTTAAGAAGTGGATTTAAATAGAATAGGTTATTGTTAATTGTTTCCACCAAAATAACAAACCTTTGAGATTGAAAATATACAAATCTAAAAAGTGGAAAGTGGAAAGTGGAATGATAAGGAGAAGATGGTGAGAAATAGAGATGATTGGGGGGAGAAATTAGGAATGAATTATATAAATCAACATACGAATTCGAATAGGAATACCCTGATGAGAGTTGTATTAAGTTTGATAATCTTTGTTGGGGGTGTAGTTATAGGTTTAATATCAAGCTCTGATTTAATTGATTTGAATTGGTATACGCCAACGGCGATATATCGTTATGCGGACGGACCAATTAGTGTTGATGTTAATAGGAATTGCACAACAACAAAAGTTGATAATTGGAGTTTGGAGAATATTGTGCGTCCAAAACAGTTGATTCATGATTTGAATGACATGGAGTTGTTTTGGAAGGCTTCAATGGTGCCTAAGATTAACGAATATCCATTCAAAAGGGTGCCTAAAGTGGCTTTTATGTTCTTAACTAGAGGACCTTTGCCATTTTTGGCTCTTTGGGAGAGGTTTTTTGCCGGACATCATCACTTTTATTCTATTTATCTTCACACTTTTCCTTCCTTTATACTTGATGTCTCTCCTCACTCTGTCTTCTTCGCTCGCCAAATCCCCAGTCAGGTACCTGTTTTTTTTTTTTTTACTTCTTCAAACTTCTTGTTTAATGGTTATGGTTAATTCTTTTCTTTTTTTCCAATCCTATTTGTATGTCATTCATAGTCTTTGTTGTCCACCTGAAACAATTTGATCAATTTAAATCTCTATTTGACACATTATTAAGGGCACATTTAAGGGGGTATTTAGTATAAATTTAAGATGAAATACATCAAAAGAGTATTTAGGTCAAATTATATGTGCATAGGTCATAAGGGTATTATTAACACCTTGTTTGGATGTGTGGAAATGGAGGGAAAAAGGAAGGGGAGGGGGGAAAAGGGATGGATATATATATATATATATTCCTCTATTTATTCTTCCCTTTCTTCAATAAAAGCTTAATATAGTGCATATAGCTGGTATATACTCCGGTTATAAGAATGAAGATTTGTGAGGAATATCACATTTACACTTTAAAAAAAAACAACACTGTACCTTCACTGCCAACATTGTTGCAATTCACCATGGATTTCCTCGATGGCGGCAACCTCAGTCACTCCCCCACCCGCCTGCCATCATTAAGTTCGCTTTGTTTGGCGCTGAAAAACGACACATTCTTCTATCTCGTGGCTTCTCCTTCAGCGACTAGTTGATTAGGATGAGAACAATGTGTATCTAATTGGATCCTTCATTCCTATCTCCCTCACTCTCTTCCTTTTCCTTTCTTTCCAAATGAGGGAAAATTGTTTGCAGAAATCTACTATTTTTTATTTTGAATTTCTACTGAACTAAAATCTACTATTTATGTGCTGGATGTGCTTATGATTCAATCTTAATGTTGTTGTTTGCAGAAAGTCACATGGGGTGACATAACGCTGGCTGATGCAGAGAAGAGGCTTTTGGCCAATGCCCTTTTGGACTTTTCGAACGAGCGGTTTGTGCTTATTTCAGAGAGCTGCATACCAGTTTACAATTTCCAAACAGTGTACAAATACCTGACAGAATCTGTCCATAGTTTTGTGGAGTCATATGATGATCCCTCCCGGTATGGGCGTGGACGCTACAGCCGTTGGATGTTACCCCATATTAGGCTCCATCAATGGAGAAAAGGGTCTCAGTGGTTTGAGATTAGGCGGGATATGGCCATTGAAATTATATCAGATTACAAGTACTATGATCTATTTAGAAGATATTGTCACCCATCTTGCTATCCTGATGAACACTATATTCCCACCTACTTAAACATATTTCATGCATCCCAGAATTCAAATCGGACTGTGACTTGGGTGGATTGGTCTTTGGGAGGACCTCATCCTGCGAGTTATGGAAGCGAGAATATTACAGAAGGCTTGATACAGTATATAAGGAATAATGGGACAGAATGTTGGTATAACAATCAGAGAACTCCTGTTTGCTACCTTTTTGCTCGCAAGTTTGCTCCAAGTGCATTGGAGCCCTTGTTAAACATAAGTGCAAAGGTCATGGGATATTGATAAGTTAAGTTGGTGATGGTAGACGTCATTCAAGGAGTTTTGGTTTGGATGATGGTAGGGTGATTACCCATTAATTTTTGTTAGGTTAATTTCTCCCCTATTTAGCTATCTGTGTCAGTGTACATAGGAATTTTGAGTGATGTCGGAGTACAATTATGCAAAACTTATGTACTTTGTTGTTCGATTTTGGAATATAGAGAAGTAAGTTGATTAAGAAAAATAGGGAGCATTAATAGCGATGATTTGCATAGTGGGATAGAAGCATGAAGTTGACAAAAACAAACATATAGAGTAGTCTGTGACCTGTCTGTGTGTTAGAGTTGGGTGATTTAGCAATTGGTTCACCTAAGTTTTTGGTCAGTGAAGAATAAAAGCATATATTTGGTTGTGCAACTTGATCGTAAGTTGTTTGTTGGTAATGCAGTTGTTAAAAAAATAACGACCTCGGTTGCCCATAATTAGTAATTACAATTGTTACCAAATGGGGTTGTAATTAATTAGTGGTAGTTTTAATAATAGTTGTAGTGTAATAAGCTAAGGATAATTATTTGTTTGGTCATTTATTTATTAACAAGTTTTTAGTAAGCCTATTTTAGCGTTGAGTCCTTAGCTATTGTATTTTATGGTATAATTAATATATATTTTTTGTATAATTATTTAGTGGACTTACAAAAAATAAAAAAAAAAAACCGATGGGAGTTGTTGGAAAAAGAGAGGAGAGAATGGAGGAGAGTGAAAATAATAGGGGCAGGGTGAAGGTGAACGTGGGTGGGAAAATGTTCGAAACAAGAAGATCAACCCTAGAATCATGGACAGTCCGAAAAAGTGATGAAGTGTTGTTCATCGACGGGGACCCTGAGGTATTCTCATCGATTCTATCAATGTTACGAACTCAGAAGCATAAACAGTACCACAAAGATCAAGAACTGGTGCTCAGGGAATCAAGATTGTACGGACTTAACAACAAGATATCACGTTATCTATATCCTCCACCCTTATCACCATTCGATGCATCTTTAATAACCTCTTTAACTCCTCCATGTTCCCCTATTGTTACCGCTTATTGTTGTTGTTGTAATTCCCCTATTATCCTTGCTCATTCCGGCCAAGTCTCCTTTTACGACCCTGTTACGCTTTCCTTGCTTTCCTCTTTTCCCACTCATTTAAACCACATCTCTTCTGTCGCCTCCTTCTCTGATTTTTTCGCCCTCGCTTCCCATTCTTCTTCCGGCCTCCATGTTTATGCTTCCACTACCGGCCTTCATCTTCGTACTGTCTTTTGGTTTGATCCACTTGACACTCGAATTGATAAATCCACTGTTACTGCCATCGCCCCTGACCCTCCTCTCTTGTCTGCTGCTTTTCACTCTAAACACGGGGAGAACGCTATCCTCCTTATTGATAAAAACACTCTCAATGTTGTCTCCGAATTTGGCAGACAAAACTCCGCTAAGTCTTCCCCTATTAACAAGATCAGGTGGGTCCCTTCCTTAGGCTTGTTGGTTGCCACTTCCATCAATTCTACTCCCTTTGGCTATTCTGCCTACGTCAGCCTCTGGGATCCTAGGTCTCCCCACTTGGTTTGGGACACCCACGAGCCTCGTGCTCTTCTCTCCGGGGATACCATGGCTGACGTTGATGTCGATCCTCATAACTTGTTTTTGGCTAAAGTCGGTTCCAAGTCCGGGCATTTGGCTGTCGCTGATCTCAGAAATTTAGGTCCTAACCCCTGGCTCTATTTGGACGATCCTAATCCTCCCAACTCCACACTCGCCTCTTCTGTCCTCCTTCATTGTTATCAGGGGAATGTCTTCGTTTCCAGAGATGGGGAGTTGCAAGCTTGGTCTACTATGGATGGACATACCACTTGGCCTATGTTCCGTAGGACTTTTGTTGATAAGCCTCACCACTCCCGCCGCGGCATCATAACCAACCTTCAAGGGGGTGCTAATAGGCTCTTTCTTACTAGGGCTAATGTCGAAGGTGTTGAAGTTTGGGAGACTTCTCCTTCATCCGGTCTTATTTCACTTATCTGATTAATCACTTACTACCCAGGTACCTTTGCTTTTCCTCCTGTTTATTCATCTCCATGCTCTTCTTTGTCATTAGTGTTGTTGTTTCTTTGTGGTCTTGTACACCTTGTAGCCTGAGCACGCATCTGTTGCTTGTGTGGAATTTGTCCATTATTGTTGTTTGCCGGATAAAAAAATAGTTTTCTTACCACATACCAGCAACTTTCTGTGGCAATCTCGTGATGTAGGATAAGGGGTCTCTTTTATTACTTGAAGGGAAAATGTAGAAGAACAAATCTCACTAGTGATGGATTTCTGGATATGAGCATGATGTCTTTTATTGTCTTTGTTTATCCGGAAGGGTTTTCTGGCAGTCTAACTGCAGCTTCTCCAATGGCTGCATGAAATGAATGTGATGGATCAACTGTGCTCTTGCTTTTGAGACGGCTAAAATGAATATGAGCTGAGCTGTTTGTTGAGACCTGTGAGTTGTGGTTGTCTTTGCCTCGCCCATATTGATGTTTTTAGTTGTACACTTCACATGTAAATGAATATGACCTGCAGACTGGAATGTCGCTCTATGTTGATGCGTTCATCCCTGAAGGGTGTCATCGGCTTCTTGATGTTGTTGCCGGTATTGAGGGGTCTATAAAGTGTGATCTTGAGGAGTCTAAGCTTTGTGCTGTTGCGATTCTTGATCTTGCTTTTGCTGTTCAGGAGGTTTTCTTTGTTTCTGTTGTTGTTTTTGCTTCATTTCGCATCTTGTAAGTATGTCATACATGCTTTCTTACATAGTATTTATATATGAGTTTGAATTTGGAAATGTTGTCTTGTTTTTTAAGGTTCAATGATTCTCTTGCTTTTGCTTTTGATGCATTTTATTATTATTTGAGATTTCACCTTTTGCCTCTACTTTTAGTTTATTTGATTTGATATTGTTTTACTAGCAATTAACTTTATTAGTTGATGCTAATGTAGAGTTTTTAGCCAGATGTTATGTTACTGGTTTGTAGAATTAATAGACTAGTTTTATTGGAAGGGCGATCATTGAAGATTAGATCAGTTAAATGTATTTTTTGGATGGATGTTGATGATACTGTGATAATTGACGGAAATCAAGGTAGAGTTTGCTTGTACTCAAGTTGTTTGGTGTGTGTGACCGTATGAGTAGTTGCTACTTGCGATTGATATGGGGCTCAATTATTGCTATTTTGATTGGCACTTCAGTTGGGAGTAAGCTGACTTTTAGAAGAGATAAATGATGCAATAAGTTATGTGATGTTAATTGTGGAATTTATAGGCTAGTTTTATTGGAAAGATGATCAGATCAGATGATTGTATTTTTTGGATGTATGTTGATGATACCGTGACTTTATTGATTGAAAATGAGGAATAGTTAGCTCATTAGTTGAGTCTCTTTGGTGTGACTGTATGAGTAGTTGAGAACTTGGGATTGATATGGAACTATTTTATTGTGATTTTCGTTGTCACTTGAATTGGGATTAAGCTGGCCATCAGAAGAGAGATCATTGCAGCAAGTTAAGTTTTCAAAGATGAGGATGGCAAGCTGTGAAAGGTTTTAACTTTAGGTCAATGAATGGTATGACAAGAATGAGCGAACATGAAGCTGAAGTTTATTATAGAGTTCTGAATTCCAAATCGATGGAAATTTTTTATAAAGCTTAGTATAAATTATTCCATAGTTGAAGAAGGGTTGAAAAGAGAAGAGTTATAAACAAAAATCTTGAAGCTTCGGGGGTACATTAAGCTCATAATATATAAAGATGATCCCTTTTTATGCTCTTGTATGGATCAGAGTCATATTACGCCTTTTTATATATTCGTAACTTTTGGTCAATGCATGTAATGGCTAAAATGAGTGAACATGATGCTGAAGTTAGATCCAAAAATATTTGATAAAGCTTACTGTAGATTGCAAAGATGGAAGAGTTACGAACAAAGCCTGAAGTTTGAGGCTATATCAAACCTGTAGTAGATACAAATCCCTTTTTTAGGCTCTTGTATTGACGAAGTTTCGGAGTCTTAACGTTTTCATATATTCTTTTTTGTTTCCTTTTCAAAATTTGTAGGCCTTTATGATACTTTGCGGATTTGAGTTTTATTGTGCTTAGCCTTCCTTACACAATCAATGTACTTACTTCTTTAATTTTGGGTTTTCTACTTGACGTATTGGGTTTTCGATATTGTGCCCTCCTAAATTAAAACTTCCATATGATATCCTTAAAGTTCATTAAGTTACTAAACCATGACCTTTTCGTGAAAAATGTCATAATTTCAATTTACTCATGGTCCATACTCTCCCATTTTTTCTTGCAATTAAAGAGCACTATGGCTCATACAACAAATAATTTACGAGCAAATAATATTTGTTTAACTTTAAGTTCATGACATAATAACTAACTGAATCTTAGGCGCAGCATGTGGAAATTTTAATTTGGAACGACACAGTGTAGAAAATCCAATACCTCAGCAGCACAATGTTGGAAAACCCTTAATTTTTTTTGTTTTGTTCTCCTAATCTTATTTTATATTATTTTAGTAAAAATAAGTTCATTTCTACATAAGTTAGTTTTAATCCTTCATAAAATGTTATGATTTCAGTATTAATAAGTTTACTTCATCAAAAATTAGTAATAAATTACATTGATCAACAAAAATATGTTAAGAAAACCGAAATCTTAGCCTTCTTTCTTTCAAGGCTACAAGGTACTTTTGAGCTACACACCCTCTTTTACTCTACAATGATTGTGGTTGGGATGATTGAGGTCGTAGCTTGAAAGTTTTTTTTATTTACAAAAGAGTTCTTATCCTCAACTATTGGAGATGCTTTTACTGATAATTTGTTACAAGTGGTCCCACACAATACCTATTTTTTCAAGCTACAAAGGTTGTAGCTCACGGTTGTGCACAATGTAGCTCACGGTTGTGAAAGGTTGTAGCTTGCAACCTTGTAGCTTAAAAATATCACGTGACAAACAACGATACAAGGTTTGTATCTCACCATTGGGGAGACTCTATTAAAAATACCCACGATTTCATTTTTAAACTTTAAAATAAACACTATAGCTAACTGTAGTACGGATAATATGTACTCTATATATAAACTATATATATTTATATGAAGGTCTTTAAAATTATTTTTGTTTTGAACGAGATGTTATAAATGATGAATAGTTTTTAAAGGTCGAAATCGATAATGGTGAAACCCATATTGACATTAAGCACGTGGTAAAAAAAAAAAAAAAAAAAACAAAACAAATTGTAAGACGGAGCCCAGGTTAGTGGTACCGTATGGAAACTAAAAAGAATTTGGGTACTAAATGAAAAAACCCAAAGTTCAGGGATACCAAATGGAAAATCTCTATTTTAAAATTAACCAATAAAAATAAGTAACACGCAAATGGCACACAAAATATGGAATAACATATTCTAAATGAAAACAGTGCTCATAATGACAAAAAAAAAAAAAAAAAAAAAAGCCAATGTAGGAGTAATATGTTAGAAACAGTTGAGGCAGTATGTTATTCTCCTCCAATAATGACATAAATTAGTAGAGCAAAATTGACAATATCATTATCCCAAATCATTGTTCTGCTACACCAGGAACAAACGTATCTACTTATTGAAAGTTTGAAACAATGTATCATTATTCACTACATATTTATTGTTAGATGTTTTTGATAGATAAAAATGATAAGGCCGGAAACCGATAAACTAATATAGAGGGAGTGCAAACATCTAATTTAGATTGGAATATAAAATAATTTTTTTTTAAAAAAAATACAATTATATGTTGATTCAAAAATAATACCCGCTCAAAAAAAATATGTCCAATTATAGACCAATCTAAAACACATTATATATTGGTTCGATTATATCCCCTTCAAGAACAAGTCAAGATACGATTTGACCCACAAACTAAGTTTTGAAGCAAATTTCGAAAACTGATAAGAACATTAGTTGGCTTTGGTGCCCATGAATTATTGTCATATCTACTTTGAGCGCATTTTCTGTATAACACGCCGCATTAAATGCAAACAGTGTAGCATAAAAAGACAAACAACATCTGACGCGCGTCAGCTGTCAGGGAAAAAAAACACATATACATGCACACCAAATGCGAGAAAACCAAACTTAAACCAACATCTTCTCTTTCCTCCATATATGTGCTGGTTTTTTCTCTCTCCTCCACCTCCATTATTTATTTCTTCGATCATTCATCATTATTATGTAAGTTCTTTAATTCAAGTCCCTTTTTTTTTTCAAAATCAAGCAAACACAATGTTAAAGCCTAATTTTATTCAAAAAGTTAAGTAACTCCAATAAAAATTAGTAACCCCTGAAAAATTTAACAAACCCCTTCAACAAACATTACTAACCTTAGAAAAAGTTAAGTAACCTCTTCAACAAAGATTAGTAGCCCAGAAAAAGTTAACTAACCTATAACTCCTTCAACAAATATTAGTAACCCCAAAAAAAGTTAAGTAACCCTTTAACAAAGATTAGTAACCCCAGAAAAAGTTAAGTAACCCCTTCAACAAAGATTAGTAACCCCAGAAGAAGTCAAGTAACCCCGTCAACAAAGATTAGTAACCCCTAAAAACGTCAAGTAACCCCGTCAAAAAAGATTAGTAACCTCTTCAATAAAGATTAATAACCCTCGAAAAAGTTAAGTAACCCATTCACAACAAAGATTAATAACCCATGAAGAAGTTAAATAACCCTTTCAAACAAAATAAACACAAATTAATAAAAAAGTAAAAAAATCGAGAGGTAACTTTGATTTCCTACAAAAAAAAAGCGTAAAAATAACGTTGAGCTAAGAAAAAAATGATAGAAAGTAAATCAAGATCATTCGAAACTAAAACCAAGCAAAAAAAATAATAATGAAATTATAGAGTAGAAGAATAAAATATTCAAATAATAGAGGTGGAGAAGAGAGAGGGGAAAAAGTTAGTAAATAAATACCACATAGCAAAAAGAAAAAAAAAATGAGCTGGGCTAAAACTGTTTGGGCTCCTATTTTTATTGGGCCTGCTGCACCACTTATTTAGCAAGTTGTATTTAACACTAATCCTTACTCTTATTTCTTCCATACGTGCATAACCTCTTACTTGTCTATTTATTTATTCGAATTTTTTTACTTTTTAAGTTGCTTTATCACATGTGCACAACATTCTATTGATTGAAGCTTGGAAGGATCAAAGGAGGAAGTATATTATTAAATAGAAAGTGCATCAAATTGTCACATAAAAACTTTATTAATAGCGACCATTTTGTGAATTAGTAGGGGGGAAGCATATGATCCAAAAATGTTTAATTTGGAGTTGGTTGGTCTGTAGAATTTTGTCAATTGTAAACTAAGGTTCAAAAGAGATAATGCCATAATCGTCGGTGCATCTTGTCGAAGTTACTATTGTATGGAGTAATATCGTTATTTTTATTTATTTTTATCTACTAGGACGTAATTATATTACTAATTATATAATTACAACAAAATTGACAATCTATCTTATATTGAGAGGTGCATTATGTAGTTGTTGGAAATACAAGTAATTTACAATCAAACAAAAAACTATATTGAAAAGGATGTATACATGTGATTATGTGTATGGAGAACCCGAAGGAGACATTGCATGCCTTTCCGATAACCAGTAACATGTGCAAATCCTTCATGACCATATGCGTCTACAATTAGAATGGCCCACGATATGAGTTTTCATGTTCCCATGTTAGTAATCGGTATAAGTCATATAATCCCTCAACCTCACCAAAGTTACCGGGGAAATTCTTGTAACCGCCCGTATTTTGCACCAAATTTTCACAAATGTCCTCCCCTCTTCATTCCTCCTTAAAACACTTTCCCTTTGCTTCTCTCTACCACCCTCACTCTCAAGTCTCAACAAACCACCACAAGTGCGACCTCCAATGTGTAGTTCCGGCTCGGCGACAACAAGCGGTGGAGCGTTGACGGCAACGGAGTTCGATGTATTTTTTTTAAAATTCGATTTTTTTTAATTAAAATTGAACATGCGTCTCAATTTGGCAAAGGTATGTTGATACCTTCGTCTAATTGAGGCGCATGTCTCAAAAAATAAAAAATTAAACTTGGTTTTGAATTAGGTGAAGGAGTAGTGAGACATGTGCCTAACTCAAACGCAAGTCTCACTATTCCTTCGTCTTTCACAAACGCAAGTCTCCTTTTATTTTAACTAAAATTTTGACACTTGCGTCTCCATAAGGCGCACATCCCAATTTTTTTCTTATTTTTTTTAAATATTGACCTTTGCGCCTCATTTAGGCGCAAGTCTCAAATTTAAAAAAAAAAAAAATTAAATTTTTTGACACCTACGCCTTTATTTGGCGTATGGTTTTTGACACCCGCGCCTAAATCAGACGCATATGTCAACCCATTTTCGCCCAAATCAAACGCACATTTCATCTACCACCTGAAATTAAAAATTTACCGGTTGTTTTGGACCCGACATGTTTGTTTGAGCTGATCCACCGGTGGCCGACGACCTTGTGAAAGCCGGTGAGGAGTAAGTGCGTGGTGGAGTCGGTGAGGAGGAAGCGTGGTGGTGATGGTGGAGGATTTTTCTAGTGAGAGAAAATGATTTGAAAAAGAAAGGGCAAAGTTGGAAATTTTGATGAAAATACTGGTGATAGCAACGATTTTACGGGCGGTGTTTAGTGTTTCAGCTTTGGAAAATATCTGTTATTTTGGAGTTGAATTTCTTCTTTTCATTTCCACTCAATTTAATTTGGTTTTAGTTCATTTAATTAGTTATGCTCAACTCGTGATAAATTTATGTTTATTTTAGCTCATATTCCGTACTTTATTTTAATTGAGATTAATTTAGTTCTAACTAGGTAATCTTTGAGCCATGCTCGGCTATTTAATCATATGTTAAATTTAAACAAGTTAATGCATTTGTTTTTAAAGCTTATATTATATTTAACAATTACAATGAATAAATATTTACAAATAAAAAAATAACTAACAATGTCCTAAATATGTGGAAGTTAGTTAGTTTGAGACGGAAATTTAGGAAAGAAAGTTGTAATAACGACATCCACTTTTGTAACTTTAGGAAATTTAGTTTGAGATAGATAGAATTAAGCTCGATCAACCCATGTAGAATGTAGTAATTTGCCCAAACCAAATGGTTATCTTAGACAATATTAATTTTAAGGTTTTTATATTTCCTTCTAAATTCATTTCAACGTTTTGTCAATCCTATTTGGCTCAATGTCCATCAACATATTCAATAAGAGCTTTCTTATCAAAAATGTACTAATATATTTCCTTTGTTCTACTAAGTAGTTTTTTATAGGCTTAAAAGTTATCTTTTTTAATGTCTTTTAATTTTAAACTTGTTATAAATTACAATTTTTTTTATTCGGAATACAAGGTACTACCACCAATATTTATCTTCTAATTTCTTACCTCAAGAGTACTACACATATCAATCAACAACATACTTTGTGTGGAGTGACTAAATTAAAAGCCTCTCATCACAACTTATAACAATACTCATTATTATTGTACCTTAATTGACTACCAAAAATTCAGAATAAAATCAATTATATTCAGAACCCCCCATTTATATTCTGAATTTGAACACGTAGTTGATGTTGTTGCAACAATAACATGTGAATGTCCCCAATATTAATTGCGTGATTTACGTAAATATCCAAGTCTTTACTGCTTTAGGATAAACCCCTCGAAAAAATAAAATAAAAATAGCAAAAAGTCATTTTCCTATTTTCCTCTTTCACATGCTCATTATAAATAATCCCATCTACTCACTTTCTATTTTCTACCTTCACACTTTTCCTCACTACTCCAAACTCCACTCTTTGGTGACTCAAATGGCTAATCTGGGAAGCTCATTGTTAATTAAACTTAGTTTAATCCTAAGTTTATGTGTTGTAGCTCTTGGTAACAATGGTGATTTTCATTTGTTCTACTTTGTGCAACAGGTACACTTACATTTTTTTTTTTTTTTTTCATATTACTCGAATACTGATTTAGTTCAAATTTGAATAATAAATACATGCTTTATATTGTTTTCTCGAAAACGTGCAGTGGTTAGGATCATATTGTGACCAGCACGGCGAAAAATGCTGTTTCCCAGATTCAGGAAAGCCAGCTCCAGAATTTTCAATATATGGACTTTGGCCTTACTACAATGATGGTAGTTTCCCTTACAATTGTGGAGGTGGAAACTTTAATGAAGCTTTGGTATGATTTTTACCCCAATATAATTAAATTTTCTGCTTTTTTATTTTCCGCTTTCTAAACGTGCGCATATGGGACTTTTGAAAAAGGTTGGATTAGTGTAATAATTTTAAAGTTAATGACTTAACAACTTTTATTGTACATCAGATAACATACTAATTAAAACAAAATTGATGCATTTCTTTTTCACTATGGCAATTATTGTAACTGCTAAAAATTTGATATTCTAATAATATATTAAGAAACTAATGAAATCATTTTCATTTATTAATGAGAAATTATGGCTAAAATTAACAAACTTGACTCTTGAAACTCCAAAAGTAATTTTTTAGCTGTAAAATATTATTTTGCACATTAGTTTTTATGACTACATTCTAAGGTGTATACGGACAAATTATTAAAAACAATCTTAACACTTGTAATTTATAATTTTCCTATTTCTCATACTCTTAAATGTACATGTAATAATTTCTTACAAACTACATAATACAAAAGAACTGCATGGTACAAAATATACAGAAGTAGCGATCTTTTAGGCATCGAATGTAACATATAAAAGTGTAATTTTGCCAAAAGAATTCTTAAAAAATTATTAATGGTCAAAGTTTTAGCCAAAAAAATTAATAGTCAAGTTTAGCCAAAAAAAGATCAGAGTATATGGTCAGATTACTTAACTGGGTCATAGTAGCTTGTCCCTAGTGTTCAAGGAATCGTATGTTGTGTCAATGATGAAAGTTAAAATTTTACATTTATTGATACAGAGCTAACTAGAAACCATATAGTTAAGAGATTTCTTGCTGAATTTTCTTTAAATTTTATTGGGATGTTCATTTTACCGCCTGAAATCTGCTTATATGTTCACTGATTAATTGTAACTAAAATTTGTAAATTTATAGGAGTATCTCCCTAAATTAATTTCGGGTTCATGATTCTAGGACACAACATTACATTCTTTTATTAACAATTGTCGGTAAGTGTGTTGTGAATTTGTGATTTGTTAGTTTGGTTGTTAAAATGTACAACGAATTACAATATAAAAAACTTGTATAAGACGGTCTTATTTGGTAAGATCACCGGTTGTTAAACAAAAAAAATATTAATTAAATTAATGAACCTAACAGTTCAAAAAAAATCCACAAATAGTTGATGGTCTTACTGTAAGGCGGTTTTACCAAAAATTTGTTGTTAGAAATACTTGTACATAGTGCATTTTTATATCTTTTTTAAATAAAAATAAATATTGGTAAAAAAAAAAAAAAAAACTATGTACTTTATCAGGGTAACTATGAAAATTTTGAGGTAACTTTTAACTTTTTAGGTATTACAATATTTGTTAAGTATTTAGTGTATACTGGATGTAGATAAGAATGACGTAAGATGAAATATTCCGGTGGCTTCTTACGGATACTAGTGCCTAACCGACCATGTTTTGCAGTGTCTTGGACAGTAATCAACAATTCATGTATCTAATAGTATAATTTAAGTAAAAAGAAACTAATTAATCCTCTCATCTGGCATTCCAAGTATTAATTAAAATTGTTTATAATCTGAAAATATCATACTGATGTCTATATTCTTAAGATCATTTTAATATATTTGTTATAATCGCATCAGTATGATATTTTCAGATTATACGACTCTTAAATTATGAGTACATATTCACGATTCTTACGAATCTGCCCTGATCGTCTTACGACTCAGATTACAGATTTCAGATTATACAACCTTGATTCTTACGAATCTTAGAAATTCATGATAAGAAAGGCTTCAAACCCGGCGGCTAAATGTATAAAACATGTTTTATGTTGCACTCTTGCTTTATATCATAATCTAGCCTTACAATAGGATTAAGTATAGCGCAATGGGCGGTAGTGCGGCCTTGTTCCTTTTGAGTGCTCAAAAGAACGGGGCCAAAAGCACTCCGCATAACCCGTTGTGCTATTTGAGGTTAATTAGTTTGTCTTACATCTTATTAATTTGTAATAATCCATGTACATTATATGTACTTTAATAACCAGAGGGTTATGAATTTATAAGGAGCCGTTGTCACATGTTTATTGACTTTGCACCTTTTGTTTGATTTTCGATTTTCATTCATCACGTTGTACATTTGTCCTAGCTAAGTAAGTTGTTATGTGTAAAATGCAGCTTAAGCCCATGCAAGGTAGCCTAAGGAAGGAATGGCCGTCATTCACATGCCCACAAATAGGGAGAAAGTTCTGGGTTCACGAGTGGAACAAGCACGGTACATGCTCAAAATCCATCCTAGGCGAAGTTGCCTACTTCCAGGCCGCTTTGGCTCTCAAGAACAAGGTCAATCTACTAGGAGCCCTAACAAGGGCCGGGATTCATCCAAACAACCAGATGTACCCGCTTAGGTCTGTAAAGCAAGCGATTGCTCGGGCTACCGGATTTCATCCATGGGTTGTATGTAACCGCAATTCTCAAGGGACTACCCAAATTTGGCAAGTTGCTATGTGCGTGGATAGAAGTGGCTCTAGACTCATCAATTGTCCCTTTGTTCCTAAGGGTCAAGGTGATTGTGGGTCCCAAATCAAGTTTCCTGCTTTCTATTAACTAGAAAAAAAAGATGTGGTTTGGTTAGTTATATGTTTTAACCAATTCTCATATAGCGTGCCATTTTTAGTGCTCGCTTATTTACTTACATTATCACGAAGAACTGTTTGGTTTATCAACTAAGAAGAAGATGCAATCCTAGTGTCAGTCAATCTATATATGTGATATGCTGTCTTTTGGCATAATTGGTTGAGAACTTGAGATGTTATTATAAAACGTTTAATTTTGTGCTTAAAGTTGCTCATTGCAAGGGGAAATATGTCTATGACATTCAATATTATGCAATTTCAAAAGGATACTTTGCCACAAAATTAGGTTTTATCACTATGCAACAGTTTAATTTTGTTTAAGAATGGAATTAGGAATCATAACATTTTTGAGCTATATTACAATTACTTCCAATTGTCTTCAAATGTTTAAGCTTTCTGTTGTGGGCTACTCAGAGACGCAAATAGATAAAGATTTTTTTGTACTGTATCATTTTTACGTATGCGGAGAAGTGTTTTTATGGATAGATTAGACAGGCCCAAATAAAAAATAAAAAGACTGAAACAGTCTGCAGAATTACCACTTGGCCCAATATTGCAAAATGAATAACGGACTACCCGAAAATGAGCCCAAAATACTAGTTAATTGGGCCCAAGGAAATAAAAAGGCTATAACGAAACCCATAAAGAGAAACGATGAGTGTAGAAAAAATCTGGTCAAGGAAAAATTGGGCTACTTTATAACTTTAATCACAGATAGGCATTCTTAAATCAAAATATTGATTCAAGTCATTAATTTTCTTAAGTCACAAAATATATTATCGAAATTTCAACTCAAAGATGAGCATACTCTTAAGTTAAAATAGCCAAAAATCATATCCCAATAAAATAAAATAAAATAAAATAAAAAGGTGAGACCTTTGCCTCTATTACGACGTCGACAGCCAAACAATACTACTTCAAATCTTTTACCGAATAAGCAAATCATAGACCAAAATCATATACTTCCTCGGTCTTTTTTTATTTGCTACATTAAGATTTTGACTTATTCACATTGTAATCTTTACTTACTTTGGTCTTTAATACGTAATGAAAAATATAGTCATATGGATCTTGTTTAATTCGTCTCGATGTATATATTCCGAAAATATAATTTTTATAATATTTTATTATACCAAACTCGAGATATTAATTTTATAAGTTGCGTTTTGGGAGATAAAAAAAAGTAAATGTAACAAGTAAAAAATAAGATTGAGGGAGTATATATATTAATTATGCATTTTAACTTTTATTTTCCAATTCGAAGCAATATTAGTTACATTTTTGAGTTTTTGGAAATCATACATGTAGGTGGTCATCATTGTTGTTTCTAGATGAATTAAATATTATACCTCAAAATACATGAAATAAATGTTTATAGATGTAAAAGAACTCTACCAAACTTTACGAAGATAGTAATATTAAAAAAAATAAAATTAAAAAAATAAAAAAAAAATTGATAAAATAAAGGAACTTTTTTTAATCAATCTCATGGTTTTGAACCTCTTATATATTTATAGAAATAAGATCATGTCAAAATTGTTTTCACCATATAAATCGGTACATTTGATGTATAAAGGGGTACATACATTTATTTTATTAATGAAATTTTCATAAATAATGGAAATTTTATTTTAAAAGCATGTGTGCCAATTTAATCTTAATATGTCCCCATTTTTTATGGTCTTCATGCGTTTTAGCAATCTTATGGTTTTCGGTGAACCCATAAATATACGGCGGCGGATTCAAGGGATGGCTAGCCTACCCCATGAATCAAAATCATAATATATATAAATTATATAATATACATAAGTGTTGTTACTAATATAGTAGTGTAGCTGAGTTAGTTATGAGTAGTGTAGCCAATATTTATTGATACACTTTTTATATTTTATATTTAAATTAGGTTAGGACTCGTACAATGCATGACTTTTATTAGATTAATTAATTTTTTATTTATAGTTTAATTATGGGGTAACTGAATTCACCCATAGAATTGATTTAATTTTCTTATGATACTAACTAAATTTACAATGTACAAATTTGAGTATAATTTCAATTTTTTTCTAGTTGTTCGCATATTTCTTTAATGGTTTCTAGAGATTTTTTTTCCTATTTTTGACTCAATATAATATATATAAAATCGGTCAAAAAAATATTAATATATGCTACCAATAAGTTTAAGGAAAAATAAGATTATGAAATTGCTTTAATTTTATCCTTTCAAATATTTTGTAAATAACTATTTAATCCTATGCAATTGCAATATATTTGATTTATTGAGATCTAATATAATGCAAGTAAGTGTGAATTAAATATTAATATATAAAAAGTGTACCAATAAATTTGAAAAAAATAATAATAATTTAAATAAGATTTCCATCTTTTTCTATTTATATATCTTGTAAAATTGATAATCCCATATAATATTTGTATATTGAAAAATTGAGATAACATATAGTAATACTAAATTGAGATCATGACATATAAATATATAATTAATCATTACTAAAATTACTACTACCTCCAATACAAAATAAATGCAATAAAGATTTATTAATTGTGAGTATTAAAAATTTTATTTGTTGCATTTATTCTGAACCAGTAAGCAAAGATTACATCGATAGATAGTTTTTAATATATATAACAATACCTAATAAAAATAACATGCTTCTTTATTAGTAAGTAAAGATTATATTGATTTACATTACTTCAACAAAACGATTACATTGATATACTGTCAAATTGTCAATGTTTTAAAATGGTAAATGGACATATATTGCCAATAATACTTCACTAATTAAAACGATAAGAAGGAAAATATAAGGGGACAAAAAGTGGCGAGAAAACTTTTATTGTAAACGCGACATGTATACATTAGTGGAGTTAAGAGACTTCGCTTTAGTAAAGAGATTGTAGTGGTATATATACTTTTACAATAAAAATTTAATTATTTACAAAAAATGTCATAAATGATGTACGTGTGTGTATATATATATATATATATATATATGCCATTTGACAAAAAGAATAGGACGATTTTTCCACATAGTACTAGTATTTTGAGGATTCACGTCCTTTAAAATAAACCTTTATACCGGGGTTAGAGTCACCATAAATCCTCCTCATTTCAACTACAATAGCATTTCATGCATGTGACAATGTAATTTTAAAATTAAATCAGCGTCCTCCACATTTCACACGTGAACGGACAAAAACGCCCTTCTCTCGTTTACTCACATCATACCACCAATAACCATTGAACCACCACCACCACTCGCCATAACCAGTCGCCACAGCCACCATCGAGTCACATGTCAACCGTTGGACCGTCTCATGACCCCATCCATCACCACTAACAGCCTTTAATATAATTTTTTTTAAAGTGAAAACTAGCGCCTCTGAAAATCGCGGGCCCGTGGGACCAGCGGCTGGGCCAGGCGGTGGTACCTTTCGAAGCCGCTTATTTCAATTGATGAAAAAAAAACCCATAATTTATCTAACACCATCATCACCGCCGGACACTACGACCGCCATCCCACCGACACCACCAGCCCTATAGCCATCACCATCACCACCACCAGACCCTAGTTGTGTTGTAGTTGTTGAATCGAATCTGAAAAGATGGAATTGAAATCAAATATGAAAAAATAAAAAATAAAAAATAAAAAAATAAAAAAGGGAGAAGCGTTTGGTGAAGGGGAAGCCACCTGAACAGGTGGCTTGTCCAGGCGCTGGTGTGTAGTGGCTTCCCCCTCACCAGACGCATCTCCTTTTTGTTTTTTATTTTTTGTAAATTAAATAAAAATATAAATTGTGGATTGGAGTGGCAGTGGTTGTGGTGTCAGATGGTGGTTGTGGCGAGTGGTAGGAGTAGTAGGGGTCAACTGGTGGTGGTAGGGGTAGTGATGTGGTGGATGAAGTGGTGGTGTTGTTGTTTGGAAGTTGAGACGTTTTGTTGAGAAAAAAAGAAAATACAGAGAAGGACAAAAGGAGAATAACGGATAAAAGATGGACGTCAACCTAGTAAAAGGTGGACATTAAATAGCAATTCAGATATATATCATAATTTCTTTATTCTCTGAAAGTGATCAAAATATTTGTAATCCACTAGTTTCACCAATTATAGTTATGAGTATTATTATTCAAAATATAATTGCTGACAATTGAGCTTGAATTATTCCATAAAGAGAAAAAAAAATAGCGCCATAGTTGTCCTAAAAAAACAAATTAGGGGGCGTTTGATTCACTGAATGGTATGAAATTTGACACCATGCATGGTGGAAAGAATTAGTGATATATAATTAATAATAATGTAAATTATATTAATTACTAAATTCATAAATTATAATGATCGTGCAAAACTTAGATTCATTTCAAGTTTGAAACATATAATGAGAATAGACTTTGAATCCATTGCATAGTCGAACAAACAAATTTTAATTAAAAGTCTTGAATAAGAAATTACCTTTTAAATAATATATTACTAGTTATTAAGTATGTGAATATTATTTAAAAGACATTAGAGCTTGAATTATTATCAATTTTTAATTACTAACATAAATAAGAGTTTTTATCATGGGGGAATGGATTGTTAATTATCTTTGGGGGTGAGGTGAGTATGAGATTTTAGCTGTGGAATGAATTTAGATACCCTTGGGTATGAGGTCCATTGCATGTAAAATGCTTCAACCGAACACTAGGGTTGATGGAATGAATTTTAAGTTTTTAACTCCATTCCAATTCATTGAAAATAGTGCAATCAAACATGCCCTAAGAACTAAATTAAGTGACAAATAATAATAATAATAATAATAATAATAATAATAATAATAATAATAATAATACTCCGTAGTCAAACTTTATTTTCTATACTTTTTTAGTTCCTTGTTACTTTTTTTTTGTGGCTATATATAATACGTGATTAATGTTAATATTAGGAGAATATATGATTATAAATGGTTTCCTTCTTTAATATTGTTAGATAGAGTGTCAGTTCAGGTGTTTCCCTAAGTATTTTTTTTTAATATTATTTGTTTATTTTAAATTTCCACTTAATATGTATATGTTTTATATCCTTATAAATATAAACAAATCGAACTTCTAAATTACATAGTAGATGAAAGGAATATATAATGCAATATGGAGATTTACATCACTAATTAGAGGTGGTTGAGATAGTAATATAAATGCATGACTTTAATTTGTAAGATGTCACATGTTTATATCTAAACCTATTCACAAAATTGATAGAGCATCACGAATCTATCCTGACCCTAATAACTAGCAACAAGGATAAGAAAAGGGTTGAATCCATGGGAGTCTTTGAATCAACCACAAAACACTATTGTTCAGATAATCTAAGTCATGTTATGTTTCTGGAGTGAATTGTGTAGCTAAATTAAGGAGTTAAATGGGAAAACTCGATAATAAAAAGGATTAGGATTGAAATACCCCACTCAATTTCATTATGGAATTCCAACGACAATAAGGGGACCAATAATGAAGGAATTAGAGGAAGTAGTCTAAAACACCCAACTACTCATTCAAGTTAGAGGGGCTGCTTAAGAATATGCATTACAACCTATTTTCATGGTAGTAATCACAAATCAAAGCTTTAAGAACACATGCAAGATGATAAGGAGAATTCCCTTAAGTAGAAAATCCTATTTTCATGGTCGTTTAGTCAAATAAGATTCAGGGAAACTACAAATCAACTTCATCGTTTGACCTTTCGTTGAGTAGATTGAGAATGAAACTCGTGATCAATCACAAGAACTGTGGATGAAAACCCCATAATCTTAACTAATTATGATCCCAAAACAACTAAACCTATCATGCAATTAATTTTCAAGGATTACAATGAGGGTTTTACCCAATACCTAGCAAATTAACTACTCACAATCAAAGGAAGTTGCAATAAACATCATGAAAAGGTAATTCATGAGCTATATAGAAGTTAAAATCAAGTAATCAACAAAAATAATTGAAATCAAGAACAAAAACTAACATGAAAAAACCATAAAATTAATTCAAGAATAATAAGAGAAAATAGAGGAGAGTGACAGTTATTACTTGAAGCTCCAATGGATTGAAATTGAGAGCAAACTAAAATTATTCAATGATTAGATGATGAACCAAATTAACTACTCCATGAAAGATTACAATAATTATGTGATTTTGTGCTTGTTCAAATCTATGGACTTCAAAAACTAAGTTAGGTTGCTAAAAAACTAAGTTAAGACCGACCTAAATCTATACAATATCCAAAATCAAGTCAAAACAATGCACTTTGAAAAGTCAAGGCCACTTTGTGGTGGCCAAAACACCATGGTCGTGGAGCTTTGAAGGGTTGAAGGAAAAATCCAACTTTGTATCATCAGATTTACAGGAGCGCCACGGACATGGGGAAAGTGTCGCGGCCGTGGGCTTCAGTGACTAGGATAGCTCAACTTCAAAATATAATCATAACTCTTGACTCACTTGTCAAATTTGGAGGGCTGTCAGGGTAATCACTGTGATTTGTTTGGGAGCAAATCACAGGTGGGTCCAGTGGCATAATTGTAAAAAAATAGGTATTTTTGGTTATTGACTGTCAGTTAAAGTTAACTGACATCCACTAACCTTAACTAACTATTTTCAACAAAGTTTATAGTATTTTACTATTTTACCCATGTGATTTGTCAAATAACCAAATCACAATGATCTTTTGGTATTTCCTCTCAAATTTGGGTGTATGAATTATCGTTGCAAAGCTCACTATACAAGCTTTCATCGGTTTACAAGTAGAATAACACAATCATTTGGTAGAAAAAAAGTTAGTGTTGTTTGGATTTAGCCATTCCACAAGCACACAAACCAAAATGCTTCCAAAGGAGCCTAAAATTTCACCATACACCGATACACGTACACAAAATCCCCGCGTCAAACATTATCGGATTAAAACTAACCAAAAACATGCAACTAAGCTATAATGCACTAATAAGGTATAAAAATGACTCCTAAAATAATGCAACTAAAAATCTACTCCGTATCAAATAACTACTTATCAATAATTTGTTTTTGTTAAGTGTTGTGACATGCTTACATGACACTAATGTTTTAGAAAGTGGCACATGATGACACTGTTTATTTAAAAGAAACTCCTTTTCATATATTGACTAGCTTATAGTAATAACTAGAGTGGCACTGTCAGTTTGGTTAAAAAATCACTGTTTAACTGAAATTTATTTGAAACTGAATTGAATTTAACTGAATTGAAACTAACTGTAACTGAAAGTCAATTGAACTGAAACCAATTGTAACCGTTAAAACTGAAAATATAAATATGAAATTGAACTGTAACTGAACTGAAAATTATCTGATCTGGAAAAATCCGAAAACATGTAACTGAAACAGAATTGCAATTGAAAATTTGTAACTGAAACTGAACTGATCTGGATTAACAACTGATTTAAACTGAACTATTTTGACCGAAACTGAACTGTAACTGAAAATTTTTAACAGAAAAGAATTTTCCTTAAATTAGACAAATATTGATTGAAAATTAATTACTTAATTAGATCTTTGTAAATTGCATTTTTCATTCAAAATTCAAATGTTAATGAAATGTTCCAATTTTATATATTAAATGTTGTATTTATCACCCAATTTCACAAAATTTATGGAACTATAACTCTTTCATATATTTCATCGATTCAATTTCACACCCTACATTTGTTCTTTAAATCAATGTAATAATGTGAGATATCAAATAAGAAGCTTTTAACTATTAGCCATTCCACTTTTAACTATTAACCATCAATATTTTAAAAAGTACTCCGTAACATATAAGTAAAAAAACTCGATTTCAAATACATAATTAATAATATTAACCTCTATATTTTAAAGAAGTAACCATAAATCAGTATTCAAATAAGTAATTCATACAGTTCAAAAAATTAACTATTGTAATTCACATAAGTAAGAAGTTGTTCAAATAGGTATAGAATGTGAGTAACCATCATTGTTCAAATATGTAACCATAATTATTCTACCAAGTAGCCGTGGAACCTAGAATAAAAGAACGATTTACACATACATGGTTGCACCATTATTTGACGGTGCAACCTGATGCATAGAAGACACGCCCTTCAATGAAACGATCACCCATGCAGTTGCATTGGTCAAAGATCATCCTATGTTGTCGAGTCTCAAGGGTAATTTAACCGTAGAACTAGTATCATAAAAACTTATAATGGATCTAAAATATCTAAATCAAATATTTGAACTGAATATATCTCATCACTTGAAACAAAGTCAGTTACACGGAAATGTCCGAACTAAAATATCTGAACCGAAAATATCTGAACTGCAACTAACTAAACTGCAACCAACTGAATCTTAAACCAACAATGGCAATCTGAAACTGAATTGAACTGTTTTTTTGTTTATCTGTTTTGCTATAAATTGAAATCAATTGTAACTGAACTGATTTGATTTGAAAACGCAATAACCTGCAACTGAATTGATCTGAAATCAAAATTATCTGAACCAAACTAAAATGAAGCAATAAATAATTGAATTATCTGAACTGAAATAAACCAAACTGATTGGTTGAAACTAGAACTGAACTGATTAACTGAACTGACAGTGCTAAACTAAAGTAACAACTATTAAAGTCATCCATCCGGTCCGGTGCAACATGCTAACCTCTCTTTAATTTGTTTCCTATCAAAAGTTTTTTTTTTTTTTTTCCAAAATTTACATATTAAAAGATTCTATAGTATCAAATATTTTTAAATATTATGTAAAATCTATAATTTCTATTTTTTAGCTTATCAAGCAAGATTTTTATTTTATGTGATAATCTTAATAAATTTATATTGATGTGATTTGATAAAAAAAAAATCTTAAACCTTTTATAATAGGTAAATTTCACCTATTGTTATATCTAATTTCTACAAAAGTGTTGTATTTAAAATTTTGTTATAATCATGAAGTTTGAAGGGTTTTTTAAGCTTAATTTTTTCATATATATCAATTTACATTTAAATTTGTAATACTTACCTTGATATCCATTATAACTATCATATAAGATTATATTTCAATTGTTAAACAATTTATTAAATATCTTAATTTTGTTAGAAAAGGCAAGACAATGTTAGATTACTTTTTTTTTTTTACATTGAGTAAAAAAAAATTATATAGATAGTAGTAATTTATTTTTATTATAATATTTTATATTTTAATTTATACTTATATAAAATAAATTATGCTCATGTATGATTCATAATTACAAGTAATTTAAAACTACAATGATCTAAAATTAAATCTTATTTTGAAAAGGTATCAAGATATAAAATTACTGTTTTTATTAATTATTAAAGTTTAAGTTTAAATTTTTAAAATTGTGTATCGCACGAGTACGATACCACCAGTATATTTTTATACTTCATATAGTTGTATAACAAAATTTCCAATGTTACACTCAAGGATTGTCCACAGTATATTTTTATTAAGGTAAAGAAAATAATTTTTTTCATATAATACCGATCAATATATAATCACAAGTAATCATGTAATAATGATAACATATAATATTTTTAATTTTTTATAGCAAAAATAGATTAAATGAAGTCCCTATCGAAATCCCATTCATTTAATAAATAAAAGAAAAGTACGAGTAGTAAAGATAAACACAAATTGTGATTGCATGAACAGTCAATTTCTCCAATTATTTGCCCAATCTAATTTGATAGGGAAATATTGGATTTTTGTAATTTCATTTTTAAGCTTGTTAAAATAGAATACTCCAAACAACAAACTCCAAAGAATACAAAATAGTGTGAAACTAGTAAACGGGATCCTCTAGGATTTTGTATTAATTAAGTACATTTATTCCTTGTTTCTATTCTTCAAGTTTTTTCCACAACAAAATTCATAACCGATTCTACTTTCTTTGATTTCCTTTTCTTTTATTAATTACAAGTAGATTTTATTTAATTCCACAAATAACCCCAAGCTTTTATTAGTAAAATAGCCGAATTGCCCTTTAAATTTTCAAATTAATCTTCAAAGCCCATTGAGGTTCAATATTGCGAAAAAAATGCCCTTAAAAGATAGGAATATTTTCCTAATTGGATAATTTGGAATTATTAAAATTTAAAAAAAAAAGGTATTTTGACTGATTTGCTTGACCTTAATGGGTATCTATCTCAAGTAATTTTATTTCTTTATTTATTACTTAAAATGTTGCAATTTAAAAAATGATTTATTACAAACTAATCAAGATACCCCATTATTATTCACGTGTTTCCTATAAATCAATGATACCCCTCTATTTCCTAATTGTAAGAAAACGAACACATTTTTTTTTGTTATATTTTTCATTTAATTAATAATTTTTTTATTATTTGGGTAGGGGGAGTAGGGGTGCACTAACGCTATAAATATAGTTACGTAGGGATTATATAAAATCATATCTCAAAAATAAAGAGACAATGGAAAAATTGGGTAGCATATTGTTTATCACTAAACTTGTGTTGTTCGTCAACTTGTCAATCCTAGTTTTAGGCAACGATTCTTCTGATTTTGATGGATTCTACTTTATTCAACAGGTGATTTTCCTTTCTCACTTACACAAACTAAGTGTTTTGCAGCTTCATGTAAATCTATAAGTTTTTCTTTCAGTGGTTACCATCGTACTGTAATCAAAAGGGAACAAAATGTTGTTATCCACCAACCGGAAAGCCACCAGCAAGTTTTTCGATTTATGGATTATGGCCTTACAAAAATGACGGTACTTCCCCTCACAAATGTGAAGGTGAATCTTTTGATGTAGCTCCGGTATGTATAACAAATTTCTAATTAATACCTCTCATAATTGTTATGGTTTTCCAATTTCAAAAAAATAAATAAAATAATAAATAAACCCCTAAAAAAGTAGTCATTTGCACTTTTTCGTTTTATATTTTGTAAATTGGGCTGATTATAATAAGTTTGACTGATTTTATATATATATATATATATTTTTTTTTTACTTCATATAAAATGTATCACACAACGATATAAAACAAATAAAAAAAGTGACAGTTTTAATAATTTCGTTTCCCTAATTGCATAAGTGGGACTTATCAATAAACTATTTTATAGTTTTAAGAAGTAAAATATTGATTGTCAAATGTGGATTTTGAGACTAAAGAAAAAATAAATGTATACAATAATTAAGTAACGGCAGATGATAAGAAATCAAGTACCCTCTCTGTCCTTTTTTAGTGTCTTTGTTTAGCCCTTTATGCACAATTCAATTTTTTTTTTTTTCATTCTGTAGATATTTTATTTATTATCAAATTAAATGAATAGTTTTTAAATATATAAAAGAGGGACCCATTAAAAGTCATAAGTTTAATGAAAACCGCAAAAAAAGTTTACACATAAAGTTAAAGTGGTAAATATTATGATTAAAGGGGTACACGCGCTTTTACCATCAAAATTTCAAATATTTACAAAAAAAAAAGACCGTAATAAAACATGTGTATATATGCATTTCTACCTTATATGTACCGATTTTCAAAGTGAAAATTGTTTTCACACAATCCTATTATAGACCATCATATATCCTTATATGTGAAATTGTAAATACTAGTATAAATGTTTGAGATTGTGTCTTAAAAGTAAAATTGTGAAACATCAAACGTATGTTGGCAAAGAGGGTGTAGTTTTTAATTACTTATAACCTTAAATGCCTTCTCTACAAAATATTAATTGATGAACTTTGACATTCAATGAGTGCAGCTAAAACCAATAGAAACCATGCTACAAAAGGCATGGCCATCATTCACATGCCCACAAATTGGAAGGAAATTTTGGCTACATGAGTGGAACAAGCATGGAACATGCTCAAAATCATCCCTGGATGAAATGTCTTATTTTCATGCCACTCTAAACCTACACAACAAGTTAAACCTCTTACAAACTCTTGCCGGAGCAAATATCGTCCCCAACGGCCAATCTTACTCTCTCAAAACGATAACCTCCGTCATCTCTCAGGCCACCAAATTCGACCCTTTCATTTACTGTAACCATGACGCTCAAGGGAACTCGCAGATTTGGCAAGTAATACATTGTGTTGATAAAGATGGGGCGACCCTCATCAATTGTAAAAGCTCTTATGAGGGAAAACAAGGTTGTAGTCCTAACATTAACTTTCCTTCTTACTGATATGTTGCATAGCATATTATGATTATGTATTACATTACTTAGCATCTATTAATATAGTTAGCTTCAATTCGACCAATTATTACAACATATTTTTAGCAGTAAAATGAGATATTGGTGTTTTCAATTCTAGTCAAATCCACCAATTCAATCTGCATCTGCTGTATATTCTTAATACTTCACAATTAATCAAATATAGGTGGCTCGTTACAAATTTTCATATGAGTAGATCAGTGATCCACCATTCCAATAAAAAAAAAAAATTTGAGAATTTTAAATGTTTTTTTTTATCATCTCCATTAGATTCATTATTGCCACAATGTTTGACAAATAAACAATTTTTATATTCCGTAATTAAAGCCTCAATTTAACTCTAAATAATTACAAAATGGTCATACAATAACAAATTTAATAAGCATCCGTAGAGGTGTGCAGCGGTCCAAGATTGGGCCGGGACCGGTTGGACCGAAAAACTAGAATCCCTGGTTTCTTTGGACCCGGATTGGACCTTAAAAAAAAAAAAAAACAGTCTGAATCGGATCGGACCTAATTTTTCATGTTCGGGTTTGTTTTGGACCGTTTGGATCTGAATTTTTAGTTTTGTCAATTTTTTTCATTCTAAAAAAACATTTCCCTCTTATATATACTAAGTGCAACATAAAATATAATGATATACAAAACATAAATAATATTAATATTTTGACTAAAAATATATATATATATATATATATATATATTAAACTTTTACATTAATTTACTAAAAATATTAATTTTTTCAACGAAATTGGTCCAACCAGTCCGAATCTAAATTTTCCGATCTTAGACTGGAAACCAGGAATTATAAATTTTGGTGGACCGAGGGCCGGACCAGTCTAAATTCTGGTTCGTACCGAAATATTCACACCCCTGCCCATGATAATCAATAAATATGGATTAAATGGTGTCCAAGATCACAAGACTCGGTTTGCCAATCTGAGTGTATGGAGATTGGTTTTAGGTTAGAATCATTGGATCATTTGAATGAAGCAATTTCTATCCACAATGCATAACTAACGATAAGGTGTTAATATTAACTATCAGATCATTGATTTATACACATGCACAATTCTTTTATAAATGAATATAATTTCTGTATACAATCATGAAAAATAATTTGTTGCAACTAAAAATAATTAGAACCGGGCCTAGAACACTTCCACACAAAATTTGATGGGCTGTGCTGGCCCATTAATCTTCTTTTGAATTTTATGACAAAATTATCCATTTCATCCCAAGTTTATTTTAATCATGAATGTAGCATTGTAGCCCACATGTTCGGGCCGTGAGGACAGCCCTTGTGCCGAGTTGTGTGACAATGCCGGTAATTAGACTTTCATATGTGCTCACTTCATTACTTATTGTTTTGAAAGTAAGGTGCTCTCACTTGACTACTTGAGATCTAACAAACAAATTTTATTACTCTTGGACCTATAAGATTTATCTAGGTAATTGATAGCATATAAGTATATAACGTGCATCATCCCATAATCCCATTGCATTTAGGGGTGTGCATAATCCGGTCCAGACCGAAATTTGGACCAAGGATTCCGATTTTCCGGTCCAACTAATTCCGGTCCGGTCTTGGACAGGTGCACACCCCTAATTGCATGTATTAAAGTCCGAGTTATGTAATCTATCATTTAAGATGGCGGAGCTCACAACGAACAATAATTCAATGTAATCAGCCAACTAAGTCAATTGTTAAAAAAAAAAAAAATACCTACATGGCTACATATACAAAATTCTTAAAAATAACATTTACATCAAAGTAATAATTTGGAAATGAATCTCACAGACAAATTTGAATTGCTTCAAATATTATTTTATAAAATTAGTAAAGCAATTGAATGTTATTACATTAGATTATTTCGTAAAAAAAAAAAAAAAGTTTAACAAAATAAAGCTATACGAGTGTTTATAGAATATCAAATGTTAGATAGTATCATTATAATATATCACTAATAATCAGTAATGTGATTGAATAATTTTATTATCTCTACCACGAATTAGTTGCAACAAATATTAATTTATACCTCACAAACTACTCCATATTATTTTTGTTGCAACTAATTCATGGCGGAGGTAATATAAACGTATGTTGGTATACAATTCAAATTGTTGTACAATTGTTCGTTGTTCTATGATAAACATTTTTTTTTGCAATGTCATTTGTTCAATGATAAATTGCTATAATTTTGCTAGTGTTATGGAATAACCAATTATTTTCCTTTTTTTTCTTTTCATCCTACCTGGAGGAGATCAACTTTAGCCCGACCCGCGAGCCGGCCCGAAAAATTGCGGGTTTTGGACAACATATTTCCAGCTCGAATTCGCAACTTTCCCGCGGGCTTTGGCGGGTTAAATTTAAGAAGTTTAGTTGATTTTTTAGGCCCGGCCCGAAAAAGCCCGAAAAGCCCTCCAAGTCTGCTCTAAAATTCCGGGCTTTGGACAACAAAATTAGGCCCAAACCTAAGCCCGGCCTGAGTCTGATTAGCGGGCCTTCTTTACTGCGTCGAGCCCGGCTTGAACCCGGCCTGTCCCATGATCACCTCTAATTCTACCATAACATTAGCTTAATGTTTTATGTGTGTTAAACTGGGAGTGTATCTCTAATATACACTAGGGTGTACAATCAATTTAAGTTTAAAATTATACTCCAATCCATGTATATTTGGAAAGTTTTATGGAAGTAGTTCCACCTTTAATCATTTTGCTCATTTTGGTTTCACCTGCCTTTCGTTTAACTAGTTATATATCACACGTTTAACATAAGTCTTCTCATTTTGGTCGTGTTTACTATGAGAAGTGGAGCGTTTAATAAAATGATCTTTTATATTTTATATTTTTTTATTTAATGTTAACATATGATAAGAGTCTTTTTAAAAATTTCCCTCTCATTTTAGTCCTACTTGCTCCATAATGTATAAAAATAATTTATTCAATTAAACTGAGTAAATCAATCTAATAATTTAAACTTAATCAATTAAATTTGAACCAATTACGTTGATACATTTATCCTGGACAAATTTAGAGAATTATGAATAGTATTTATCACCAACCTATTCCAATAAGTCTAGGACAAAAATGAGAGGTCAATAATCGTAGATGAGTTTATACCTAGATTATAATTGAAGTTAAAGTTCCCATGGTATTACCAAATAATATCGTTTTATACATGAAATTTTTATACATATGATATACATTCTTTTTAAAATGTCAACCCGAATGACTGAAACTTATCTTCGACAACATTTGGATTGGAGTCTGGTGACACTTGGCTTATGATATGGTTGGTATATACATGGACCTATGGTATATATACGATGTATATATATACACACCAATACACCATGTATTCATGAATCTACAATCCGTAGTGTACGGCAATTCGGCAAACTAGGATTAAAGCATTTTGTTCAAAGTCTCGGCGGTGGATTATTTTAAGGATACTACTTACGTAGTAAATGTTCGTTTTAATGTGGAAAGAACCAATCCATCACTGCACCGCGTAAAGCCAAATTGGCAAATTTTCCAGGAGGCTATGAGGGGAGCATCATTCAACTTGATGCTTACAGTTTTTCCTCTCTACATAATAATAAATAAATACTAGCTCCTACGTAAATGCGTAATTGCCTACTTGGTAATGACGAATGATATACAGCGATGTATTTCATTGCAAATAAGCAAATAATGTATTATTATAATACCATATCCATTTCATATTATGTGCAACAAATGTTGTTTTTTTTTATGCAAAACGGGAAAGAGAAGAACAAACAAAGAGAGAGAACCAGTCTTAAAAATTATTATTATTATTATTATTATTATTATTATTATTATTATTATTATTATTATTATTATTATTAAGAGAGAACAACAAATGTTGTTGTTCTTCTTCTTATTATTATTATTGTTAGAGATATAAAAAATTCAATTGTTTCACATAAATTAAAAGGGAATATATTCGCATTATGATACTAAAGAGTAATTTATATTTAATTAAATGTTGACTAAATGATTGATTATATATAATTTTTTCGATTTCAACTCGGTATGTACAAGTAACCTTTGATCTAACAGTTAGATAATAGGAATTTCCCTTAATCAATAGGATTGCTAGCAAACTGTACATTTGTACAATTGTACTGCAAACCTTAATAATATAAGGTGGCACCATCCACAAAAGACATACATAAGCAGATAAGCTAGTTAGTTCATGCAATGTCCATGTAAAACTGAAAGCTTCTTTTCTTCAAATCATTAACGTACATGTGAATTCTTTAGTAGTAGATGTATGTCAACCGTATTATATATGTTATAATGGTGGTAACATGTGAAATGACCCGTAAAGTATGCTCCCATGTTAATTAGTTCTCCCATTTGTCTCCGACACATCTCCCACCAACAACCTTATTATTATTTTTTATCCAAATAAAATGAAAAAAAAAAAAAAAAGTATAGAAACCAATGAAAGAGTGTAAAAGCAAGCATCGAATAACACATAATTTTCCACATCACTCTATTAATTTTCATATTTTGAAATAATTCTATTAGTATAAACTCTAAAAAGTATCTAACTAATACTCCTTTTCCAGGAAGCAATTATACAAATTAAATAGCTATATTTTGTTTGAAGTTATACATAAGCAAATCAATGAAAATTATAAATGTTGGATTCAGTAGTCAGCTCTTAAGATCTATAGATCAAAAAAATTAATGGTCCATGAGAAATAATCCGACAATCTAATAATTATTAGAATAAAAAATACGGATTAATATAACATAGATCGAGTACATGAGGCTATGAGAGGTAATCATATATTATTGTACATATTACGTACACATTATAAATTTTTAAATAGTTTTACAATGTTTAGCAAAGGCCATTGTTATATTCATTTGATAATCATAATAGGGTAAAATTTGGCATCTAATTTATTTCCATTATGAATCAAATAAAACAGATAAAAATGATGTTTTACTTATAAATGACTGGCTCTACAATAACTATGCTTCTTTTAAACCCTAATGAGTAATATGATTAACACTGATGTTGCTTTTATGTCTTTATAACGAACATTATTGTGATAAAATTAGGATTATATCAACATAATACAAAGGACGAATAATACTTTAATTTTGGAAGGATGCATGAGAATATTGAACATGTTATGTTATTAATTCGCTACTTTTTATGTATTCGCCAACATATGATGATATGAATTACTTCTTTCGTTCCCTATTTTTCTTTACATATGGGGTTGTCGGATGTTCTATATTTTTCTCTACCAAACAACTTTATTAGGTTTATAATATTTTTTTATAAGATGGACCCCACACATCACTCATTAATTATTAGTTGCAAGTTATTTCTCTTTCATTAATTATTACCCAAATTTGACCCAACTACTATTATTAATATATTATATACCATAATGAAGAGGTGAATAGTGACAGATAAAGAAAATAGGAAACGAAGGGAGTAATATGGTACTGTATAGTAGTGCTTTTTTCATGAAGTACATTATTTGATTTGATTTGACATCGATTACTGAGTATTACCTCCATTTGAAGAAAATTATTACGTTTAAAATTTTACACATTAATTAAGGACTTTAATAGTATAATACTTCGTATAATGTTTTGGTTTTTTCGTCATCAAAAAATTCAAAAGCAACAAATCAATGAAATCATTGCTTTCTAACTTAATTTGTTTACCACTATAATTCAAGCAATAACGCAAATAAAATGATACAATAAGAAATTTTCTTAATGCAGCAAACGAGATTTGTGAAACACCACCAACAAAATGCTAGGGAGAAAATTATACTCTAATTAATATATATACTACTACCTAAAATAGAATAATTGGAGAATACTGACGGCGCCATGTAAGATTTTATCCTTTCAAAACAAAAAGGCACTTGAATAAAAAGGGAAAAAAAGTTTTTCTACTTAGTACTCTTAAGATATTGAATTTCGTTATGACCCTTAAAATTTAAAGTTTCAAATGATACACTCTAAATTTAAGTAATTTCTAATTAATACCCTTCGAATTTAATCAATAGTCACATGATAACCCATTCATTTTCGTTATGTAGACATCAAAATTCTGTTAGTTTTGTGTAAAGCCACCTAATTAAATCACCACAACAACAACCACCACTAAAACTCAATACCACCACAATCACCGCTCTAAACAACAACACCACTATTACCATCTCCATACAACCACAATGTGTAAAAGACAAAACCACCTCAAAAACTCGCCTAAGACAATCTCCTCTAAAATAACTAGGATTTTATATGCTAGCCAGGTATGTGCTCTTTGTGTTGTATGTGCTTATGAAGGGTTTTGGAATGGTGCACTTGAGTTTTTATGGTAGTTGGTGGTTTTTGAGGGTAGCATGCGATTACTAATTAAACTTAAAAGGTATCATATCAAAAACAAAAATTTTCAAAAGTCGGGTAAAAAAAATATGATTTTTACTGATGATATCGTAGATATAGAACACCCCCCCCCCCCCCCCCC
>PYUH01003971.1:3234980-3351748 GCA_016808085.1 Suaeda aralocaspica | reverse complement strand
TATATATATATATATATATATATATCACATATGACTATACGAGCATCTCTTAATCACGGACCACTGCACTAACAATAATACTACCGACAATTGATTTGCCACCATGCACATACCCACAAACCTCCAACCTTTCAATTTTTAGATCTTTCCCTTTGTGTTTTACATTCTTTCATCTCACAACAATTAATGTGCGGTATGTACCTATAAATTCTCATTGTATTTATAAATTAAAGTTGCATCTCATATGTAAGACTCGTAAGTTGTAACGTTGAAATGTTCGGATGATTGAAATGATAATTTACTTTTTAATATATATTGTTGATATTAGCTTGTAAACTTCGTAATACATATATAATATATATATATATATATATATATATATATATATATATATATATAGCTAGCTTTTTTTTTTCTTTTTAATTGATGAAATAAATTGATACTTTCTAAGTTTATAATTTGATGTGAATAATAGTATTCAATTGAATTGAAAACAAATAAATAAAAAAATTGAATATCTCTTCCCAAACAATGCCTAGCTAGTTAAAAAAAATATCTAATCCGCCTATTATTTATTTATTTTTATTATTATTATTATTGTAGTTACTCCGTATAATTATTTGAGTGCTATAATCGGCCAAATGTAAAGTTCATGAAAGTCAAATATCCACCCCAATCAAGGACCACGTCTCACTCTCTTAGACCAACATTTGGGCTTGTGTATCAATGTATCATTAAATTCCTACTTGATCATGAACAAGTTTATCACGTAATTACTCTTTAGACAACAACAATATCGACAACAGAACAAGTTCTTCACGTAGTTGCACTCTAAACAACAAATTGGACAACGTCACAACAGTATGGATTTTAGTAATTATGTTGATTTACTTAAATAATTAATTACAAAAATTTATTACTACCTCTTGCTCATTTTATTTAATTTGCAACAAAAGAAATCTTTTATTACGTATATCTCACAAAAAATACACCTTTAATTTGTTAAATTGACCCAAAAATAGTATTTTTCATTGGATTTTATACATGTTTTTCACTATTAAAAGAGAAGTTATTTACGACGGGAATTCCATGGCAAAAGATTTTTCCCGTCGTAAAACAGGGCCATCATAAATGTAAACCCGTCGTAGATAAAGGGAGTCGTAAATGTAATTTTCCCATCTTAAATGTTTTTTTTTAATTGTTGATTTTTTATAGAGTTACTAGAAATCAAGTCATTTACGACAACTTATTTGACTATTTATGACGACATTTGAGCCCGTCGTTAATGTGACCTGTCATAAATGAATAAGTTTTTGGTAGTGTTTATTGTTTAGGATATGAATGAATATTTGATACCACTACAAAAAAAACGGTGATTTGCGACGGAAAAATTCCGTCACAAAAGGCTGTAATTCCGTCGCAAAAGCCATTTCCGACGGAATTCCGTCGAAAAATGGCCGTCGGAAATTTGGTTGTCGCAAAAACGGGCTTTTGCGACGGAATTTTCGTCGGAAAACTTTTCAGACGGAATTTGCGTCGTTTGCCCGACGACCTAAGTTGTATGTGATCTGACGGAATTTCCGACGGCCGGAATTCCGTCGGAAAACTAAACCAAAAAAAAAAAAAAAAAGGCAGTGAGGCAGCAATAGCCACCCCACTACCACAATAAACCACCACGCAATTGCCACACTCGCGGCCCACACCCACCTACCCGGCCACCTAGACCCAGAACCACTAAACAACACCCACCCATCACTACAAAAAAATGTCGATATAGCGACGGATTATTAGGGACGGATTTAATTCCGTCACTAAAGTAGGGACGGATTAGAGATAATCCGTCACTAAAATAATTTAGGGACGGATTCAAAAATCCGTCTCTAAATTTTAAGTCACGTTAAAATAGTGACGGAATTACAAATCCGTCACCAAAATTAGGGACGGATTTTAAAAATCCATCCCTACATTTGTTATAGTTAATATATTAATTTTGTATATAGAATAACATAAGTTGTATGGTGGTGAAGTTGGTAAGAGTGTCACTTTGTGACTTTGAGGTCACATGTTCGAATCTTGTCAACAACTTCAATTTGTTTAGTAAAAAAAAAAAAATATTTTTTTTTTAAAAATGAAAATAAAATTAGTCACTAAATTTAGGGACGGATTTCTGAATTCGGATTTAGAGACGGATAATTTCCGTCCCTAATTTAGAGACGGATTTTTTGTAATCCGTCTCTACTTTAAATTAGCGACGAAGATTTTAGGAACGGTGTTGATCCGTCACTACTTCCGTCGCTAACCCTATTTAGCGATGGAATTTGAAGGAGTAGAGACGGATTCAATCCGTCCCTAAAACGTGTTTTTTTTGTAGTGCATAACCACAACCACCAAACCTCACCCACTCAAATCAACCAGCAGACCTACAACCACCAAACCCCACCCACCCAGAACTACCACCAGTCCACCACAAACCACCTCGCCACAGCCCCATAAACCACCCTCGCCACAGACCCATAAACCACCTCGCCACAGCCCCACAAACCACCAAACCAAACCACAAACCTCGAAAATCTACTAATCAAACCACCACCAACCTCGAAAAATCACAAACAACCACCAAACCTAAAAGATCTACTTTTAACCACCAACAATCTCAAAAAACCACTTTAAACCACCAAAACGGTGAAAACCAAAAATTTAATCAAATTCAAAACGAAAAATTAAAAAAAAAACATCATACCTTAGCGAAGAACCACCGTCAAAGTTTTTTGGGGTCAAATTTGACCATAAAACCCTAGATCTTGGGTTTAAATGGTCAAATTTAACCGAAAAAAACTAAATATGGGATGGGATAAGGGATCGACATCATTCAACAAGAAGAAAAATAGAAAAAAAAGAAGACAAAAGCGAATTAAAAAAACGGAAAAAGGAGGAGAAAGACAGATGAGAAAGAAAGTAAGAAGAGGAGGAGAAAGACAGAGGAAAAAGAAAGCAAGAAGAGGAGGAGAAAATACAGAGGAGAAAGAAAGAAAGAAGAGGAGAAAACACAAGAGAAAGAAAGAATAGAAGGAGGCCGGAGAAAGAAAGATCAGAAAGAGGAGAAAGAAAGAGTAGAAGGAGGAGAAAGAAAGAAGAGAAAGAGGAAAAGTGGCGGACCAAAAATGGGGAGGGGGTTTTATAGTTTAGGGTTAACAAAAAATAATTATTTTTTTCTTTTTTAATTTGCGACGGAATTGCAGTCTGTAGCAAATTTGTGACGGAAAATTCCGTCGCAAATTAATTTTATAAAATAATTTGCATTTAGTTAATATTTTTTTAAAATTCCGTCGTAAAGTGGAAAATTCCATCGCAAATATCTGAAATTTGCGACGGAAAAAAAATCCGTCGCAAATATCTGAAATTTGTGACGGAATTTTGTTCCATCGCAAAGATTCCGTCGCTAATTGACGTTTTTCTTGTAGTGTACATCCAATCTTTAATAAAATTAAGACTACATTGCGTTATTTTGACTTTTTTTGGGGCGCATATTAGCGACCAGAGTTGTACTTTGTACATGCATGGGTTAATGGTGAGGGAGGATTGAAACCTATGACTTATTGTTGTACATTTCTACACATGCCCTCAATTCCCCATTAATTAAGAGGCTAAGACATAATCGATTAATTAGTAGGTTAAGCCTTATTTTTTTAAACTTATTTTTGGTTAATTCTAGTACATATTTAGTGACTTCTCATAATATATATTTGGTTCATTTCAATAGATTTCAATTTAGTTCAGTTTATTCAATATAAACTTAATTTAGTTTAAATAAGTTTAAAAGAACAAGATGAACCTAAGACATCATCAATCCATTGGTTTGAGTACTTACGAACTTAAATGAATTATAACGTGATTAATCAAAGTTAAGATGAATTATACCATTAAAAATTGAGACTTTTTAAGTCAAATTTTTGCAAATAATAAATGTAAGAATATTCGAAGAACATATATAACACTACAAGAAATCGGCAAAATAGCGACGGATCTTTGAGACGGATTTAATTTCCGTCGCAAATTAAGAATTTGCGACGGACTTTTGCTTGTTTGCGACGGACATATCCGTCGCAAAAAAGTGACAAACCAAATCAAGTGAGCAATTGGTTTTTGCGACGGATTTTTTTGTTTGCGACGGAATAATCCCTCGCAAATTTGCGACGGAATTAATTCCGTCGCAAAATTCCCTCGCAAAAGGCGACAAACCCTTTTATTATTTTGTCGCGAAAAAATTCCCTCACAAAAGCCTTTCTTCTTCGAACTCGCCCTTAATCTCTCACTTCTCCCTTCTCCCTTCTCAAACCGCCGTTCTCTTCTCACTTCTCCCTTCTCACTTCTCCTCTTCCCACACCGCCGTTCTCTTCTCACTTCTCCCTTCTCACTTCTCCTCTTCCCACACCGTCGTTCTCCTTCTTCTTCGCCATTCTTCTTCTTCGCCAAAAAATTAAACCCTTCCGGCAAGGACCGCGACTCCGCTCCTTCCCTTCTTCCGGCGGTCTATTCAGGTAAATTCCATTCAAAATTTCCGTACTAGATTTTTCTCATACTCAACTGTCAATCGAATTCGATTGATTGATTTGTGTTCGAAACCCTAATTTTATTTTAGTTATTTGTATGTTTGTCGTTAACTTATGTTGATTGTATTATAGATTGAATTTGCCTTTAGTTCGTCACTAAATTATTCAATCGTTTTTCACTAAATTAAACGATTGTTTTTTTTTTCTGAAATATTTAATCTTGTTTATGAACTGGGTATTTGATATAAAGTGAATAAAATCACAAAGGAAACGTCAAGGAGTTTTGAGTTTGATTAAAATGAAGTTTTTGAATTTCTAGGGTTTTGTTGTTAATGATGTTTATTGTTTTTTCCCCAATTTGATTTATACAGGAAGAATTAAAACAATAGGGGATTTGAATGGCGGAGCAAATTTTGGAAGGTAGCCATCTGGGGTCATTTATACTCTCCACTTTGTCTTTTATTTGCTTTAATTGATTAAATTGAATTTAAAACCCGAAATTGGGTAGTTGTTAGTTAGGGTTTTACCGTGTTTATGAGCAGAATGTTTGATTTTATGATTACTGATTAGTCGTCGGAGAGTTCATGAATGATGATTCAATGCTTTCTTGTTCACTTTATTGCCTATGATTTCGTCAGAGGCTTATTGTTTTGGTTCTGATCTGTATGATTTCGTCAGAGTTCTGATCTTGTTTTGTCAGCAGCATGCTTAGGTTCTTGGCACTTTGGCAGTTCATTTTAGACACCTTTCTTGTGAAAAAATGATTTGGATTGTAATGATTCTAATATAGTTGTCTGAAACTTGATAGCTACTTTCTTTCTTTGTGCTATAATTCTACTGGGTTTTCGCCCTTTTTGTTCGCTCATACTATATCTAGAATGAAGTGGTACTTTGAAGTATAAGGTATGATTAATTAAGGTTATGAAATGTTGATGTTGCGAAAGTATGTAATGAGGTGAAGGCAGTGATATCGCTGACGACTATGCACTTTATAGGTTAGAAATCATATATGGTGAAAATGTGATTTATGTGAATAATGTACGAAGTTTGTCGGTTAAATACAAATGGAGGAAGTTTGTTTATGCGAAAGTATTCTCTTGACCCCCTGTTTTTCTTGTTGCAGTCTTTTATTAGACTTCATGACTTATTTGTAGCATTTCATGACTTATTTGTAGTATTCTCTTGACCCCCTGTTTTTTATGGTGATCACAGAAATCATGACCCCCTGTTAAAGCACTTGCTACAGCTTTAGCACTCCACAGGTACATATTTTAAGAATGGTTATAATTTTCGCGATTCTTTTCCTTACTTCATGCATTTTATAACCACTTATAACTACTTTTTAAACTGTAATTCGTTGATGGTGTTCAAAATTTGGTACTTAATAGAGGAAGAAACATAAGGATGTGTTTTCCTTACAATATATAACTTTTTTTTTCTTTTTAGGTTGGGGATAAAAAGTTTGGTATTGGAATCATCAGACATCCTTAGAGCAACTGGGATCGCGTTCACAACTTGGACGAATGCTTGGAGGGCTTTGGATGCTCTTGGTATCGGTGATTCTCTTCGATAACAGCATGGCCAGTTATTTGGGTATGTAACTACATAGAAAGTCTATATTGACATCTTAAACATGATCAAGTAGAAAAAGAGGATGTTTTAGTTTAAATTTGATACAAAACCATACTTCATTAAAGACATTAATAAAATGCTGCATGGATGCAGGATATATACATCTTCCTCAGTTACAGGAGACTTGACTTCATATGTTCCATTTACAAAAAAGGGATCACAGTAAGTTAAAACATTACTTCTTCACTCTAAAATCACTTGTAGTTTTGTTCTTCTGTAAATTGCTTAACTTTTACATTAAGTTGGTCTTTCTGAAATTTGAGAAACTATTGCAGTGGAGATCATGAAGTTCGATGTGTGAAACGAAAGGTGCTTCTGAAAGCACTTGCAAAAGAATTACCAAGTGACACAATACGGTACTCCTCCAAGGTGGTTTCCATTGAAGAAGCTGGCTTCTCAAAGCACGTGTACCTTTCCGATGGTTCCACCCTTAAGGCTAAGGTAAATATCAAGAATGGATGATTTGAACATAATTATCTGAATACTTAAAATTTGTTTTAGATTGTCTCACGTATAGGAATTTGTAAAAATTTTGTGAAATTGTAGCAATTAATCTGAACTTTTTTTTAGTTGCAATTGTGGTTTTTTGGTTGCAATTTGAGACAAAAGCTAGCATGATTCTGTTTTTTTTTTCATGTTTATATGATCTATGCATGCATGACTTTTTGTCTTTCTGTGATCACATATATTGATCTAGGATATATATGGAGAAATTGCTAACAAAGGTACTGGAATAGTTAGAATAAAGAATGATATGATGAATTTTATGGTCTAGGCAATTAGATATTAAGTTACAAGTTTTGATATTGATGCTTATTTTCGAAAATCTGCCTCACTCGTGCCTTTGAGATGTTCTTGAGTCTCTTGTATTCAATTGGACATATGTATGTATGCTCGGACTCATGACTAGTTTTTATCCAATCTTTTTCAGGGGTTTTAGAAAGAAAATTAGACTATCACAGCATAAAAAATATGATTTGTTCAGTGTGTTATGATAATTATACATGTCGACAAGAAGATGATGGCAGGGATTTGAGCACGCTGTACTGGACATTAAGCTCTTCATTGAAACTTGGAGGTAGGTTGTCGTATTAATTTTAGATGAGACGAATCTAAAGCTGATAACAGTAGTAGCAAGTTCTATGAAAAAGCTGAGGAATTTGAAGCGCACCTCAAATTGTTTTATTATCATTCAAGTAGTAGCAAGTTCTAAAGCTGATAAAAGTAGTAGCAAGTTCTAAGTATTTTTTCTTTCCTTTTTGGTAATTTATGCCATTTTATGTATCATTAATGTTTTGTAATAATTTATTATTGTTATTCATCAATTTAATATAGTATTTGTTATAATAATTTTAATTTTTGGTTATTAGTATTATTATTTGGTTACAATTGTGATTTTATTTTTTTTTTTTTTCAAAAATCGCTATTAGTATCGTTTCTTAAAAAAAAACGATACTAATAGCTAATTTTTTTTATATCTAAAAAACCACTATTAGTATCGTTTTTGTAAAAAAGCGATACTAATAGACTGTCTATTTGTATCGTGTTGGTAAAACGATACAAATAGGTTATAAAAACGATACTAATAAGCAAATTTGCGAGGGAATTTTCAGTCGCAAATTTGCGAGGGAAAATTCCGTCGCAAACTCCAACAGTTCCGTCGCAAATTTTTTGCGACGGAATTNTTGATACAAATAGGTCATAAAAACGATACTAATAAGCAAATTTGCGAGGGAATTTTCCGTCGCAAATTAGCTAACTTTGCGAGGGAATATTCCGTCGCAAATTTGCGAGGGAAAATTCCGTCGCAAACTCCAACAGTTCCGTCGCAAATTTTTTGCGACGGAATTTCCGTCGCAAGTTTGGAAATTTGCGACAAAAATTTTAGCGACGAACCATTTGTGACGGAATTCCATCGCAATTGGGATTTTGCGACAGAGAGTGCTAAGTTTGCGACGGAATTTGTCCGTCGCAAAATAGCTTTTATCTTGTAGTGTAATGAGTAATTTTCATTGTGATCTCAATTTTTTAGGTTAGTTTTCAGCATAATCAGTATAATGTATGTCGACATTAACTAGTATGTACACCGTATTATAATTTATAACTAGTTAGTGGTTAGGACGATGTCCCGGGTCATTGTATATGTTATTATGATCGGGAAAAAAAATTAAATGAAATTTGATTAAGATGCATGGTAAATTAAATGAATAAAAGATGAAAGAAGAATAAAAATGAGTGGAGTAACATAGGTAAGAGCTTTAAAAATCGGTGATATATAATCATAATCAATGCTATTATATGCTTTAATGGTTTAAAATACATAAGTTATTTATAAAGAATTATTTTTGTTATTCTTGATAATAATAGCTTATGGATTATTGGCAGCGCATTTACTTTAAAATCATGAGTTTAAGGGTTTAATTTTTGGTTATTACATTTTTGGATGATGATTTGAATGATGTGGCGCCCATGTCAGCTATGAATAATTAAACGAATACATGTGACGGATTGCAATTCTTTTCCTTACGTTTTAATATATAGTATAGATGATGAATGTTTATTTGATTTTGCTAAGTTCTTGAAAATCAATTATAAATCTATAGGAAATGATCGGTCATTTGAGGATTTGTTGATTGATTGACATGAGCATTTCTCCAAGTCAGAGTTTCTGGTTGAAAATTCGAACTTCTTAGCTTATAGCCAATTGAAATAGGAGGAACCTTAATCATACCCCTCCATATTTTAAATTAGTGAAGTCTTGAAGATATGTCATATTATACTCCGCATCATAGATCAACTCAATTTGTAATTGAGTTACAATCTCTTTAATGGTAGGTGTAACCGGATATGCTATATTATTGAAACTGTGAGAAAGATGAATATTATTGATATTGAATGACTTGATTGATGATATAAGTAGGGTTTAAGCCCTTTATACTGGCATAAGGAAAGCTATCCTAATTAAAGATATTAGATAACAGTATATCAATATTTGTGGTTAATTCTAATCTTTTATCTTAGTAGACTTTATCTTTTGTTATGGCAACAATATATTGAGAATTTATCTCCAATACTCCCCCTCAAGTGGGAAGTGAGTGTAACGAACGGAACCACTTGGACTGTAGACTTGAACATATGAACGCCAAACAACTTTGAATATGAAAATACCAATTAATACTTGTAGCCGATTTGAAACTTGATGATGATGACCTTTTTAGGTGAAAACCTGTTAGGTTAAGGGACAACCGAAATAGAAAGAGCCCTTTTAGGTTAAAATCTGTTCGGTTTAGGGATAACCGTACCGTTATAAGTATTTTTAGATCGTCAAATATTAATGGTTAGTAGAATACCATACACACCATGTAAATATGTGTAGTATTGGAGGAACGGCGGCGTTGACAACTCCATATGTCGAAACACATAACTTTGTTGCTGCTCTCAAAAAATTATTCTCGACACTATTGATGAAATATCCAACTTTTGGGATAAAACCGTAGATACATGAGGCTTTGCTAGGCAACATAAGTAGTGTAAAAAACTTGTGGTTGTGTTGGTGTAAGAAATTTTTATAGTCGGAAGACGAACAATTTGGCCAAGAGGGAGGGTTGGAAAATTTAGGAAAACCTCAATTGGGGTGTGTTAAACACCAGAATATTTAAACAGAAAATTATAGATGAAAAAAAAATTCTCACAGCGCAAGGGAAAAAATTTATGATAATCCAGCCGGTGGGTAGAAATTAATTACTCAAACCCAATGGCGGGGGGAAAATTTTTATAAGAAAACCGAAGATCTAACCCGCTCTTGATACCATGTTGAAACTATGAGAAAGATGAATATTATTGATATTGAATGACTTGCTTGGTAACATAAGTAGGGTTTAAGCCCTTTATATAGGCATAAGGAAAGCTATCCTAATTAAAGGTATTAGATAACAATATATATAGCAATCTTTGTAGTTAATTCTAATCTTCTATGTTAATAGACTTTATCTTTTGTTATGGAAACAATATATTGAGAATATATCTCCAATACATATGCAATATAAAAAAATGCCTTATACATTTAGCCGCCGGGTTTGATGCTTTCTTATCATGAATTTCTAAGATTCGTAAGAATCAAGGTTGTGTAATCTGAAATCTGTAATCTTAGTCGTAAGACGATCAGGGCAGATTCGTAAGAATCGTGAATATGTACTCATAATTTAAGAGTCGTATAATCTGAAAATATCATACTGATGCGATTATAACAAATATATTACATTGATCTTAAGAATATAAACATCAGTATGATATTTTCAGATTATACGACTCTTAAATTATGAGTACATATTCACGATTCTTACGAATCTGCCCTGATCGTCTTACGACTAAGATTACAGATTTCAGATTACACAACCTTGATTCTTACGAATCTTAGAAATTCATGATAAGAAAGCATCAAACCCGGCGGCTAAATGTATAAGGCATTTTTTTATATTGCATATGTATTGNAAAGATGAATAAAACGTATTAGTGGTATAAGATCGGGAATACAACATAATCCCGTATGCACGATTCAATAACATAATATCTAAATTCGTACTAGAAAAACCAAAATGAGAATTCGTATAATTATGCCAATAGTTAAAATGAGAAATCGAAATAGTAGAATTTTGCCTTTTAAGGGCTAAGGCAAGGCCCTTTGTTGTAAGTAAGAAGGTCATGTTAATATATATTTTATATTTATGGGTTCCGCTATATACCCTAAAGGGTGTAATGAATTCGAGGGGCATTTTTTTCCTATAGCTTGGGACATCATTTGTAGAGCTNATTAAGCTCTATATCCAAGTATCCAACTAATAAATTGTTACGCCTTTTGACAACCATATGGTGACACACATATGCAAACCTAGTGCCGATATTGCAATTGAGTCATTGAGATCATATATAAAAATGAAATATTAATAGATGTATTCTAAATAACTTTCAAAAACACTGTATCGTGGGTCGGATTACCTTATTAAATACATTATTAGACAACTCTAATTAAAACATCTCATTATAAATTAACGACAAGGAATTGAAAACATGACACCTTCCAAGCAACATACGACCAAATTATACACCATGAAAATATGGAATTGAAGGGTTGTTTATTGGTTCACTCTATTTCAATCGTTAGAACATGGATGGTATAGAGTACATTGATAGAGTACAAGCAAAAGCATGGAAATGTAGTAGGAATAATTTTGACATGGCTCTAAGGAAAATGAAAGACAGTGCGACAAAATGAGATTCTATTCTATGGAAGCACCAATTTCTAGGCAATAATTGTGAAATTACGCTGTTACCCGTACTACTTGTACTGCCCCATGAATCTGATCTCTGGTGTACGGCATTTTCATTATTTACTGAGTAATTTATTTTTATACTCCGGAGTACCAAATTTCCAATTTTCTTCCATTTAATAATGTAATGCTCGTTTTTTTTTTTTTATTTTATTTTATTTTTTTTAAATTCCCAAAAACAGAAATTTAACCAAAGCACGTATTCATTAATCGTACCTCATCATGGAATGAACGGGATGTACGGACAGTTCACATGCATGTAACATTATACAACTGGTATATCGAATTATTTTTAGCTCCGGCATACGTACTGCAATGTTATCTGTTAATCTGTTATCATAGCAACAATAATATTCTTATATCAATTGTCTAACTAAATCATTTGATGGTTAGATAATTGCATTTGTTAAAGGTACAATTTTTTAAATCTATTATTTAATTATCATGTACTTGTAAAGTTGTAAATAATTAATAATTTAATCGATTGAAAGCGCCTTATTTTTATATCCTTAATTTTGGTTTAATTTAATTCTTGAAAATCTGATAAGTATATAATTCTATTCAACCCAATTCTAACCAATTTTATATTACTAATTGTCTAAAAAAACATGTTCTAAGCTAAGTATAGTACTAACAGTGTAACACATGTATTTTTTACTCAAACTATGTCGTTTTGATAGGTGATCGATCCACCGACCCAAACCATTTGATTCAAGTCTTTAGTTTTTTTTTTCTCAAGTCACTAAACATTTTGGTTTATTATATCCTTTCGTATATAACCTCTTTGCAGGATAATCAATTTGAACATGCATCACACATCATGCATAAATACACAAAATATTGAAAAAAAAAGATAGAAAATTAAGTTGAGTCGTCACATGGAGCATATATCAAGCATTTAGTATACCGAGTATTAATTATATGGGTCTAAATCATTTGTCTCATATTTTGTGTATTTCTTGTGTGCCAATCAATCTCATTGATTGATTTTAATTAAGACAATGATTCACTACTTTTGAATTTAAAAATTAAAATATAATATTAACAACTAATCAAAAATAATGGGACACAAATAATGGAACATTATTAGATATTGATTATAATTATATAGTCCAAATCTACTGTCCCATATTTTGTGTATTACTTGTGTGTCAATCAATCTCATTCCCAAAAAGAATTGAAATTATAAGATATCTATATTTGCAACTTTTCTTTGAGGCTCTGTTTGTTTTGATGGATAATACTTTTCATAGAAAATGATTTTCTAAAAAATATAATTTAAAATGGGAAACAAAATTGTAAGACAAGGTTTTCTTTGTTTGTTTTGATAGAAGAAAACTCATAGAGAAAAAAGAAATTGAAAGGAAAAGGGAGAAAAAAATGGCAAGGAGATGAATAAAAGAATAAGGAATAGGAAGGATAATGTGGCATACCTTGTTTACCAAAGGAAAATAGGTTTTCTTTTGTAAGGATAAGTATTCTACCTTTGAGAAGATTGATTCATCCCCTTACCAAAACAAATAAAGAAAAATAGGAAAAATAATAAAAAAAAAACATATTCCAGAATAATGTTTTCCTCCAAAACAAACGGTGCCTTAATTCAAAAGTTTTCGTGTTCTTCCAAGAGTATAGTTGAGCCGGCCTACTTTACTAATCGCCAAATATACCAAACATGCCATCTCGATAGTCCATAAGTAGTCACCTTCAATGTCTATTAATATTGTGATGACTTATTATTAAGGTGGTTCACCTTTCAGCTTAAGGATAAAATGCATATTATTGATGCTGCAATAAGTTAAGTCAACCAACTAGGCTGTTACATGAGAATTTGAGAATGGGCAGTTAGTTATAAGAAGTCGTACATATCAATAACCTACATGTGCATTTTCATTCGCAATTCAAATCATATGCTATTATGCTATATTGCGTCCATACTGTGACCAGGGAAATCAGGGGTAAATATTCCCTCGTTTTTTATTTACTTACTTCATTGACTTTCGGATTACATATTTATGCAATGCAATAGATGTATAAGGATCATAACTTTATACAATGATAGAGAGAAAAGATGAGGTAATAAAAAAGAATACAAAACTAAGGGTAAATTCGGAAGATAAGATGATGACAATAGTAAAGACTAATTAAGTTGTAAATATTTGTATGGTAACGACAAAACAAAATTGAAAATATAACTAGTAATTAGAAATTTGTCTTTAATATATACAAGTTCAAAAAAAAAAAAAACGGAGGGAGTATGTCAATTCGTCAACCATGCATATTGTGACTGACTGTATTTTTTTTTTGTTCATTATTTATTGATGGTTATGATTTTGAAATCAACAAAATTAATGGACTTAATGGTTAAAATTTGTCGAAATGACATTTGAAATACAACCGTTAGAAAGATTATTATATGAGCAAGCTAGCAATTTTGACTTCCCAAACTTTCCCCTCAAATGAATAATGATTACCGATACTATTCATGTGAGGGCGGAAGGAGTATAAAAATAGTTTCAACATTATTGGAAATCACCACTATTATCATATCACAACTATTACTATAGTCCCCCCCCAAAAAAAAAAATCTCATGATCGTTATTACTGGGGCCGTTCCTGACAATTTAAGAGCCCTGAGCAAATTCAAATTTAAGGGCCTCACAAACTGGTTTAGAAACATCTAATATTTCAGGGAAAAAAAAACATGTACAATAAAGAATTTTCTTTAGGGGAGAATAAGGATTTTTAGCCCTTCATGCTTATAGACAACACATCTTATTTCGTTGACATCGATTTCGTAGAGATACATAAATTAACTAAAAATTAAAATACTCTATATATCAATATATCATAGGTAAAATAACATAAAATAATAATTTACTTAATTTAAAGTGTTCAATATGTAATCCTTACGGAGTAAAAGTTAGATAGACAATAAGAAATAATAATGAACTTATCTAGTAGAATACATTAAAAAAAACGTACATTTTTTTTTTCAACATTCACCAAGAGAGTTCTTTAAATTTTGCAATAAATATAATAAAAAAAAATAGTAAAAGAAAATTCTGAAAGTGTAACAATAACAACTTGTAAAAAGTATTAATCGAATTGCATTGAAGTAAAATGTTCAACTAAGGATATAGATTATAAAATAAAAATTCAAAAGAAATAAGAATTACCCTATACCCAAAATAATTTTAGTAAAGAAATTAGAAAAGATTAATGATAGAACTATAGAAGAATGTAAAAACTAAAAGTTTAATTAACTAATAACGAGGAAATGTGTATTACTCCGTATGATTTATGAATAGATTAGTTAGGGTGAAAAGGGGAACTTATATAAAAAAATTGTCAAAGATGTCATCAAGAGGATTCAAACCAATGCCTCGCAATAGCATGACCTAAAGTAGTCCACACAACCACCAAGCTATATATGTTGTAATGATTATTTAGTTTTTAGCTTTAGGGCTCTGGGTGTGGGCCCCGCTCGCCCCGCCCCATGGCAAGGCCTAGGCATTACCCTTGAAAATAAATAAATAATTCCATTTTTTAACTCAAATGTAAATAAGTAAAATCAAATCAAAATAGATAGATAAAAAGCATAAGGGCCTGTTTACTTCAACTTAAAATCTGTTCAGTTCGACTCAATTCAGTTCAGTTCAATTCAACTTTTCTCTTATTTTGCTATTCATTAATCCTTCATAAAAAACTTTCAGTTCACCTCAGTTCAACTCCAATCAATTCAGTTCAATTCAGTTTAGTTCAGCTATTTTCAGCTGAAGTAAACAGGCTCTAAGTTTTAGTGATCCATGCATGAGCCTTGCTTAAACAAGTCGGAAAGCAATTGAAAAACTTATTCACCTTTTTGGAGCTTAAACTTTTGAACTTTGCTAAAAATTCTCATTAATTAGTTATTAATCTAGTCATCTCATTTTCACTCCATCTTTATATTTTATAGTGGTAGTTGATATTGGCCACATGCATTACAACTAATAATGTTCATTTATATTTATTAGAAGTCACTAATAGATGGAGTGTATACTGCATACGGATAACAGTCATAAATAACATTAACGTGATACCCTCATACCTTCCATGTAAACATAATTATTTTTTCTACATTTTGATCTTACTTGGCTACATTTACAAGTAAGTCAACTCTTTAAGTAATAAAGGAATCAAAAAGTACATTATTAAAATTCATTTTCCTTTGTTGCACTAAGTATGCCACACACTATAAATAACGGCTTTAATCACCGCATAATCATATATCATCAAATACTAAATCAAAAAGAAAAAAAAAAAGGAAAGGGAAGTACATATAGAAAGCAAAGAATGGGGGAAAAGGGAGCTTCAATGTTGTTGAAGCTAGTGATAGTGCTAAGCTTATCAACGGTTGGTCTTGGCTATAGAACCGGTGGTCTACGTGCTTTCTACTTGGTGCAACAGGTGATTTTTTTTTCGATTTTCACTTTAAGTAGAATTCTCATACAACATATTGGTCGAACTATCTGCCTATTCCTATACCTAAAGATGTTTTTTTTTTTTTTTTTTTTTTTTTTTCTTTTTCATTGACACAGTGGCTAGGATCATATTGTAATCAAAGAGGGACAAGATGTTGTTACCCTCCTACCACAGGGAAGACAAAACCAGATTTTACAATCAATGGGCTTTGGCCATATTACAATGATGGAAGTTTCCCCTACAATTGTGGGGATGACAACTATGATGTTGGTCGGGTAATGAATCTTCCATATTTTTGCTTTTCACTACATTTTACATCAATAATAACAAGGGTGTGGCACAATCTAATGGACAAGCTTAACCATCTGTTTCGATCGAAGGAAATGAGGGGAAAGGGAAACGAAAGGATAAAGTTTTCTTCATTTGGATAACAAATGAGGCATAAAGGAAATTGGATGGGAGAAAATTTGATGGATTAAATTGTAAGAAATTGATCTCTTCAACAATAGAGAGATTGGAAGGAAAACTCACTATTTTCTCCTCTCCTTCCTTTCCCTTCCCTCCTCTTCATCATCCTTCCCTTCTTTTCCCTCTCACTTTGTTATGCAAATAAACTATAAACGAATGAATATTAGGGTTAAATGACATGAGGTTTTTACCCTAATCTTGTTAATTTTTATGCATTGACTTTATGTTTTGGTATACCTCATTTTTATTATAATGTACATATATAAAATTTTATAAGCTTAAGTTATACTTTTACGATCGACTAGGTTAAGTTACTAAACTTTATGGTTGGGATGTGCAGATTAAGTACTTGGAAGAGAGCCTAAAACAGTCATGGCCATCCTTCACATGCCCACAAATAGGAAGGAAATTTTGGGTGCATCTTTGGAATAAGCATGGCACATGCACAAAAAACATCCTTAGTGAAGAAGCCTATTTTGAAGGTGCCTTGTATCTCAAGAAAAGGACCAACATTTATTGGGCGCTCTTGAGGTCCGGAATTAGGCCTGATAATCGACGGACTTACCCGCTTAAATCGATTAAGCGGGCCATCAAGCGGTACACCGGTTTTGACCCATGGGTTACTTGTAACACCAATGCTCAAGGTCGCAAGCAACTTTGGCAAGTCTCTTTGTGTTCCGATACTAGTGGCAAGAGACTCATCCAATGCCCTTACATTCCTAGAGGGCGTGGTAATTGTGACAACCATATCATGCTCCCTCTTTATTGATAAGGTTACAACTTGCAATGAAATTGTACGACTGACTCTATTAATCGAGTATTTTGTACATTGTTTATGTATTATTCTATATCATGCTAGTATATGCTACTACACTTAATTTTCCCTATCTCTACATTGTGGGTTTAGTTATACGTAATATTTCCCACTTTTAAATAAAGATTTGTATATGTTCCATGTATAATTGGAGTCTTTCTCAATTTATTTTCTAACTAACTCTTTATTCAGTGCCAACTAACGAACTCCTACCATCGAGAGGCCCTAGCTTATAAACCGCCAAAAGGTGGAAAAAAAGACAAAGTTTTAATTATATATATCCGATGTATAGTAATTATTGTACTACGGGTTTAAAATTACACTTTTCTGCGCTCTAGTTACTATAACATTGATTAACTCGAGTTATATTTTATTGAGTTCGAGTTATACGTTTTTGAGCTCTAGTTATCTTAAAATCAATTCAAGTTATCATGCACCTACTTACTTTCTAATGCTAAAAAACTCAATTTTAATGCATAAATATACCTTATTATGCCATATATAAAAGTTATTTGTTTAAAATAATCAATAAAATTTCAATAATTTTAAAGTTAACAAAAATTCAAGTAATTACAAAAAAAAAAAAAAACTAATTCAAGTTGAATGTTATATAGTAATTTCACTATACACTGGGTGTATACAATATTCATTCAAAAAAAAAAAAAAGGACATCCATACATAATCGGTAATCACTGATACCAAAAGGTGCCTTTTCGTTGTAATTCTTTGTTTTAACCTAGAAATTTTTGAAATATGAAATATGTAAGACTTTTGAACTATGCATGGTTAGTGTAAATATATAACACACGATATGAGCAAAACTGTTGGTAGAAGATAGTCAGCGTATTGTTCTCTTGTAACCTACACTAGAAAATTAAGAAGATTACGACTCATCTAATATAATGCACCATTCATTGTGAATTTGTGAGTTCCTAATATTATCACTCGATTTAGATACAAGCATAATAGGGTCTGGGAGGGATGATGCCCTCAGTCCACTCATTAGAAGCAGTGGAAACTCTTGGTCGTAAGAAATCATTAGCTAAAAAAATAAAAATAAAAACCAAAATAGAAATACAGTATTTAGCTACCTGTTTGTTACTCTCTCCGTTTCATTTTATTTGATATGTTTTGACTTGCACATATGACAATATACTTGTTTGACCTCAAATATCTTTTGTTTAATTTTATGTATGTAAAAATTATAGTAATTTGATATTAATGATCTACTCATTGAGACGAATCAAACACTATCCCATAATATTATATTATGTTGTATATATTAAAAGTAATTTAAAATATTCTCTCCTTTTATAAATAGTGTTAAGATTTCAAATGTATCAAATAAAAATGAACAGAGAGAGTACAATTGATTTGGATCAAGTAACTTAATGAGTTAGTGAATGTGGCAATAAAAATAATACTCCTTAACACAAGCTAACAGCCTACATCTTAAAATAAATTAGAGTACTATCCTAAATTTTGACTAGGATTTATAAAATCACTAATAATGGCAATTAAAAGTCAGAACCAAGTGATGACAGGGGAAAAAAAAGAAGCAATTCAGTTCATTAGATTATAATTTCAATATCTTTCAAGAAGTTTGTTATATATATATATATATATATGATTTTTTTTTACTTGAAAAAGACTCAAAAAAACGTTTTTTCATTTATTTTTTAGTTTTATTTTTTTTCTTTTTGGTGGTAAAGGAAAAACAAAGGAACAAAAAAAAAAAAAGACTAAAAACTAAAACACACAAAGTAGAGAGCTATAAGACGAGGCCAGGCAGCACCAAAGGGTTATTGGCTTCTTCAAAGTTTGATATCATTCTAACTTTACTGAGTAACTCATGATAAATAAAGGATAGAAGAATGAAATGGATAATTATTATTTATAATTATGACAAGCGTACTGTCACGTAGGACTGTATGAGTTTCATGGCGCCATGTCACCATTTTTGTACACATGGCAGCAACACATGGCGAAAAACCGGACTCCTCATTGCGTTTTAATATAAAGGAGTAGATGTTGCCAACTCCTTTTATATAACACTAGGGGTTATAATAAGATAACTAGCTTTGGTTCCCGGGCGTTGCCCCAAAATATTTTTTTTTGAAGGGTTTCCCTCAACATTTGATAAAATTTCATTTCAAGAATTTTTTAATTTGTTTTGTCTAGCTTTTTTGTCAAAATTTAAAANTTCTCCTTTTATAAATAGTGTTAAGATTTCAAATGTATCAAATAAAAATGAACAAAGAGAGACAATTGATTTGGATCAAGTAACTTAATGAGTTAGTGAATGTTGCAATAAAAATAATACTCCTTAACACAAGCTAACAGCCTACATCTTAAAATAAATTAGAGTACTATCCTAAATTTTGACTAGTATTTATAATATCACTAATAATGGCACTTAAAAGTCAGAACCAAGTGATGACAGGGTAAAAAAAAAGCAATTCAGTTCATTAGATTAAAATTTCAATATCTTTCAAGAAGTTTGTTTTATATATATATATATGATTTTTTTTTACTTGAAAAAGACTCAAAAAAACGTTTTTTCATTTATGTTTTATTTTTATTTTATTCCTTTTTGGTGGTAAAGGAAAAATAAAGGAACAAAAAAAAAAGACTTAAAACTAAAACACACAAACTAGAGAGCAACACCAAAGGGTTATTGGCTTCTTCAAAATTTGATATCATTCTAACTTTACAGAGTAACTCATGATAAATAAAGGATGGAAGAATGAAATGGATAATTATTATGTATAATTATGACAAGCGTACTGTCACGTAGGACTGTAGGAGTTTCATGGCGCCATGTCGCCATTTTGGTACACATGGCGAAAAACCGGACTTCTCATTGCGTTTTAATATAAAGGAGTAGATGGTGCCAACTCCTTTTATATAACGCTAGGGGTTATAATAAGATAATGAGGCTAATTTTACTCCAATAAGATTAATTAATTGGCAATGAAATTTAATTGTACATGCATATTTGAAAATCATTGCGGCTAATTTTACTCCAATAAGATTAATTAATTGGCAAGGAAATTTAATTGCGCATGCATATTTAATTTGAATTGGCAAGGAAATTTAATTGCGCATGCATATTTGAAAAATATTAAGTGTAATTTGCTTAATTCGGAAATATGTAGATTTAGATCATAATTGTTACGGAGTACAACTTAAGGAGTTAAGGGAGTAACTTACCTTTTTTTTGCTGAGATCGTTTACATAGCCTGTAAGACTTTAACTATTTGTATATTTTCTTTAACAATTGTATTTTTAATCTAACATATATTTAGTGCTTTTACCAATAAGACCGTCTTATATGCCTGCATATCTTGGTAGTAATGAGGAGAAATTTAGGTTTCTCATTGCTCTAGCCTCTATTAACAAATCTCAAAGGCGCTTTGCATCGATAAACCTTTAATTTTATTTTTCTTTGTTTTTTAGTTTAATTGGTATTCATTGTTGTTTCAAAGATATTTCAATTCCTCCTTTAAAAAGAGAATTGTTTCTCCGTTAATAGAAAGGGTTGTTCTCTTTTCTTTGGGACAAAAGATAGATTGTTTTTGTTTCTCAATAAATTTCCGTAATTTTGNCAATTATTGCGATGAAAAGTTTAAAAGTAGTTGATGAGGCTTACGTTTTAATATATAGTAGTTGATGAGGCTAATTTTACTCCAATAAGATTAATTAATTGGCAATGAAATTTAATTGCACAAGCATATTTAATTTGAATTGGCAAGGAAATTTAATTGCGCATGCATATTTGAAAAATATTAAGTGTAATTTGCTTAATTCGGAAATATGTAGATTTAGATCATAATTGTTACGGAGTACAACTTAAGGAGTTAAGGGAGTAACTTACCTTTTTTTTGCTGAGATCGTTTACATAGCCTGTAAGACTTTAACTATTTGTATATTTTCTTTAACAATTGTATTTTTAATCTAACATATATTTAGTGCTTTTACCAATAAGACCGTCTTATATGCCTGCATATCTTGGTAGTAATGAGGAGAAATTTAGGTTTCTCATTGCTCTAGCCTCTATTAACAAATCTCAAAGGCGCTTTGCATCGATAAACCTTTAATTTTATTTTTCTTTGTTTTTTAGTTTAATTGGTATTCATTGTTGTTTCAAAGATACTTCAATTCCTCCTTTAAAAAGAGAATTGTTTCTCCGTTAAAAGAAAGGGTTGTTCTCTTTTCTTTGGGACAAAAGATAGATTGTTTTTGTTTCTCAATAAATTTCCGTAATTTTGGTTCGTTGATACAAAATAATGCCGCAGCGCCGAATCAGATTTCAGTTCTACAATTACAGCTAATGGTTTCTATCATAATACTACAACATATCGAAAAAAACCCTCGTTAAAGGTTGTATCAAACTACATAAAAAGGGAATTACAAGATGCCTGATCTACTATAAATCAATTGTAGTTTTCCGGTTTCTAAATTATTTTTGTCCACTATTATTATGTACTTGTTTTTTTATGTCATATAATTATTTCATCATGAATGGATTAGTTTTACTTAAAAAAAAACTCCCATTGCTAGAATGAAGAGTAGCGGCCCAACTTAATATCCATATCGTTATACTCCGTCAAAGGAAACACATATATAGTGGAGAGGTAACATCACCGCCTTTAAGACAATGAAGAAGGTAACATGCATATTGATGCTAATGTAAGGATAGTCAACCAGATTCCAGATATGCTGCGACATGTGATGTGGGAATGGCAGTTAATTACGGAGTATGCTTTTAGGGCAAGTTATAAGAAGTCGTACATATCAATAACATGTGCGTTTAATTCATAAGTCAATCATATGCCAATTGCGTACATCATGACCGATGACCCTCAACTCGATGAAACTACGTTCCCATGTTGTACCTCACAAAACTGGATGTGTACGGTACGGTGTACACACCTACCCCCCTCACGCCCCCAGGCCACCAACGGCGATTACGGAGTACGTACGAGAAATCATAGTTGCAGGGCCTCTGGGGGATTTTTGAACACATATTTTCAACTTTTATCAATTCATCTTTGTTAAACCGTCCTACGATAATACTATCAATTATTTGTTGATTATTTTAAACTTTTAAATTTATTGATTTAATTGGTATTTATTTTTTGTTTAATTATCTAATTGTTTTACTATACAAAATAAGACTGACTTATACGAAGTACAAGTTTTTATATTCAACTTTTATCACTCGAGTTATAATTGAAATAGAGATTATGAAGTAANCCATATTTAATTTGAATTGGCAAGGAAATTTAATTGCGCATGCATATTTGAAAAATATTAAGTGTGATTTGCTTAATTCTCCTCCTTACGTTTTAATATATAGTAGTTGATGAGGCTAATTTTACTCCAATAAGATTAATTAATTGGCAATGAAATTTAATTGCACAAGCATATTTAATTTGAATTGGCAAGGAAATTTAATTGCGCATGCATATTTGAAAAATATTAAGTGTAATTTGCTTAATTCGGAAATATGTAGATTTAGATCATAATTGTTACGGAGTACAACTTAAGGAGTTAAGGGAGTAACTTACCTTTTTTTTGCTGAGATCGTTTACATAGCCTGTAAGACTTTAACTATTTGTATATTTTCTTTAACAATTGTATTTTTAATCTAACATATATTTAGTGCTTTTACCAATAAGACCGTCTTATATGCCTGCATATCTTGGTAGTAATGAGGAGAAATTTAGGTTTCTCATTGCTCTAGCCTCTATTAACAAATCTCAAAGGCGCTTTGCATCGATAAACCTTTAATTTTATTTTTCTTTGTTTTTTAGTTTAATTGGTATTCATTGTTGTTTCAAAGATACTTCAATTCCTCCTTTAAAAAGAGAATTGTTTCTCCGTTAAAAGAAAGGGTTGTTCTCTTTTCTTTGGGACAAAAGATAGATTGTTTTTGTTTCTCAATAAATTTCCGTAATTTTGGTTCGTTGATACAAAATAATGCCGCAGCGCCGAATCAGATTTCAGTTCTACAATTACAGCTAATGGTTTCTATCATAATACTACAACATATCGAAAAAAACCCTCGTTAAAGGTTGTATCAAACTACATAAAAAGGGAATTACAAGATGCCTAATCTACTATAAATCAATTGTAGTTTTCCGGTTTCTAAATTATTTTTGTCCACTATTATTATGTACTTGTTTTTTTATGTCATATAATTATTTCATCATGAATGGATTAGTTTTACTTAAAAAAAAACTCCCATTGCTAGAATGAAGAGTAGCGGCCCAACTTAATATCCATATCGTTATACTCCGTCAAAGGAAACACATATATAGTGGAGAGGTAACATCACCGCCTTTAAGACAATGAAGAAGGTAACATGCATATTGATGCTAATGTAAGGATAGTCAACCAGATTCCAGATATGCTGCGACATGTGATGTGGGAATGGCAGTTAATTACGGAGTATGCTTTTAGGGCAAGTTATAAGAAGTCGTACATATCAATAACATGTGCGTTTAATTCATAAGTCAATCATATGCCAATTGCGTACATCATGACCGATGACCCTCAACTCGATGAAACTACGTTCCCATGTTGTACCTCACAAAACTGGATGTGTACGGTACGGTGTACACACCTACCCCCCTCACGCCCCCAGGCCACCAACGGTGATTACGGAGTACGTACGAGAAATCATAGTTGCACGGCCTCTGGGGGATTTTTGAACACATATTTTCAACTTTTATCAATTCACCTTTGTTAAACCGTCCTACGATAATACTATCAATTATTTGTTGATTATTTTAAACTTTTAAATTTATTAATTTAATTGGTATTTATTTTTTGTTTAATTATCTAATTGTTTTACTATACAAAATAAGACTGACTTATACGAAGTACAAGTTTTTATATTCAACTTTTATCACTCGAGTTATAATTGAAATAGAGATTATGAAGTAAAAATAGTTATTATTGTTCAGTTGCAATGCACATTACTCAACTCAGAAAAACCACTATTGAATTCAAGTCTAACATAAACACATTCAAGTCTCATAGCAAAAAATCAAATTACAGTTCCAAAAAATTAACAAAAAGTCAATTGGTCAAGAGGTCGCCTTTGACCCAATTGCAGGTCTGCGAGTACGGGATCTCATATAAACAATGACGGATTTTGAGATAATTTTATTGATATTTTTCTTTTAATGGGTTTTGATCTGTAGTTAAGTTTCATAATAAAGAATATTCATATTACCAAATTTCCTACGATAATTTTCTCTATCACCCCTCTTGGTAATAGAGTTTCTTTTCCTTTTATAAGAATCATAATTTGTGATTAAAATGCCTTTTTTTTATTTTGGCACCAAATTAGAAATTTATAAGGACAAAAGGAAAAAAATTGTTGCTAAATTAGTAAATTGTTAGATTATAGAAATTCAACCTAGGCAACCCAATAAGGAGGAGGAATGACGACTAAACCTATTTATAAGATGGTTTGTATATGCTTTCTTAGTTGTGTACGTACTTAGTGTGTATATATGATCGAAAACAGTTATTATGATCATTTCATTTATTAATGAAAGACATATCATATTGTTGTTTCAATCTTCAAGTCCAAGCACAAATCAACAAAAAGTTAATACTTTTCCGAGCTTAAACAGCTCAAGGTTCATTATTTCAAATCAAACTCAATCATTTATGGCGAATTAGTTGATACCTAGGTCATCTTTCAATATATATAAGATGATAGATGGCCAATAAATTAAAGCCAAATGTACATCATTTTCTTCAATTACCTCCCTATGATAGATGTTTCGATTGAGAGCACTTGCATTTCGTAGCAAGATACCTTAATATTCATTTAGATTAGATTAGAAGTCGTTAATTGAATTAATAGAGTACATGGTACATGTATGTACGGAATATCAGTTTGAATTGGATTATATTGACGTGTTACTCAACGTAAACATATTCATTTCTTCTATATATATAATTTGAAGCAACTTGGCTAATTATTCAAGTTATCCAACTTTCCAAGCAATGGAGGAATTAAAAAGTGCATAATTTTGTACTATTTCTTTGACAGCACTAGGTGTTCCCATACACTATAAATAACGGCCCTAACTACCTCAATATCATCATCCTCATAAACTAATACATACAAAAAAAAAAGTTTCAGATATAGATACATAAGTTTGAGGAGAAAAAAAAGAATGGCGGAAAAGGGAGCTTCAATGTTGTTAATGCTTGTGATAGTATTGAGCTTATCAACGGTTGGTCTTGGCTATAGAACTGGTGGTCTGCGCGCTTTCTACTTAGTGCAACAGGTGAATTTTTTCCCCTTGTTTGAAGATTTCTCCTACGACATATTGATTGGATCAATCCTTCAATAACTCGTGGCCTACTTAAAAATAAAAATAAAGTAATAAAGAGAGGTCATGTTGAATAAATTAAAGTTATAGGTTTGTCGAAAAATATTTAATTGTTCGCATAAGTAATACTATATTTTGTTAGTTTATTTCTTATTTCTCTTTTGTTTTTTAATTTGTGAATCGTCCACAATATAATTACTAGTCAAGCAATTGGCTTAATGCCCCATGATCGAGTTTTGTGTGTGTATATATATACTAATTCTATCTATCTTTTTTGCATGAAGTGGTTGGGATCATATTGTAATAAACAAGGGACACCATGTTGCTATCCACCATCAAGGAAACCTGCACCTGATTTCACTATCAATGGGCTTTGGCCATATTACAATGACGGAAGCTTCCCCTACAATTGTGGTGACGACAACTATGATGTTGGTCGGGTAGGTCATCTAAAATTTCATCCTTTATGTGCTTAGCTATATATATTTGATGGAACGGGTAATGTTTACCCTAATTGAGTTGGCTTGTATAGTTGTATGTTAAATACTACGTACAGTAATTACAAAGCTAAGTGCATGCAATATAATTGAAGAAAATTATGAATTAGGGTTGAATGTACATCCAATAAATTTGGCTTGATTGTCATTAGGGTTTTCTCCAATTGTCTATATATGCATTGACTATCTGCTTTTAATGCTTATAGAAAAACAGTGGATGTAGTTGCATTTAAAAATTCATATTTTATTTGATAAATACTAAAGTGCAAAAGATTAATTATGTTGGTGATGTACAGATTAAGTACTTGGAAGAGAGCCTAAAGCAGCATTGGACAACTTTCACATGCCCACTAATAGGAAGGAAGTTTTGGGTGCATCTTTGGAATAAGCATGGAACGTGCACCAAAGACATACTTAGTGAAGAAGCCTACTTTGAAGGTGCCTTGTACCTCAAGAAAAAGACCAACATCTACCAAGCCCTTCTGAGGGCCGGAATTAGGCCCGATAACCAGAAGCTTTACCCCCTTCATTCAGTTAAGCAGGCCATCAAGCGAGCCACCGGATTTAATCCATGGGTCACATGTAACACTAATGCTCAAGGTCGCAACCAACTTTGGCAGGTCACATTTTGTTCCGATACAACTGGGAAGAGACTCATTCAATGTCCTTACCAACCTAGTGGACGTGGTAATTGTCGCACTAGTATTCTATTTCCTTCGTATTATTAAGCTACAGGTCATTAATCAATCGATTATTAGTTTATTACGGGATGTCTTTTTAATTGTTATTATGTCTATTAGGGTTTAGTATTGTTCATTTGTTATTGCATTGCTGTTATTATATTAGTACATACACTTAATTTCAAGTTTGAGGATTAAGTTATATGTATGTATTTCTAAGTTGAGAAAGCAGGTGGAATGTATATGTTCGAGATATATATAATTATTTCACTATCTTTTACTTTTGAGCAATAGTTATCCATCTTTAATTGGCGGAATTTAGGTTTTATTTCATTAATTTGGATTTTGGACTATAATTACTTTCACCTTTTCAATTCAATAATATCCACGCCATTATTTTAGTTTGGTGTCTTCTAATTCAATTATTGACTATTCAATCATCTCAATTTTAGTTTACTTTCATCACGTAGGTCGTAAGTTTAGGTCACTCCAATAAAAAATGTATATATTTAAACACACACAATTTTATATATTTAAACCTTCAATGTATTTGGGTAAATTATAAATTAAAAACATAGTAATAATTAATAAACTACAAAACTGTTTTAGTCAAAAAAGTAAATCAGTGTTAGAATAAATATCATCTTACTCACACATTATTATATAGTTAGTTGTAATATATCATATAAACTATTCCTTAACCGCCGTTTAAGTTTTTGGTTTAGTTGGTCATTTAATAAGGTATGAGTGCCGACGTGATATAAAGGTCACGGGTTTAAATTTCATCCACCCCTCCTTTTTAAGTAGAATTATTAAACGGTGGGTATGGTGGGCCTTATGCTGCATCCACATATCTAGCCCAATGAGCTCCAATGTGAAGGGGTGTGATAGAGTATATAATTATTCCAGGACCTCACCACCAGCTTAAGCTTTTGGTCATCTACTACTTGATCATGTATAGTTTTTTTTTTTTTTGGTTATTCTAAAGTGTAACATTAGTTTTCATGTGTTTTCTAAGTTGTACCCAATGTTTTTTTTTTTCGAAATTTTTAGTTGTGCCCTTAAACTCACCTAATTTTCTAAGCTACGCCCTTTGTCATTAATTCTTTTGGAAAAATTTTCGTTATTTTATTTTAATTCATTCTTTTATTGTAATTAATATTCAAAGGATTTAGATTAATCACTTAGGAAACTTCAAAAGAGTATGATTGAATAAAAAAATTATAGCTAAAAATCAGCTAAAAGGGGCTCGACTTAATAATATTGGTTAGCTAAAGGGTACTATTAAAAATTTCGAAAAACATTAGGTACAACTTAGAAAACGCAAAAACTCTTGGGTATACCTTAGAAAAAGTTTTTTTTTGGAGGGGTATTGTAATGTATTGATGTTATTTATGTGATTAAATTTATGATTTTTAACGATAAAAAATTGTAAATGACATAATTGGGTTATTTGTAGTTTGGTATATGAAAATGTAACAAATTGGGTACGTAACGTGGTAACCTAATTAACGAAACCTAACATGCATAATGCAATTTGATTGTATTATAAGTCAACCTTATATTGTCCCTATATGCCGTTTCATGTGGAAATAGCCATAACTTGCGGTATATTTATTTTATGAAAATGAAATTATTATTTAAGGGCAACCGTTGACGAGAATGGTACGCGGTGCCAAGCGGTAGAAGAGTACCTACCTACCTGAAAAGATGAAGAATAAGGTTTTTCGTACAATTCACCTTATTCAGTCTTCTTGCTCTAATTCCTAACGAACTTAATATCATATTCATGTGTGGATAATAAATACTACCTCCGTATCATATTAGTCGCAAAGATTTTACATTTCTCCTCTCTACTTTATGTCAAGTCGTTAAACTAATATGATACAGATGTAGTTTTGGAAAGAAATAGTAGTATGTTAATTCAAATATTTAACATTGAATAAGCACTCACATTAATAAAACCGTTTGGCATATGATTTTGTCATAAAATGTCGATATCTTTTTAAAACTATATATCACCGGCTGTTCTAAAAACATCTTACATGTTCCGTTGTAGGTGTTAATGAGTTCTTAATTTGTTATTGATGTACGTAGTCATGTTGACACACGTCTGCATTTGTTAGTTGATTATTATCTTCTCTCAACTCAATCATTACCGCTCTGTATTAACATTATCCTACTAGCTCTATTTTATTACACGCAAACGTTAGAGACCATTAGTGACAGACAACATCATCACTGTGGTACAAACGGAGCAATCATAATATATATAAAGAATGAATATTGTGTACACTTGTCACTCGGACCACCTGGTGCCCAGTAAAATTACTATACAACGGGCAACTTAAATAAAAACATTGAAATTTAAATGAATATTTTGAACAAATAACTTTTATATATGGAATAATAACCTATATTTATTTATTATAAAATTGGGATTTTTAGCATTTGAAGGTAAGAAAATGCATGGTAACTTAAGCTGATTTTAAGGTAACTAGAACTAAAAAAAGTGTAACTCGAACTTAACAAAGTATAACTTCAGTTGGTTTTACGGTAACTGAAACGCAAAAAAAATGTAACTTAAAACCTGTTGTAAATGTACATCGGATGTATATAAAACCTTTTCTTATATAAATATATAGAAAAAAAAATAATAATAATTTTTTGAAGTAGTGAAAAGACAAATGCATAACGTCGAACGGTCCTTAAATCATACTCTTTTTCCCTATTACCTTATTTCACATTGAATAGGCGCAAATTAGAGTAGGAGCATAGTTATGTACAGTGATATTAATATAGTATATTATTTCTATTACTAGGCATCAACCATCAACTTAAAGTTTTGGTTGAGTTGACTGTCTAATATGGTATCAAAGCCAACGTGATTCAAAGATTACGGGTTCGAATCTCATCCATCCCTTCTTCTTCAAGTGGAATATTAATTAGCTATGAGTATGGAATAGCCCATGATGCATCCTCATTTTAAGCTCCAACGGGCTCTCATATGAGGGAGCGTCATACAGTACATAAATTATTGTATGCAATCATAATCATCATCTAAAACTTGTATAATGTTTTGTTAAGTCTTAACGATTTGGCGTATAAACATGAATGTAAATATCAAAACTTCAATTATAATTTCCAGAATTGCCGCCAGTAAACATGCATTTCTAACAAGTAATCTAGTATTCATGTTTGCCCTATAATATCGATGCTAATATCAATATTATGAGTATTTTCTACCTTTTCTCTTTAGTCTTTCTACTCCGTAGTATAATGGATGTTGACTTTTGGAATGGGAATTTGAGCTTTCTAGTCATCAGTGATTCAGTGTAAGCTACGATTGAGCTATGCATGTAATTTGCATTGGTCGTGCTTAATTTCACTTTTAATGCACCGGTTTTCCTCACACATACATACATATTGGTCATAATTAATTACTTGCTGATGAATTTCTTTTCAATATGTTTGTTAAACATATATAAATGTGTTATTTCTAAGTTTGAGAGAGCTATAATTCTAAGTAAAACTTTCAAATTTACGTTGACAATGCATGCATTAATACAGAACGTACCATGTATGCAATGAGTGAAGACGACCTAGCTCTAGCGGACTATCAAAACATACCGAAATATTTCCTTCAAAAGTCTCCTTTTGTTCTTCCATTAATATCTTTAGTTTCATACGTATTAGTCTATTATGAATACCTTTGATGATAAATCAAACAACGTAATTAAGCCTTCACAGTACACATGATTATGCTTGTGTTATATATCGGGAAAAAACTAAGAGCTTTCCCTTCGTATAATTATTACAAGATTTAAATAGGGAGAACAAAAAGAGATGAAGATGACAATAATATGTGTTACGTAATTTTGATTGAGTTAGATTCAACTTCATATCATATATATCTTTGTCTATTTAAGTTGAGTTACTGCATGTCTGATGGCTTGAGTAAAGTAATTCTTTTCTCAATGCAATCCAATTCTTACGATAGCATGAAATTAAAGTTTGTAACTGACAATACAAATTTTGGCTTGATCGAGGTTTCCTTTCGATTCCAAAATATTTGTGACTCAGACCCTAACACAAAATACATACATATGTTGACTTTGATTTCATAGTTAGGTTGTGTAATTTAGGGGCCAGATATAATTTTTCTTTGGACTTACTATATATCAATTATTAGAATAGCTTCACACTCACACATGCACTAGCACTAAAGGAGAGCTCCAAATAGTAAATAGGATAGCTTTATAGATGAAGTACGTACGTATATTTATGTATTTACTATTTTCTCCTTACTATTTACTCCAGGTAAAAATGCATGAATAGTTTTCCACGTATATTAATTCGATTAGGTCAGATATAAAAACTATTTTTAAGTAACGTTATTATGATGGCGTTTTGCATAGTATATATATAATGAACTCATTTACCAATTGTTTTCCATCAAAGCTTAACCATTGAGAGGAAAAGAGAAAGGGAATGGCAAAAAGAGAGTCCTTAATATGTTTGAAGCTTGTTATACTTCTAAGCTTATCAACAGTTGCTCTTAGCTATAGAACTGGTGGTTTTCGTGCTTTTTACTTGGTTCAACAGGTGACTTGATTTTTTTGATTTTTATATTTCCTTTGGGCATTGTTGTTCTTGTGAAAATCCTTGTACTAAATCTTGTTGCTAGAAATCCTAGAATGCGAGTTGAACGTTTAGTTGTGTATATGGATTTTGTTTTTGTAATAAATTTACACTCCTAAGTAACCCCGCGTTTTTTTTTTTTTTTCCTTCTTTGACGGCAATGAATTTATACATAAATTCAAAGTGTACAAAAACTTATATAAGATGATCTTATTTAATAAGACCACTAGATAGTTAGGCAAAATATACATCAATAATCTCAATTGTTAAAAAAATCTACAAACAATTGATGGTCTTACCATAAGGCAATCTTATCGAAGACTAGTTATTCAATTCAAAGTACCTTGCGATTGTTTCTTTATCACCAATTGAAGTTACAGATTAATTGTAAATTCACAATTCTAATGGAGTTGCACTTCATGGTCGACTTACGTAGCTAGGACAACAACCAAAATCCATAAGTTTTTTACTTCAATTATGCACCTACTTTAATTTCATTTCTTATGCACGCAGTGGCTAGGATCATATTGTAATCAAAGGGGGACACCATGTTGTTATCCCCCACAAGGAAAACCAGCACCAGATTTTACAATTTATGGGCTTTGGCCTTATTACAATGATGGTAGCTTCCCATACAATTGTGGCGATGACAACTATGATGTTGGTCGGGTAATTAAATACTTCCTCCATCTTTTACACTTATTCATCTTAGAAGTCCAAATTAAATGAACACTATAGTACTATATTCCTAAGGGAAAACTTATAATTAGTCATATACTTTGTATATAGTTAATTTGTGATACATGCCTACTAACAAACATTTTGACTTTTTGTACAAATTACGTACATGCATATTTACTTTGACAACTAAGTTTCTTGATGATGTACAGATTAAGTACATGGAAGACCGGTTACATCGTTCATGGCCAACCTTTACATGCCCGCTAATAGGAAGGAAGTTTTGGGTGCATCTTTGGAATAAGCATGGCACATGCACCAAAGACATCCTAGGTGAACTCGACTACTTTGAAGGTGCCTTATACCTCAAGGAAAAGACCAACATCTACCAAGCTCTCCTCAGGGCCGGAATTAGGCCGGATAACCGGTTTTATCCTCTAAAATCGTTTAAGAAAGCCGTCAAACGAGCCACAGGGTTGAATCCATGGATTGTGTGTAACACCAATGCTCAAGGTCATAAGCAAATTTGGCAGATCACTTTGTGTTCTGATAAAACTGGGAAAAAACTTATCCAATGCCCCTATATTCCTAGAGGACGTGGTAATTGTGACAATAGAATTCAGTTTCCCTATTATTATTATTATTAAGTACAACTTATTAATCTAAGTATGCGTCTCACGCATAAATGCATTTGATTAAGTTTTGAAATTAAGTTATCAACATCCTAATTGTCGAATAAGCTAAGGATGAATGAATGTCCACTTTTAATATTCTGTAACCGTGCTTAATAGTTAAGTATGATTTAGAACATGTCAGATTTATTTCATACATTTATTTATTGCTTAGGAGCCATAATGGAAAATCCCAGAATTTTCTAATATTAAGAGTGGAGCTTTTATCACTTGAGTCGATCCTCACTCCAGCTCACATGTCACCTTTATTGCAATATATAAGATCCCTAATGTCTTTAATAATATATGAAACTATTATTTATAGAATTTCTGAAAATAGGGTACTTGTAGGATTGTGACTATCAAGTATGGAGTATATGTCATTTTCCATATAATCCTTAATTAGAAGAAAAAATATGTATCGAGTTGGAAACGTGTTAGTTCGATAATTAGGGTCGTTCGATAATTTTGAAGTAAATCTTAGACTTACAAAATTCTAAAAACATTAATTAATTTTCAAATCAGATCCAAGCAATCCAATCCAATCCAATCTTTTCAAAAAAAAAAAATAATAATAATCTAATCTTTTCAAAAAATTAAAATAATTTTTTAACCCAATCATAGAAATGTGACTGAAATTTCATCAAATCTAACCAAATTTTTAACTGAGTACTAACTAGCTTGTTCTATCGAATTCAATATATGAATAATATATTTAGAATGATTATTTAACGAATTAACGGTAAGTTGCATAAGATTTTTTTTTTCAAAAAAAAAAAAGTTTGCGTAAAATAAAATGATTTATGGTCCAAATTTGGATTTTGGGCTATATTATCGGCCTACATAAACATGGAGTGGGCCGATAAGATAAACTCTGGTTTTACGCTGTTGGATTTGTATTGAGTGGGCTGTAAACTGCGATGAAGTGCTGCGCAAAGACCGGAGTCATCTGGTTTTAGCCTATCACTTTCCATTGATATCACATGGACCCAAGCCCATATAGCTATTTGTGTACTTCCAAACCCCACTGAACTATAATCTAAACCTAATGTAGTAAACTAGTAATGTTCAATTACGTGAGCATAATTTTCATCTCAGTAAAGAGAATGTTTATGTCATCATACTAAATGTTAAACAACATGCCTTTGTTGTTTAAAAGTAGGAAGTTAAACAACATACTACTCCTTGTGGTCCAGAAAATGTGCAACAAAGAGATATTTTTTTTATGAGATATAAAAAATTCATTTATTTTATATTTTCAGGACTGTAGGTAGTAATATATTTTTTTTCTTTTGTCAAAGTTACCTAATAAACCTGAGTTTTCATGTTTGGTTGTAACTATTCATTTTTTTTAAAAGCATGATGTATTTATGTATATATGCATGTCCTTGCTTGTGCTTAAAATATTAATTTGTTAAGTTTGAATAATTATTTAAAACCTTAAACAATAATTATGTAAAAACTTATTATTCATTCTTAAATCTTAAATTTATCTTCTTACTAAGACAAGACGTAGGGTGTTCATTTTGTTAAACCTATATATTCGTCTTCTGAAAGTACAATACTCCTTTTGAAAGTATATTGTGCTTTTAAACCTTAGTATCCATTTGTTCAATATATAATGTTAATTTAAACCTGTTGTCCATTTTTTAAAACCATAATGTTTATTCAAACCTAACGATTATTTTTCAAACGTACAATATTCATATTAAAACCGCAAATATTTATCAAATTAGGAAAGAATGTGGAACTCTATATGCATCCAAGTCTATGTAATAATTTGTCGATTGCGGTTGACTAGTAATGACAGTTAATTTTAGGCTCTAAATTTGGTTGGGTAAAACAATTTCCATTTAATAATGCCGATTTCTCATAATTTGCATGGGATGTATCCTTAAAATACGTTTAATTCTTTTTTTTTTTTTTGTTGCAAAGGAGCCACGAGGGTATTACAAATAGAGGAGGGGGGAATCGAACCTGTGACCTATTGTACACAGACCCTCAATCTTAACTACTAGGCCAAGATATCATTGGTAAAAAAGTAATATTGAGTTTATGGTAAAAGATGATTTCAATGTGAATTGAAAAATTTTAGAAGTGGATCCAATTTTTGGGGAGAAGATAAAGTATTCGTGGAAAGACAATCCTAGTTATTATTAGGCCTTAGTTAAGATCTAATAATTTCATATCCTAATTATTTTAAAATGGAGTTAACAATTAATTAGGGGACTAAAGTTTGGTTTTATTTTAGTTTTGGGGACTCAAATTTTTTTTCTTAGGATTAGGGGACTAACTTAAACACCGTTAACTTGTGTAACACATTAGCAGTTTATTATCAAAGTACATTTCTTCCCCTTCTACAACTATGACATGACAAAAAAAAAAATTAATAATAATAATAAATGCTTTCTCTTCTACTATTACTACTAGAAATAAATAGAATTGAATTGCGAAGTAATTTTTACCGGAGTTGATATAATTTTGACTATAAATTGTGCTGATAATTTTATCTCCTTCTAATTTCATATATGCCTTTGATAACGAATTATAATTTTTTTCGTTGAATCGTAAAAAAAAAAAAAAAAAAAAAAAAAAAAAAAAAANAAAAAAAAAAAAAAAAAAAAAAAAAAAAAACTCTAAGGTGAGTAAAGTCTTAAGTATTATATTTATATGCATTCAATTTTAGCTAGTGCCTAATTTATCTCTAGTTATTGATAGGCAACTTGAATTTATATGCTGATACAAATTTTCTATTTTTATTTACAGGTTTGATAATTTTATTAAAGGAAGAACATGCACAATCAACTTTAGGATAACTTATAAGAAATTTATTTTAAGTATTTAGTAACAGGATTATATTTCGGAATAAGGATGAACAATTAGCTTTTTTTTATATTGTTTTTCTAATGTAAATTTGTACTAATAAATGCCTTTTTTTTTTAACTTTTAACATCAAAGTTAGCGGGGTTTAATTTTAGTCCCCTAAACCTAAACAAATAAATTTGAGTCCCCAAAACCAAAGTAAAATCAAACTTTAGTCCCCTAAATGAATGTTATCTCCTTTAAAATGTGACTTTGATTAGATTAAATTATTAGTTGTTACATATCCTTTAAATATTGTTATAAATCTCGAAATTTCACTCAAAATCGATCTAAATTTTGAAACCTAAACTACAATCCCTCAAAGATTGAATTCTTATTGAAACCCATCAAATCCATATCTACATGGGTCTTCCAATTACAACAATATATATAGACTCAAATTTGGAGTTGATACCTCTACCATAGAGATTGTGTAACACAATGGATAGGAATGATCAAATTTCGAGGACTTGCCCCATTTGTATGAGTTGGGGTTTATTTTTTTGAGATCTAATGAGTTTGGATCGGGTATGAGTCTAAGGATAAACAATTGTGTCTTACTTTAGACCTAAATAGTCAAGCTCTAACCGGTTTTCATAACTTATTTCTAGACTCAACTTTAAACATCATTTTCCATTTTGTTGATCTCATTTATTAGACTATATTGTTAATTTTCCTTTATTATTTTTATTATTATGGGATTTTCTACGTGGTGTCCCTAAGGTATTGGGTTTTCTACGTTGTACCCTTCTTTATTAAAGCTTTCACACGGTTTCTCTAAGGTTCATTAAATGACTAAGTCATAACCTATTCGTTTAAATTATCACAATTTCATTCTCAATTTAGCGGCTTATACGCTTCTGCTCATGGTCCATACTCTTCCATTTTGCCTTGCAATTAAAGAGCACTATGGACACTGTGGCTCATACAACAAATAATTTACGAGCATTTAATATTTGTTTAGCTAAAATGATATGTCATAGTAACTAATTTAATCTTAGGGACACCACGTGGAAGTTTTAATTTGGGAGGGCACAGTTTAGAAAACCCAATACCTTAGGGGCATATAGAAATGCCCTATTATTATTATTATTATTATTATTATTATTATTATTATTATTATTATTATTATTATTATTATTATTATTATTATTATTATTATTATTATTATTATCCTTTTTTATTGACTTTAACTTCCTTAAATTCACTTACCCACTTTTCCTTCTTTATATTTTGTCCTTCCCTCTCTCTATTTGATTAATGCCCCAATTTAACTAAAAAATACATTATTTGAAAAAAAAAATGTAACTTATAGCTTTATGTCTATTGGTAGATTCCAATTTTTGTTGGTGAATAGTTTTTTTTAATGTGTATACCAATTTATGTGCAAATTGAATAAAATATGTATGTATCTTACTATCTTGTTAGTTATCTCTAGAAATAATTAGATAAAGTACTAAAGTGTCAAATAATCAAACTGTTAGTATCTTCTTAAATATATTCTCTTATTAATATTATTTATTTTGCTTTTAAAAAACAGATCTGGATCCGTGCTATTTTTCCAACAAAACGTGTTTCGAAATTTTGATCCGGTTTTATTTGCCGATAGTGAAATTAGGATACAAGATTGTAAATCAGATTATCCAATCTTTCGAATTTTTTGGCTCACCTCTAGTATGTATGCAACAAGAAGAAAATATTGTGAGTTTTTTTTTTTTTTGGTAAGAGTGTTTTATGTTCTAAGAAAAATTTGTGAGGTTTGGACATATAAAACGAAGACCGAAATAACACTTCGGTAAGGAGGTTGGAAAGGTGGCAACAGGTGGGACAGATAAGATTGAGATAGAAGAAGACCGAAACAAACTTGAATGAGAGTTGTTAGTGGAGACATGATGAGGAAGTTAGGATTTGAAGAAAATTTAGTGTCAAATAGGGAACATTGAAAGAAGAGGATTTCTACATATTTCTTTTGCGACCCTCATATTGATTCATGTCTAACTAATCCCAAATTAATTTGGGAGTAAGACTTTATTGTTATTGTTGTATTCCATGTTAAGGTTAGGGTCTACAGTAAATTGTTATAGACTGGGTCCATACAAAATGTTTAATTTAATTACATATATATAGGAGTATAATATAAAAAGTTATTAATTGATGTAAAAGTTTTATCATATAAATCCAAATCACCCTATCTCGCTCTTGATCGAAGAGTGAGGAAGTGAATATACAAGTTGAATTTTAATTGATGTGGACAACCTTACTATTTACTCCATAACCATAAGCTAGTGAACATTACCTATTCCCGTATGAGCTTTCATATTTAGGGTCGTTTAGTAGAGCGTAAAACGTTTCTCCTGAAAATAGTTATCTTATTTTACATCTATCGTTCGGTTTGGAGTAAAATATTAAAATGTAAAAGTTGGGATGGAAAATTGTTTTCCACCATGTTGAAAACATCTTCAACCAAAATTGTGAGGAAAACATTTTCCATCACACTTGGAAGGATAATACTTTTCCTTATAATTGAAATGCTTGATTTTTCATCCATCCAAACAATGAAAAATGCTTAAAATATAAAATTATTTTACATGCAACCAAACAATGGAAATTCTTTATGAAAATGGGTTTTCCAATGTAAAAAATGTTTCATGAAAAACTATTTTCATCTGAAAATGTTTCACGCCCTACAAAACGGACCTTTACCTAAAAACAATCTTCTATAGCATGTACATGTACATTATTAGTGAGAGTGAGGGGTAGCTCAAGTGGTAAAAGCTTCCCTCCCGGTTCCAGGAGATCTTGGGATTGATTCTCATCCCCGCCCTTGTGGCTCCCTAGCACTAAAAAAAATTAAAAAAAAAATAAATAAAAAAATACATGTACATTTTTAGTCAACCATGTATGTTATAAATATAATTGTGCCACATGTGAGAATCGATATAGCCCTTAAAGTATGCTTCCATTTTATTAAGATCTACATTGGTCTCCCACCGTCCCACGATACTTAAACCTTTCTAATTTTAAATTATTCATTAATTACTGATTATCTTCATAATTGGAATTGGTATCACCTCTCGTATCAATCAAACCCATTATTGGACTAAATTAATTGATTGTTGCAAATTAAATCTGATTGATCACAATAGGCACCAATTGTGTTTAGCCGGTTGAACAATCGCAATAGCTCATATACATTAATTAAGGCAAATCAAGAAAGATCAAATGTGATATTTTCTTACTCTTTGACTAGAAGAATGATGATGTTAGTTGTAACCAATATATAAAAACACCAATGTATAAATTGTTGTTCTTAAAGGAGTGAGGTATGAAGCAGTGGTTGCACCTCCACGGCTCCACCTTTAATCGATGAGGTCATGGATTTTACCTTTTATTTACTAAACAGAGAGAGAACTACAACCTTATTCTTAATTTTAAACTTTGTTAATTGCACTAAATTATAAAAGAGTTGCATGTCGTAACAAAACGCAAGAAAGATTGAAATAAAGAATAACAAGAACACAGAATTAACATATATATTTCACCAACAATGGGTTGACTACGTCCACAGGTTGAGGAGATGTTATATTTTATTAGATGAAGAATTCAAATACAAAATTAAGCTAATTAAGCTAGGTTACATAATATGGAATATAATAGCTCTAGAATCTCAAATACGGAAAAGCCTGAAAATATGCCTTAAACAGTATACCACAACCTAGCATAAGATATATAGTAGTTTCAAGGGCGTTGTCACCATGATTGCATTGTGAAGTGGGAGCTAAAATTGATTAAGGCATATTCCTATATACTTATATAGCATGTACATGGTCCATCATAGTTGATCAAATATAAGATATCATGAATCCATTAATTTGCTTAAGCTTGAAGTTTGCTTTCACCTTCACTTTGATTCTCAATAAGATAATGTGGCAACTGGCAAATAATTTGGAACGGATAGGTATATCCGTATAATAATGTTGTAGCTACTATATTGTTTTGTTTGAATTCTTGATAGTTATGTTAAGATCGAGTATAGAGCCACTCAATCTCTATATTAAAGATATTATACTTCAATTAAAGCTAGAAATGAGATCGAGTTCATTAATTAGATATGTATGGTTGACCTTCAAATATCTTCATTAATGTATTAACAAGCCTCTATTTAATTTCCTAGCAATAGAAAGTGGATAAATGTAGCTTTTTAAAAGAGTAACTAAAACTCAATTTTTGATAACTTGAATTTAAAAATGTGTAACTTTAATCCCGTTATAAAAAATTTAAGGTAATTATAGCTTATTTATGGTAACTTAAATTAAAAAATGCTTAATTTTGAACTCGACCATTGTACAGGACTACAGGTGTATATAAAACTATGACTAACATAATATAGTGTCAAGGAATGTAAGAGATCTTATGTACTTTTACCCATATATCTAATGCAACTTAGATTAATCAACACTATGGAATGTTTATACCAAGTACAATTTTAATAGTTCAAAAGTTTGGATAGAGAATGTACAAAGAATGATACGATAACTTTAAGCTTTAGGTACGAGAATGTCCATGCTATATTAGGTTATCGAAGAAATACTGACCAGTAAAAGAAAAGTTTGTTTATTGAAGAAGTTAGTTCGATATAATGCTTTGAAGCAATTGTATCAATAGATTGGATCTGAATGGAAATCTGATCTTAATTATTGTTGCATTATCTCTCAAATCAAAATAAGTTATTTTTAATACACAATGCATGTTAATCCTGTTCTCAGATCACAATAATTTTTCCAAATATACAATAACTTCTAAAACAAGCATATCCACGAGCATAATATATTCATGCAATTAAGAAATAATCAAAATAAAGTACGAATCTATAATACAACTATATACAAGCATATATTTAATAAATGATGTGAATAATATGTGATTAGTCTACTATATAAACGATTCACTTCTAAGCATAAAAGAGACAAAAACTAAGAAAAATGGGGAAAATGGAAAGCTCAATTTTGACAAAATTCACCCTATTTCTAAGTTTGGCAGTAGTGACTCTTGCAAATACAAGCCACAACAGTAGTGTTTCTCATTTACGTGCCTTCTATTTGGTGCAACATGTACGTACTTTAAATGTTATCCTTTTGTTTCTACGTTCAATTTTATTGTTCAAATTAAATCATGTTACTCCTAGTCTTCATTAAACAATTATTCATCAATATGCATTATTGTTAATCTAAAGATTTTCTCTTCAATACACAATATATGTAACAAGATGGTTTACTTATTTGCAGTGGTTAGGATCATATTGTAATCAAGCAGGAACAAGATGTTGCTACCCTCCAACAGGGAAGCCAACTCCAGATTTCACTATCGACGGGCTTTGGCCTTATGACTATAATGGAAACTTTGCCTACAACTGCGGCGATGACAATTATGATGTTGGTCGGGTATGTTTTAATTTCCAAATCTCTTCTACATTAGACAAACAATCTTACATAAAGAATTAAAGATCTACTCGATCTGAAATGATACATTATGATTGATATAACTTTACTCTATCACAAAGGGAGTATCAATGTTTATAAATTTCAATTAACCGTCTTGCTAATTAATTAGCTACGTACATATATAAAAGAATGTACTATTTAACCTATTCTTGCATGACTAAAACGTAACCCTTGCTTTTGTGGTTTTTATTGTTAGCTAATGCAGTACAATTCTATTGTTATGCAGATTAAATTCTTGGAGGGCAGGCTAAGAGAGGAATGGCCATCATTCACATGCCCACAAATAGGGAGGAAGTTTTGGGTTCACGAATGGAATAAACATGGAACTTGCACTAAATCCGTCTTAGATGAAATACCATACCTCGAGGCAGCATTGAATCTCAAGAAGAAGGCTAACATACTTCAAGCCCTAGCAGGAGCCGGGATTAGGCCAAACAACCAATTCTACCCTCTGAAAGCAATCAAGAAAGCCATTACTAAAGCGATTGGATTTCATCCATGGATTATGTGTAACCACAATGCTCAAGGTAATAGCCAAATTTGGCAAGTATCATTTTGTGCTGATATCACCGGCCAAAAGCTCATCAACTGCCCTTACATTCCTAGGGGACGTAATAGTTGTGACAATAGAATCCAGTTCCCAGTTTACTACCAATAATTCATTCACATACCAATTCAAGTAATTTCGGCTATGTTGTTACATTTTTTTACTATGTAATTACTTTATTATGTTTCATGAGACACCATTACTTAGGTTGCATCTTTGAAATAAGCTAGCAATAATGGTACCTAGTATTATCTTGCTAAGTGCTTTGGGTCTATTGTATTCGATCTTTTTATGAGTTATCGTCTTTCATATAAGTTTAATTTGAACTTATTTTTGCTGGGACATATACTTAATCATGTAGTACTTCGGGTATTTCATATCACATTTGGCATGAATTGTTGGTACAATTGTTCTTACAAATGAGCTTTTAAAATCATTATCAACGTAAACCTGGCCTAATTGTTGAACGAAATTTGGTAGGATTATTGTTTCCATTGGAGTCACTTATTTGCAAGTTAGTTGTCACATATATTAAAGAAAAGGAGGAAAATAAAATACGTTTAAATTATATGCCTACAATTTTTTATCCTCCCAGTACTAGTTGATTTTATGATGGAAGTGGCGATTCATGGAACCTCCTAATTATAACTTTTATAAGTACATAAACTAAAGTCTGATCCTCTTTCTTGGGTTGCCTAGACCTACTTCATGTTCAACCAAACTTGCCATGTATAAGAGACTAAGAGTCAATTAATGGGTCTGCTTAATTTATTATGATATTTCAAAGCTATGGTTAAGGTCCATATGTGATAATGTAAGTTGCTCCTTGTAGGAATTTCGATGCACTTAGCGGAATTTAAAGAATCACATTCTTAACATCTAAAATAGGATCATCATGTATAACAAATAAAAGATCACATAATAGTTTAGATTATACCTTTGAAGCGTAAATTCCACAAATACTAGTACTACAAATACTGGAGATTAGAGCCTCGAACGTTGCTCCTCTATTCAGTCCACATGTACAGATTGATTTACCACCAATGTTAGTTGGAACAAGAAGCAAAAGACTTCTCTTTGTTGGAATGCAAAACCATGTACAAAAGGAAAAAAAAAAATTATTTTTATTGACTTTGTAATTAGGTTATTATTTTTTTATCTCTCAGATAAAACACCTAATTCCCATTATTTATAATCACATTATAATAATTAGGTTAAGCCCATAAAATCTTTTCTTTTCTTGTTGGTCGGTTTTATGACATAAACCCACAATGGGCTTTTGTCGATCCATAATCAATCTATACCATTTTGTGTGACCTTATAGGATCCATTTAATTGAGCTTTGGGTTGACTTTCAAGTCCAAAGGCCATTAATACTGTCTAGCAACGGTATAATGACGACCCAATTAAATGAACTAATTATCTCCATAATTTGATCCATATTATATTTAGTAATTGCACATCTGACAAGGACACATTTCCTTCACTCCTTCCTTTACCAGCTGGTTTTGAGATGTAATAAGCTCATTTGTGTTGCTTAGGCTCATTTCACATTCAACCAAAGCTCACATTATGAACAAAAGAGATGCATATTGTCCATGAATTGTTATCCTTGTGGTTTCTTGTGTTATCATGGTCTCGGAGTGTAGCCACCTAGAATGTGAATCACAGCCTTAACTTAATTCTATATATATTTTGACTAAAAGGGAAGGTTTTGGAACACCAAATATGTTTCATATATATAAAAAAAAAAAAAAAAAAACATGAATGCAAGTTGGGCTTGAAGTGTGGATGATGTATGGCCCCATACATACTCAGTGCTTAATAATTTCAAGTCACTTAGAAAGGAGGGGAAATGAATGAGAATTGAAACTGTAACCTCATCGTTACATTGGTGCTGAAATATACCATAAAATAGTATGTACTAACGCAACCAAAAGTTTAATCTAATAGTTGAGGTATAAGAATAAGTTTTATACTCTATCAATTAGGAGAGTCCAAAAATTCCAAATGAAAATGAAGCACAGAAGTTAATGTTATAATTTAAAAACAATTTGACTACTACCTCCATTAACTATTATGTGCAACACTTGAATTTTTTATATCTCACAAATAATACATAAGCGTTGCACATAATTGTTAACAGAGGTAGTAGATGATTTCTTATATAACCTATGTTAAAGTAGCCTAAGGGCCTGTTTACTTCAGCTAGAAATCAGTTCAGTTCAACTCTTCTTTTATTTTGCTACTCATTAATCCTTCATTAAAAACTTTCAGTTCAGCTCCAATCACTTCAGTTCAGTTCAACTGTTTTCAGCTGAAGTAAATAGGCCCTAAGTGGATCAATACATTTTAGGCCAGTAGACTCGAAAATTACAATTCTAAGGTACGAAATTTATACTAATGTTGTGGGTTAACACATAGGAAACTTCTAACAAGCATGCCTCAACTGCCTACAAAGAAGATGATAGACAAACCAATATGTGTTTGTGGATCTTATAGTGTATTTGGATTGAAGGAAATGAGGAGAAAGGGAGAATATAAATGGAGGGATAAAGTTTCATTCATTTGGATAATCCGTATGACAGTATAAGTAAGGAAGGAGAAGAATTAGAGAGGAGAGAAATGAAGGAGTCAAATTGTAAGAAATTGATCTCTCCAACGTTTGAGAGATTTGAAAGGAAAACTCATCATTTTCCCTTCTCCTTCATCACCCTTCCCTTTTTTTCCTTCTCATTTTGTTATCCAAACAAACTATTAGTGTTTGAAATTATTTACTATAATAATATGGATATAATTTATAAGCAATAAAAATGACAAAAATTTATAGCATGAATATAATTGACCGTAGTAAATCATATTTTTTTTACTACTCATATAGTATAAAACCAATTTCTGGGCCTCAACCATTAGCTTAAGCTTTTGGTTGAGTCGGTCCTCTAATATGGTATCAGCGCCGATGTGACACAAAGGTTACGGGTTCAAATTTCATCAACCCTTCCCTTCTAAGTGAAATTATTAAGCGCCTCAACCATCAACTTAAGCTTTTGGTTGAGATGATCCTCTAATAACTACAACAAATGATCTATCGATCTAATATAGCTCGTCAATAGGTAAAATCATCAATTAACACAAGAAAATATTTGTGACCATCAATACTAGGAATAGGGGATGTCCATAAATCAGCATGAATTAGATCAAAAGCAAGAGAAGTAGAAATAGTGGAACTATAAAAAGGTAAACGACAATGTTTCCCCAAAGGGCATGAATAACAAATTGAGTCATGAGTTTTATTACATTTGAAGGAATTTCCTAAGTAAAGTAAAAACAGAAGACCTCAGATGACCTAGGCGATTATGCAGTGCCATGTAGTAGGTGAGAGAGTAGCAAGACTAGTGGCTAGACAAGCAGAAGGAGGAGAGGTGTTGGTAATAGGATATAAACCTCCCGAACTATTGCATCTCGCTAGTGGTGTCCCCGTATGAAGATCCTTCACAGAAAAACCACAAAGGGGTCAAATTCAACGGAGACATGATTATCAGTGGTGAATTTTCGGATGGAAATTAAGTTTTTGACTATTTGTGGTGCAAGAAGGACATTATTAAAAGTAAAGTAGTGGTTCGGAAAGGTAGAGTGACCATAACCTATTATTGAAATACGTGCACCATTGCCAACTAAAATATAATTATTAGTGCGCAAATTAAAAAAGGGAGAGAGTGTACCTGGATTGTTTGTCATATGAGACGTAGCCCCGGAATCCATGTACCAACCATCATCGGTTTGAGTTAATTGCATCGTAGAGAAGGCGTTTTTAAGATCCGTAGGAGTCATAGGGGGGCCAAGGGAGGCAGCGTGGGCCTGTAGCTGACTTGGGCCGCGTGGAGCCGGGCCAAGCAGGCCATTAGTGGGGCGAATGGGCATGGGAGTTGTTGGGTAAGGACATGGGGGCGCAGTCCAAGTTTGTTGCCATAAGGGGTTTGGTGACCATTGGGCCTGCTGTGGCCATTGGTGTTGGGCTCAAGTGAAATTAGAAGGGAGAGGAGTCCATGAGTTTGTATTAAAAGGGGACTGTTGTTGCTGTGAGTTGGAGTTACGAGAGTTATTAGGAGAGGTGTTTCTGCCTCGGCCTTTGCCACGGCCCCCGCGACCTGATCGACCCCCACCACCACGGGTGTTCCTAGCGGCGTAGCCACTGCGAGTGGAGGGCTGAGAAGAGCTGGAAGAGGAGGGTGCAGTAAAGGGCGTCTCGGAGGAGGTGAGGAAGGACTGCTGAGACGTAGTACGGTCATTAGCTCGCCTCGTTTCTTCAAGCAATAGGCGAGAACGACAAGTCTGAAACGACGGCAAGGGATCCGTTTGCTGTATCATGGTTGCCACGGTGTCGAAGTCAGTATTAATGAGTCCCGAAACCAATCGTGAGACAAGCTTTGGTTCAAAGATGGGTTGGTCGATATTCGCGAGCTAGTCAGCCAAGCTCTTGATTTGTTGACAATATGTCGTGACATTGGGAAATTGAGAGAGATGGAGCATGTTAAATTGATTTTCGAGGTATACAGCACGAGTGGATTTGTTATCTTGAAAATTTTCTTTGAGACGATCCCAAGTTTGTTGTGCAGTCGAATGTCGGGATAATATGGTCTTAAGGAGATCAGGCGAGATAGTACCATATACCCATTGTTTAACAATGGCATCAAGACGTTTCCATATTGCATCGGAGATGCCGGCGGGACGTGCCGTCTTCGGATCAATATGGTCGAGTACGTCTGTGAGAGGTATGGCATTGCGTATGTTCGTGACAGAAAGTGCAGGGTGGTACTCGGTGGAAGAAGAAGATGAAGGGGACGTGACCGCGGAAGTCTGTGAGGACGCCATGAAGGACGTGTGGGAAGCAAAAGGTCCAGGAAAGAGTACGTGAAGAAGAAAGAAAAATTGAAGAAAGAAGAACCTAAAAATCTGATACCATATAAGTTTTAGAAAACTCCTTAGATTGGAGTGATTTCATTGAACCATATATATAGAGTTACACAAGATACAATCCTAACAATATTTGGTAGATTTACAAAACTATATCAAAATATATCCTTTACAATAATATTATAGGAACATTATATCTATCACTTGATTATGCTTTTGTTGGGAACATGACTACGCTTGAAAGAGGGATATGAGGAGTGAATTGTAATAATCCCGACTTACACGCTCAAGGGAGGTGTTAGGAGTCAAAGTAGTTCGTTTAGTAATATCTCCATTATTATTTATTTTAGTATTGTGATAATTAAATTTATTTCATGAAACCACTACTCTAGAACCTTAGCATAGACGGAGTAATTATATTTATCAGTCTTGCAATTTAGTTGTTTGTTCTAGTTCGTTGCTCATTTTCTCTAGAGCCTTTATTAAGTGTTTGTTCTTGTTAGCTGCTTAATTGCACAATAATTTCACACACCAAATACAAATCCAAGACTTTCTAAATATGGCCTTTTCTCACTCGGCTTAGCTTTGACCCTAATCACTGTACCACATAGTGACGTGATTCGCTTTTTTAATAACCTTTTTTTTGGGTTAATTATAACCTACGTACAATGCAACAACACCCTACACCATCTCGATCATTTTTCAAAAACCAAGAATTACTTTAAGAACTAATTACAATTTAAAATGACGTCCTAAATGTATCACACATTTTCCCCAACATTGACTTAATAAGACCATTTTTTCATGGTTATTTGATGTTCTATCCGCGAATACCTCTTCTTTGATTGTTGTTCAAGTCTTTTAAAGCGTATCTTTTGTGCATACTTTTCTATATACCTAGCTAGTTATGATCAGTGACACCATTGGCTCAAGAAACTGCTAGTGCTAAGGCCCTATTCTCGTCAACTTATTTTTGTTTATCTAAATTTATCTTTGCTAATCTGAACTTATTTTTGCTAAAATGAACAACAATTTATTAAGGATGGAAACTTATTTTTGCTGAACTGAACTTATTTTTGCTTAACTGAACTTAATTTTTGCTGAAAATAAGTAAAAATAAGTCGAGGAGAACATGGCTAAGTATCATAATTAATGTATTAGTGTGGACATCAGCTTGTTACCAAGGCTCTCTTAGGTCTTGTTCTCATCAACATATTTTTGCTTATCTAAACTTATGTTTGCTTAAATGAACTTATTTTTACTTATCTGAACTTATTTTAGTTGAACTAAACTTATTTTTGCCGAAATCATTAACAAGTTTTGGTTTAAGTTATCCAAGATGTAGTTCGGCCCATGGTCGATCGTGAAGCCTAACCGGCAAGCAAACTAGCAAGTAGAATTGCTTTATGTGGTAACTTAAATGCATACACCGAGATAAATACGATCCTAACCATTATTGCATACATTAACTAAATTGCAGCAAGTCTGCACGTACTTGCTACAATAAAAAAAGATAACGAAAATGTTGCACTGACCCTATATTGACTCCTTGAGTCATGGTAGAACTTTATTTATGAGACCAACAATATATTTATGCCATTCTTGTAAATAGGTAGCGATCAATAACAACAATATTCACTATAATGAATAGCTTTATCTTTTGTACACATTTTAGCTTTTCCATGGCACAATTTTTTTCCATTTAATTAATTAATAGTGGTTTATTATGTTCACTCTCAATCAGTTAGGCTTTGTTATTTTGGACTTATTTTTTGTTCATTACAGTTTAGTTCAACTTAATTCACCAATTTAGTCAGCCAACAAGTTAAAATTGACTCTGTGTTTACGATTTATATTAATTTCAGTCAATTCAGCACATATATGTTTAGTTCAGCAATTTAATAATCCATTTTAGTTTAAAAAATCATCTCAGGATCTCCTATAACCGAGAGAAAAGTTTTAACCACGTAAGCTATCTCTGTCTCTCCATACTAGCTGAATTTGAACATAATGAGAAATAATTTCTTTTTAAATTCAACAATTACGTAGCTAAATATGTCCATACTTTCCAAAAAAAAAAATAAATGTATCCATAATTAAAGATGTACATTAAAAGATTTAGAAATCATAATTTGCAATTATTAGCAAACGAATCAAAATATACTTTACTTATAAAACGGGGACAATGATTCATTTGAGCATTAAATCAAAGCTGATGAACAGTAAAGTTTGATTTCTTTGCTATCAAACAAGATACGTACACCATCGAAGAAAAATAATATTACTTGTATTAATGATAATAATAATAATAATAATGCTTATTGAAACCAATTGTAGATTGGATCTTGAACACTCCATTAATATTGTATTATCTCCTCGATCAAATCACAATAATTGATTTTTTTAATACTTCATGTCATAAAATCGTACTAACTAGCTACTTAATAATCTTCTCAAATCACAATGATATTTCATGTGCATATGCTTAATGAGTTAATGCTATTCAAAAATCTAAATATAGTACAATAACTTAAAATATATTTTAATGGACCAAAGGATACTATATAAAGGAATACAATTTTAAGCATAATAAGAAAACAAGAGTAGCGTAACAGAAAATGAGTAGCTCAATGTTAACAAAACTAGTGTTACTCTTAAGTGTAGCAGTAGTAGCTCTTGCAAAAAATGCTAATACTGAGAGTTCTGCTTCTAATTTACGTGCCTTCTATTTGGTCCAGCAAGTAAGTACCTTAAGTTCATGAACTTTCGATCTCGTAAAATAAATGATATATATACGTTATGATTTGTTTGGTTACTAAGCTCATATGAATTTACATTACAGTGGTTAGGATCGTATTGCAATCAAGCAGGAACTAAATGTTGTTACCCTCAATCGGGGAAGCCAGCTCCGGATTTCACTATTGATGGGCTTTGGCCTTATGACAACAAAGGAAACTTCGCCTACAATTGTGGCAACGACAACTATGATGTTGGTCGGGTATGTAATAATTAATCTTCTTATTTTATTTATAAGACCATTTTAATTATATAACTATTTATTGCTTAAACATAACGAATTTAATTACTCCATCTCGTACAAATATGAAAGGTAGGTACTATAAACTAAGCTAATTGATCACTATGTTGTTACATTGCTATGAATCAAATGGTTCTGACTCTACTAGTAGTGATTTTAAATATTACTTAAGGTTTTGCTATTTGGCTACACTTATTACGTGTTGCTAACTTGTACATTATATGGTTATGCAGATTAAACCATTGGAGGAAAGGCTAAGAAAGACATGGCCATCATTCACATGTCCACAAATAGGGAGGAAGTTTTGGGTTCATGAATGGAACAAGCATGGAACCTGCACTAAATCCATCTTAGGCGAAATTCCTTACCTCGAGGCAGCAATGAACCTCAAGAACAAGACCAACATCCTTCATGCCCTTGAAAGTGCCGGAATAAGGCCTAACAACCAATTTTACCCTCTCCATGCTATCGAGAAGGTCATTACTCGGTCTATTGGGTTCGAGCCATGGATTAGGTGTAATCACAATGCTAAAGGCGACGATCAAATTTGGCAAGTCACATTTTGTGCTGATATCACTGGCCAGAAGCTCATCAACTGTCCTTACATTCCTAAGGGTCACAACAATAAGTGTGCCTCTAAAATACAATTCCCAATCTACTACCAATAATAACTCATTCATACCAATGCAAGTTATCTCAACATTATTACTATTATAATTAATTCATTACTTTATGTGAGAACATTAGTCCATTACTCAATTAGAACTGAGATTATGTGGTATCCTGTCATAGAAAATATGACCAAGTGATATCGTGTATTATATGAAGTTAGAACATTTGTTTTGTTGGATCGATCATATATACTTGCTATATAATAATGTAATGTTCCGTTTCACACTGTTCTTTAATTTATTGAATAATAGTATAATACGTAGTATTTCATGAAAGTACAAAATGTTCTCCACATATATGGTGTTGGGGACACTTGTGTTGTTGCTAAACCAATGACGTGGGGTAGGGACTGTGAGGATTTCGCTGACGTAGATTGGATGCGTGAATGGATTGGTTGCATGTTGACGTACCCTCCAAATACCTGGAAAAAAGGTACAATAATCCTCGTAGGATTATTTCCCCCTCCGTTGCTTAAGTAAGTATTTGAAGGAGAGTAAGTGAACAATAATCAACAAGTAAACAATTCTAGAGAGAAGTTTTCCCTTTTTAGTAAGTGTTTTTTGTCTTAATCTTGAGTGTACTTGTTATCAGAATTTTTTGACTATTTATAGCCTCAAGTACAATTTCTTACCCACTGAGATTGCGACACTTGTCATCATCTCTTTGATTACCTTCCTTCATTTGCCTAATGGGCTTTTAGAAGAGAACTTTTAAGGCCCCATGGTTTGTTTTAGCTCTTTTTATCATTGGCGAATAAGAGCTTGACATGTGGCAAATGCAGAATTACAAATGGACCACTCAGAAGGTGACACGTGTCGGTGTGGGGCCCCCTCAAGGCGAACTTATCACTGCCACGTGGCAATCCCATGCTGGTATTTTAAGGACTCGTGGTCCAATTGTGATATGACATGTGGCCATGTAGGGTCCACTCATGGTAGACTCAACATTACCACGTTGCAGTCCCATGTCATCACTTTATAAGAAAAATAGGGACACATGGTCCACTCAGAGGCTGACACGTGGCAGCTGACTTGTCATGCCACATCAACTTGTCCCTCCAAATTTTGAAAAAGTTGTTTATTTAGAGCTACAGGATCAACAAAGAGATAATATATTACTTATACAAAATGAATTACGTAGTATATGATAGTTTTTTTAAGGGAGAAAGATAATTAACTGGATTTCATTTCATTCATAAATAGAAAGCCTTTTTATAGAAAGTCTTTTTATAGGCAATACACCCATAACTAAACTAACATAAAAACAGAAAAATGAAAGTGGGAACATGATCCACTAAGGGCACTAACCCACTAACAACATAACCTACAAAATAGCTAAAACTTGGGAAATAATTCAAACACTCCTAACTAACAATTACCAGTCAATCCTAAATTATAGTAAAAAACAACAATTAACTTTGAAGGATAATTTAACACACTCCCTTCCTTCAAAGTCTAACATTAGATATTAGTAGATAATAATTATGGAGCACTTCTCTTCATCTTAATGGTGCACGTCTCACCACCTAGCAATAATTTGTTGATCCACGTCTCACCAACATACCTTTGGACTTTGGAGCACTTCTCTCCATGGTGCACTTCTCACCCACAATTCTAAAACAACTCTTTTTCTACGACTGCTTGTGCCATAGCTTCGTTTTCATAATCTTGAACCCTGCAATTTTTAGCCATATGCCCAAATTTTTGACATTTGAAGCATTTCGGCTTTCCCTTATGCCAACAATCTTTTTCCTCATGACCATTCTTGTTACAATTGGTGCATTTGAGGAATTTTTCTTTACCCTTATATTTTGCTAAAAAGGTCTTTTCACCTTTTTCTTAATCTTCATTTCTCATAATCCTTCTTTGATCCACCGCATGCAATGAATTGATTAGTTCAGAAAATGTTAACTTGGACAAATCTTTAGTATCTTCAAGGGATGAAATTTTTCCTTCATATTTTTCCGGAAGGGTCACTAATAATCTATCTACCACTCTTTGACTACTAAAGTCTTCACCAAGAAGTTTTATTTGGTTGACTACGGGCATCAACCGACTCCCATACTCTTTGACTCCTTCACTACTTTTCATTCTCATTATCTCAAACTCTCTCTTAAGGTTCAAAATTTGCATTAATTTTGTTTGGTGATTTCCTTCATACTCCTCTCTAATTTTTTCCCATGCTTCCTTGGGGGATTCACAACCCATTACAGTTGTGAAAATTTCTTCCGACACGGCCCCATGTAGACACGAAAGTGCCTTTGGCTTTCTAGCCATTTCTTCATCATATTTTTTTATTTGGGTTAGTGTAGGATTTTGTGGAAGAGGAGAGGGATCAAAATAAAATCATATTTGAAAGCCTTGAGTTTATGGGAGGTTATGATTGATAATTTTCACCTTTGAAAATGGGAATTGAAAGAGAAAAATTATTGGAAGACATTTTTTATGAGCCCTCACAATTTTTGTAAATCTCACAAATTATAGGGAACTAACCTGATACTCTGATACCATGATGTTTTTTAAGGGAGAAAGATGATTAACTGGATTTCATTTATTTCAATAAATAGAAAGCATATTTATAGGTAATACACCCATAACTAAACCAACATAAAAACAGAAAAATGAAAGTGGGAACATGATCCACTAAGGGCACTAACCCACTAACAACATAACCTACGAAATAGCTAAAAATTAGGTAATAATTCAAACACTTCTAACTAACAATTACCAGTCAATCCTAAATTATAATAAAAACTAACAATTAGCTTTGAAGGATAATTTAACAGTATATAGCTTAATTTGCTCTATTCGTTGAGGCATAAACTTATTATCGTGACTATTTTTGTTGTTTTCTTCACAAAAGAGAGTTATAAGTATTCAGACATTGGAATTTTTGAGCGGGAATTATTTGATTATGGATGATATTTCTTCGCTACGTATGAATCAAGGTATATAATTTTGCTAATGTATTTATAATTAGTATGCTAATATTTAATGTACTAGAACAGAACACTTGAACATTGAACTTTTGTGAGTTTGGTCGTATCACATTATCTTCAATTTAATGCTAATTGTAATTTTTACTCCATTAGCCAACGATCCCCTCATATATATTATATACTACATAGAAAAGGAGAAATCAAACCAAATTTCAAATGATTGAACTTCATGAGTTACATTAGTAGGAACTGATTGCACAGCGTTGCATAAATTAGATCATAATGAAAGATGATGATTTGTACAATTTGATTGCAATCTTGAACTCTCATGACAATTTTCATGATTTGTGTAGAATAATTCTCTACTATTAGTTAATTTGTATTACAGTAATACTAACCTTTTCAATATATTTTATTCATACGCAATTATTATATAGAAATGAAATCTTATAATCTACCGCAAATTCTAGAGTGTTTATAGTAGTGAGCTCCGTGTATATGGAGTAAAAAATTTGCTTCATTCATAAAATTTTTGTGATAACATTATCTTATAATTTTACATTTTAGTGTACTAGTGTCTACCTAATTTTTGTCAATATCTTCCTATTATTATGACCCCTGTGCATCATCTTTCCAAATTTATCTTATAATTCGTGTCCGTTTTCTAATTTTTTTTTTCTTTTACAATTAAATACAAAAAGTACAATTTATTTACTTCCCATTGCGAAGGCACACTCTAGTACCAATTAATATAAGAGTTATTTGTTTTTTAAAATTGAACATTTGCTTGAGAATTATCAACTTATCCATTTACTAAATAATGAATTGATCATTTCAAATTGTCAAGAAATTGTTTTGGGTATAGGCCGTGTAGATAGTTGAATAATTGATCTTCTAATTGGGCTTGTTTGCTTTGGCTGTAGTTTTATTAAATTGTGGGCTAACGAGGCGAAGTTGGACACATGGAAAACATATCCATTGAATTTGATCTTGCACAATGTCCGAATAATAGAGGTGGAGCCATGGTCCGTAGAGGGCGAAGCATGGAGTTTCCCTCCCAAATTCCGGTGATTATGTATTTAGTTCTTATCACTCGAAATTCTGATAGAGGTGGGCCGTGGGTAGGGTAAGCTTCTTTATTTTTATTGCCAAACTGTCGAAGCCTCAAAAATTACCGATGATCATGCACACTTGCACATTTTTCCTCGTAAGATGAAGATAGTATGGTACATCGAGACTTGCATGGAAAGTTACTGCACACATGAAACCTAAGATCATGTTCTTTTGGATTTAATTTCTCCGTTTCAGAATAAGTGTAATAATAGGGAATTTTTTGTGAGCATTCAAAAATTAGTTTGTTGCACTTATTCTGAACCAGATACAGTATTTTTTATTTCAATTCAATCCACTTCAACAAGGGATTAGCACCAATATTTATTTCGTAAGACAAAGTTGTATATACACCCGATGTACAATAATTATCGTACAACGGATTTGAAATTACACTTTTTTGTGTGTCAGATACTATAAAATAAGCTCAAGTTATACTTTGTTAAGTTCGAGTTACGTTTTTTTGACTTCTAGTTACCTTAAAATCAGCTCAAGTTACCAAGCGCTTTCTTATATTCTAAGGCTAAAAACTCAATTTTAATGAATAATTATAGCTTATTATGCCATATATAAAATTTATTTGTTCAAGTTATTCAATTAAATTTCAATGATTTTAAAGTTACTAAAAATTTAATTCTAGCTACCAAAAAACTAGTTCAAGTTAGTCGTTGTACAATAGTTTTATTGTACACCGGGTGTATGTAATATTTATTCATTTCGTAATATCAGTAGTTCAATTCAGTTTAGTTCGATTAGCTGGTTTCAAGTTAGAAGAATAGGGCTTAGTGTGTTAGCCCATCAATACATACCATTTGAATTCCAATATTATATTTTAAGTCGACGGAATCTAGCAACTCACCTAAAACAATTATATATATATATGATCTTTGTTCTTTCTAACTTATTTTCTATTCTGCTCAGATTGATTCAGTCTTGTCAATAATTCTTGAGCCAAAATATTATACTCAATAGGGGTGTGCAAAACCGGATATCAGAAATTTTCCGGTCTGAAAAACCATCCGGAATCAAAAAAATACATTCTGTATCCGATTCGGTATTTTGGATATCCGAAAATTCCAGATCGGAAATCCATAATTCTAGATCCGGTTTCTTTAACCAAGTTTCTTCTAAAACACCTCATTTCCTTTATAAAAAACCAAATCGGAAAATCGTATATTTTTTCCTTAAAAATCCGGAATCCAGATTTTAAAAATCTATTCCGGTTATGATCCGGTTTTAAAAACCAAATATCCGGGCCGATTTTAGCGAATTTTAAAAATTTGAATCACATATGCGATTTTTCAGAATGAAAATTCAGAATCGAAATTTTTGACACACCCCTGATACTCGGTACATTTATTTCACTTGAGGAATTATTAACTCTACAAAATAGAGTCTGTGTCTAATTTTCTAATGCCTTTGTCATATGGATTAAAATCGAAGTTCGCTACAGCCATGAAATACGTAGAAAGGAAACCATTGGGCTGTGATTCAGCCGACATGTCCCTTAATATTTTCAAAAGGTATACAATTGTTTGCTCTTTTTCCTCTCTTTTTGAAGTATTCATACTACATTGTTTAAAACCAACAAAACATAATTATAATCATGTAATGATGTTTGTTGCCTAATACTGCTATAATTATTGCTATTTGCTAATCTTTTTTCTTGTCTTCACGTGGACCGTGTAACTTCCCTTTAATTCATTTTTTAAATGTTAAAAAGTTTTATAAAGGTCAATAAATATTGTATTTATTATTACTACGTAGTATTATTATTGAAAGGTAAAATGGAATGAAAAATTGAATTGAAATGTGTTAAATTGATTGAAAATATTAAAGAGTATTTAAATTTAGACTTATAACTTTATAAGTCTATTAAATTTTACTTTGTATTAGCTAACTGAAATTTAATCGAATTAAAAATAAATTCTAAAAGAAAAGGATCTAAGTTAAATTTATCTATTCGACATTTATGTAGTTTACAAGAATTATTTGGAACTCATTGAACAATTATTTTGATTGGAAGATCACGTAATTAATTTACTCATATTTCATACAATGTTAACCTCCACAAAATTTGAATTACTTTAATTTGGGGATACAAACCCATGACGGGGTGAACTACCATTAGTATCATATCCAGCTAACAAGTGCAAGATAAAGTTACATCCACACATGAATACATGATCGAATATATATCAAAGTAAGAAGTTAAAGATCTCATGTTTTTTATGTCATCATAAACTAGACAAACTCACTAAACTTGTTTATATTTTATTATTTTATCTTTTTGTTAAAAGAAGGAAAACTCCGCGCGAGATAACATAGCAACAAAGAAAAACTACTTAACTACTATTTCCGTTGTATAATATTTGCAACAACTGATAAAAATGGATATTTTATATTATTTATAACAAATGTTTTCTTTCTTTTTTAAGTTGTTTTTTCTCTCTTCCTCTCTCCACTTTACATGCATCTTTAACCTTTTTACTCACACAAACAAATTTTGCCTAAGAGTCCGTGCAACATCTTTTGTTACAAATAATATGAAATAGAGGTAGTAGGATAAAAACTGAACAGCGAAGAATAGAAACCAAAGCAAACTACATGGCAATCATGTGAGATAAAGCCACACCTAAGACATTTTCTCCAAGGAGCCTGTCAAGCTCAACGTGACAATGAGCGAACAGTAATCTAGGGGTATGATTGTTGGAAATTAAACCTGCATCGACTAACTTTGCGAAAAGGGGAATACTAAATCTCGCCCAGAAAATCCTTAAAATTGCCCATATTATATATAATAGTGTTTTTCAAAACTACCTTCCTCATTCCTTTCTTCCTTTACTCTTTTCTTTTGTTTCTCTCTCTAAACCCAACACCACAACTCTCACCAAAACTTCCACCAAACAACTCACAACCACCACCGTCCACCACACAATGGCTGAAAAACCACCGTCTAAGAAACGTACGAAGTTGTTCAAATTCCTTAAAGAAACGAATGATGTGGCTGTGGCACAGGTACGGTGGAGTGAGACTTGTATTTTTGACATTTAGATGGAAGGAAGTATAGTGAGTGAAAAGATAGATGGAAGGGGTTTAAGGAGTCATGGAGGTGAACTATGATGTATATGGGTAAGAGGATGTAGTAGTGAAGGAAAAAGAAAGAGGTGTGGGTGGTAGAATATACTTTGTAGCAAACAAGGATTGTCATATGACCACCTCTCACTATTTCGACTATATCTCACAAATTATAACTCAAATTAATATGATACCAGTTTCATTGGAAAGTATAGTAAAAAAGATTTCCAACGGTAGGTCGTACGCCTTATAGAATGTTTTGGAGAAAAAGTTATGGCTGTTTGAAAAAGACCATGTGAAAACAGATTGTAATATGACCACCTCTCATTGTTTCGACTATATCTCACAAAGTATAACTCGAATTAACATGATTCTAGTGGCATTGAAAAGTAAACTCAAATTCCTTTCTACAATAGGTCGTACATCTCGTAGAACGTTCTGGAGAAAAAGGTTATGGCCATTTGCAAAAGGCCCTGTGAAACTGTCGTGGACCAAATGAAACCTGCGCCTAATTTAGACGCAGATTTCAGTCTCATTTCGTCTAAATTAAACGCAGGGTTCAAAATACTAACAAAGTAAAAACTTACCGACTGATCTGGAGCCGACATCTTCCTTTGAGCTGCTCTGGCGGTGGCCAACGACCTCCAATATGTGTACCAAGACAGCGGGTGAGGAGTAAGTATGGTGGTGGAGCCAATGAGGAGGAAGTATGGTGGTGGAGGGATTTTTAGAGAAAGAAAATAAGGTTGGAGAATAAAAGGGTAAAGTTGGAAAAAGTGGGACAATTATAAGTGATTGTAAGGATTTTATGGGCAACATTTAGCAATTTAGTTGCAAAAACAATGTGATATGGTATTGTCCATTGAGTACCAGCGAGTAAGCATTTATTGACATTGGTTAACAATCTAGACATGACAACGAGCGTCAAGGATTTGAATGCAAGCTTTGTTATCCATGGGCACATTTAGTAATTTTGAATCCTTTTCCCAAGCTAGTTGCAGCCTTTTAGCAGTACCATGAAATTACCTTTGATAGTTTGATGGTTGTGAATTGTGATGACTTGAAATGGCCAAAGGTTGTCTAAAAACTTCCAATGCACTTTTGTAGTACCATCAAGGCACGCTCATACATTTACTAGTATAATATTGTCCGTTTTAAGTTAAGCCGCTAAGCCTGCATAATTTTAGTTTTGAGCTTCTTTTCAAAAGACCTTGTACTATTGTATTGAGCATCTAATATATAAACATCTCATTTTTCTTACTAATTTTTCAATATAGGACTTTGGAATGAAAATTTTCAACACTTTAATATTATGATCTATGATTTTTTTATGGAAATTCCTAATTTTTGAGTGTGAGATGCTTATATGTAGAATTTACCATGCATTTAAACATTTGTATAGGAAAAGTAGGATCAAAATTTTCTTGTCGTCAAAATATATTATTGGCCATGAATCCCATGATTACATCATCTCAATTAGTATTTAGTGATGCCTTTTATCGAAAGTAAGAGCTTAGACACAATAATTAACTTTTTCCTGTTTTACGAAATACCGAGGTTTGCCCAAATGCCCAATGAAAGAGTATGCTTATTTTTCTTTTTTTTTAATTTTTACCAAGTTGCGTGTTATTTAGTTTATTGGCATGCAATCATCACTTCAATTTTTTTGTTGCCAAGTCCTTAATCAAGCAACTACTGGGCTTCGGTTTTCTCACGTGCACACCACTATAGGCAAATTATTTTATGTATCCGAGAGTATATTTTAAAATATGTTAAATATAATATTCATTTTTCAGTAACTAATATTTATTTTTTAATAAGTAATATATTTAACTTTTATTCATTTGACTTTTCTTATTAAATACTCTATACTTCGTAGATCAAATTCATATAAAATGCCTATATTTCTCTTTGAACATTAAATATTTATAATTTTTTTTTTGAATTATTGATTCTCTTTATAAATTGAACCTTCAAGTTTTTGCTAAGAGTTAATGAACAATATTCATTTTCAACACCAATATATGTTATGTTTTCAACAATAAATATTTTTCCAATACATGATATTCATGTAATATTATACACATGTTCAAAATTTTCAAATTGTAATATTCACTTTTCAATGTATAATATTCATTTTTGAATATTCAATATTCATCTCTTAATATATAATATTTTTATTCATTTATGAAAATTACATCATTCACCTATACATACTTCAGAATATTATAAGACACTTATTCTAACTAAACATGCATTAAATCATAAATAATACTACATTACTAATTTACTACTCCATGCTAAGGAATGTGCAATCTTCTTCCCAAACCTTTTCACATAGGAAAAGTGACAAAAAATAAAGGCTAATTAAGGACGTACTTACATACAAAATATACTTGATAATAAGATCAAAGCTATTTATAACTTCCTCGACTATAAATGAATGAATAATTTAAGGTTATTCACCTCTAAAATCAGATCAAGATAAATAATATTTAATGATAACCTATAATATTTTAAGTAGTATAAAGTGAATATTACATTCAACAAAATGAATTTTACATGTAGTATAGTGAATATTACATTATAAAAAATGAATATTAGAGAGAGTATATTCTAAAATATACTATCGAGTGTATGGTATAACAATTGCTACAACTCCCTAATTAAAAAAGGGTTATGCCTAGTTTTTCACATCGAGATGTTTAATAAGTATCTCACATGTTAAAAACGTATATAATCACAACTTTGAGGGTTGTACACTATTCATATAGAAATTCGAGTAATATAAGTATGTACATGAAATACTTTTTACTAGACTCCAATATGAAATGATGAAAAATAACAGTGAGATGCTTATTAAACATCTTGATCACTATGAGAAATTAGAAATTTCCCAAAATTCGAGTAATATAAGTTGTACATGAAATACTTTTTGCTAGACTCCAATATGAAATGACGAAAAAACGACTGTGAGATGCTTATTAAACATCTCGATCACTATGAGAAATTAGGAATTTCCAAAAATCATTTTCACTTGAGTTTGGGAACTATTATGGTTTAGCTTTTGATAATTGTGGTAGATATATGTTTGTGTCAAAAAAAGTTTAACCTAATCACTAGAATCACTAAGGTTGGAAGTTGAGTTTTAATCCATGTTCTTTAAGGTTTATTTTCACTTCATTGCAATTCATTTATTACCACGTAAGTTAAATAAAGTTCTTTTGAGTCCATTCCATGAATTTTCAACCAATATATTATATTTAATTATTCAAATTACTTTTGCTATGTTTTGTTCAAATCTTCTCATTCCAACTAAAAAAACAAACAAACAATGCCTTAAACTTCTATACCTAATCATCTGTAGTGGAAGTGGAAAACCTATTGGTCACCAACTTGACGACGAGTCTTGGAAAAGGTAAAGATCTAAAAAATAGACGCAACATAACCAAAATGCTAAAACATTGATATTTCGAAAAGATCTTATTAAAGAGTTTATTGAGCCCAAATTAACTTTTTAGGGGCCGTTTAGGACAAAGGAGAATGAAAATACTATTGATGTAAAAAGTTGTTTGTTTTATAAAAGAAGAGAATGGAGGTCATCGCCCAAGCCTACCACCTCACAAACCACCCAACCACCAACTATAACCACCCACCTCCTCCCCTAACCCCTCGCCGGAGCCGCGGAACCCAACCCCACCCCTCGCAGGAGCCGCCGAACCCCAACCCCACCCTTTTCTAGCACCGGAAACCCCACCCCCCACACACGAAACTCTAACCACCCACAAATAGAAATAACTCGCCACCCACTTGGCCTCCACCACCTACATCACCCCACCTCACGTCGTCGTTCCTAGCCGCGCCTCCTCGAGCCTTCACCGACCTTTATAACCCCTCCAACCACCCTCCACGAAACTCACCCCCCTTAAACCTAGGGAAGGGTTTCGTGAAGGATTGTTAAGGGGATAAGGGGTGGTGAAGGCTCGAGGAGGCGCGACGACGTGAGGTGTGGTGGTTTAAGGGGTAATGGAGATGGTGGGGGTGGGTGGCGAGTTGGTTTTATTTGTGGGAGGTTAGGGTTTTGTGGGTGTGGGTGGGGTTTCCGGCACCGGCAAAGGGTGGGGTTAGGGTTTGGGGGCTCTGACGAGGGGTGAGTGGGAGGAGGTGGGTGGCTGCGGTTGGTGGTTGGAATGTTTTGTGTAGTGGCTAGGTGGTTGGGTGGAAAGTAGGGGAAAGGGAACGCAAAAGAGAAGGGAGGGGGGGAGGGGGGAGAGAATGGGAAGATGTTAGAATGGGAAAATAGGGAATGAAATGAGGAATGCAAAAATGGCAATACAAACACCATCAAAGGGAATGGGGCAGTTGATTCCTATTCCCTTTGATTATTACCCCCGACCAAACGACCCCTTGATAAGTTGTTATTGGCACCTCTAATAAATTTCAATAAGGTAAAAGCTTCTCAAAAAGTTAATAGGTTATCCTTTAAATAAATTAACGCCCGCTTAATTCCATATAATCAAATTATGTGAGGACTATATGTTTAACAAAGTTTAAAATTAGGTAATTTATTTATTTTTTTGTGCAAAAAAAAGGCCAAACCCAAACAAAAGGAAGAAAAAAATTACAAGCTAATTAATTTGTCATGACAAAGCCACCACCTGCATGTCGTCTTCAACTATCATGTACGTCCTAGCCCTAGGAGGGTCAGCCACATCAAGGTTCATTCTTGTTGATCGACTCCCTGTTAGCCAACCAGTTTGCACCTCGGTGTGACTGTGTAAGGTCTATATCACTAGTTTAACAAAGTTTCAAGTTAGGTAAAAAAACAAATGTGGCATGTGATTTTATAAAACATATAATGAACCAACATAATTACCATTCTAATATACAATAACATTAAAAATTAAAATGTCTTCTTTTGGTCTTATTTTTAATTAAGTCCATTTCATTAATTTTTAAGTTAGCATATTATATCATTTCAACTTAATCTAGTTTAGATAAATTCATTATATCCGATTTCAACTTAAAAGTACATTGGATTGCAATTTTGTAGCTAAGAGCTTAGGCTGGATGCTTATGACACATACATGCAATACATCCACCTAGCAAATAATAGTCAAATTGAAAAACTAGTCACATTAAACGAACCCAAGCCCAACCTTATTAAGATTTTGATTGTTATCAAATTTTTAGTCTTTGAGACCCCATTTCAAACTTTATTTTAAATTACTATTCAATTGTGTCTATGAGAATAACATTGACTTATCGCTAATGTTTGACAAAAGATCTAGATTATTTTGTTTGCGAGTCAATTAAGGCAATTGATATAAGACTCATATTGGTCCACTCGTGTAAAATTCAAATTTATAAGTACTCAATATATATTCCAAATGAAAATGACACAAAGATTAAACAAACTTTATAATATTTTTAGTTTTTCAATGGTATAAAAGAGGATAGTTGATTAAATATTTACCTTATTTCTAATGCTTGACAAAAGATTAGATTATTTCAATTACGAGTTAATCAAGAGATTTTAAATAAGACTAATTCTACTCGTATTACAAATTTATATGTACTCGTATTTTGTATGTATATAGTGACGAACTATGACTATGTATCATGTGTACTTTTAATGAGTAGCCGTTTCGAATTCGATTCGTCTCTGATACCGGGTCGATTCCGATTCGTCTTCGATACCGGGTCAATTGCGAATCTTCATATTATAATTGATCGCTTTCAGTCATTATATCCATATTTTTTTTCCAACCCATTTCCAACTTCGTGCAACCTAGGTAACTAAAACGACCCAAAATTAAGCAATAGCAAAATATAAAAATAGATTGATGAATATAAATACCATTAAACCCCAAATTAAAGAAGTCCTCAAACAACACTCTTTCCTTAAAACCTACTCTCAAAAGACTAGTCAAATTCACGTTTTTTTTTTTTCTTAAACAAAATAAAATTAGTCAAATTAATACTTCATTTTCGTACCAGTAGTTTCAATTTCCTAAACAGAAATTTCTTATCAAAATAAAATCATTTTTTGTTGTTGTCAATTTTGTTTGGTAGCATACCATTAAAACGTAGACTTGAAGACCACTGTTGAAACCAACATAAACATTACAGTTCTCTTCAATTTTCTCTCTCTAAAATTCTCTCTCCTACACCATTTTTGTGGATATTTCATTTCATTCAAAGGTTAGTCAATTTATTTTGCTTTTATTTTATTATTGAAGTTATAACTTAATTGTATGATTTTGTTTGTTTTTTTGGCAGTTTCTTGTGATTTGAAAAATACCCTTTAATTTGTTTTCAGTTTTATGCAATTGGGGTTCAATGCAATGTTAATTAAGATTTATATTGAAGTTTAATTTATGTTGTATGCCATAAAAAATTGATCTTTTTTCAAATTTTTTTCTATTTTTATGGGTTTTTTTTTTTTTTTTGGGTGAGTGTGTTTGTTTGTGATTTCTCTTAATTTTGAGTGTATTTTAATTTGTTTTGGTAATGATTTGAGCATTATTTATATTTTGCTTTATTTGGCAAGAAATTTGGCAATGGGTTAATGACAGTGAAGCAAGATGCTAACTTTAAATCTGTCAATATAGTTCTAAATATGTTACTATTTTATTTTTTGGTAATTAAGTATTTCTTTCTTTTTAGCAATTAAAAAAATCAAAGAATTGTGTGCCATTTATTAAATTCCTTGATTTATGTTGCTAATGTTAGCATATTTTAAGGGGTTTTTCATTATTTGATTTTTGAGTGAATTAGATAATGGTATGTTGCATCCAGGTGTTGGGAATTTCAATTTATTATTATTATTATTTTATTATTTTTTTTTATTTATGTTAGTTGCAAAAAATTGAGTTAAATTGAAGTAAATCTTTGTGAATTGACCATTTATCCAAACCCCAATATCTGAATCTGAGGTTCAGTTTTTCTAGGATGTTTTTTTGTGAGATAATGTAGGGTTTTAGATCTGATATTGTACTATATTTTCACCAACTTGTGCGTTGTTTGAGGATTTTTATGAAGTCTCTAGTACTAAGTTTACATATATCATGTATGGAAAATTTTAGAGTGTAAACTAGTTGAAGCCATTAGTGTAGAGTAGAAGAAATTGGGGTACGGGGTAGTAGATTAATAGCGGTGCGGGAAGCCAGGGACTAATATGGTTATTACTTTCGTTATGCCAAATTTGATTTGGCTGAATTCCTAGCAGACTAAATTGCATTTTTATGATATCCCTAGTCTTTCTAATTGCAGCATTGTGCTGATTAATTTTTTGACGAGTTATTGATGTTTGTTTTGTTGTGCCTCAAATAACCAACTTGTGCCCTTACAATTGATTTTCAGGATATGGGTTGAGTGTCTGTGTTACTGTCCTTGAGGAAATTATCAGAGGATCTGTTCTCTAATCGTGGAATTCGGCCAAAAGTTGTTGTTACATAATCAGACAATAGATGATCTGGCTTGTGTTTGCTGTCAAAGATGAATCTTTGGGTTTAGTTGTATGACATCTCATTGCTCTTGGCGTCATGTACATTTCAGTTTGAGGTTTGATGGTCACGCTTAAGCTTCACTTTGCTGAGGAAAGACTGAAAGAGATTGAATAGTCTTTTCAGAGTTTATAATGAAGGACATGAAGAAATGGTATGTTGGCGTTATAGTTACCTCTATCTTCATGTTGCTGGTTTTGCGATACACCATATCAGAAAGCTCTGTTGCACAAAGTTCCTTGACCGCTTCGTTTTTGTTCAATGCAACTAACCCACTCGAATGGGTTAACACTAATCCTCTTGAATGGATAAGTGCCACCGCCACACCTAATGTTCAAAGTCCTCAAATTGCCACCAAAGTGATTCCTACTGATAATCTAACATCCGATCTTTTTGTTTGGAGAAACCTAACAAAGGAAGAGCAAAATTCTTTGCTGACTTGGAATCAGCTGAAGCACTTGATCAACAATTCTCAGGTCTTGCCAAATGCAATCGAAGCCACTAGAGAAGCTTCACATGCGTGGAATGGCCTTATGACTGTGGTTCAAGAGGAAAAACTGCATGTAAATAGTAGTATTTCTGGCAAAACAAAAGAGAAACAGTGTCCACATTTTCTTAAGAGGATGAATGACTTCGAACTTAATGACAGTAATTTTAGGTTAGCGGTCCCTTGTGGATTAACTCAAGGTTCTTCTGTTACCATTATCGGCATTCCAAATGGCCTTCTGGGTAACTTTCGAATTGACTTAACAGGGGAACATATCCCGGGAGAGCCAGACCCACCTGTCATACTGCACTATAATGTTAGGCTACATGGAGATCAGATAACTGAGGACCCTGTCATTGTTCAGAACACTTGGACTGCTGCGCATGATTGGGGTGAGGAGGATCGTTGCCCACATCCCGAGTCTAACAGTAATAACAAAGGTAATTCTATATCTTCTTACAGTGAACCTGTGTTGATGTTATTCATTGAGTGAAGATTTCCACTGTATTGCATCGTTGTCAGAGCAATGAAATTTTCTGGTAGTGTAAATTCAATTTGGCGTAAAACACTCAAAATCTGAAGCACCCTCTGCACCGTGTTATAAATTGGAAAATTTCTGTAAGTTAGTTGCTATGTGCCTATGTCTAAATCGCCTTTGTATCAATTCAGTATGTCAAATCCTCAGATTTCATGCCCCTTTCTGATGTTGTTGGCCAAATCTTCACCTTTTTCAATAACTTGGTTAGAATAGTGCTCAACTATCTGAAAAGTTGGATTTTGATAAGGATATCGTTATACAAGTATTCTGGCGTGCATTCTAGACTTCTAGTTCTACCTAATAGACTACTGTAAAGTGTGTTCACTACTGCAAATCATCTTTTACAATCTAGACCTTATTTCAAGTAAAGTTTTGTGCGTTGCTGGGTCATTTTCAAAATTTATTTGCTCCGTCAGTAAACCAGCTTGTTACATGTAAAGTTTTCATGTTGAGTTTTACACTTTGCAGTAATCCTCATGTTGTGTGTAAAGTGTTTTATTTTATTTTTCAGTTTCTGTCGCTAAATTCTCGTATGTTCTGCACTTGTGAAAAGTAGTCTTATGTGGTTTAACGGCGTTAGTCTGAATCTCGATGCATGTCTAAGCTTGGCAACGTCCTTTAGAATGTGATGAAAGAGATGGTTACTCGGTCATTATTGGCTAATTCTGTTGGTATTTTCCAGATTAAAGTTCTGTCATAGAATTTGTAACTTCCTTAATCAATTTATGTTGTGATTTGTGAATGTACATCTTTATGGTGCATAACCATCTAAACTGACTATTTCAGTGGATGAGCTTGATCAGTGCAATGAAATAGTGGGAAAAGATGTCAATCAGACTCTAAAGGGGTTGACACATGTTAATGGTTCTAGAGGATCTTCACAGGCGCATGATGGATTCAAAAAAAGACGATACTTCCCATTTGTGCAAGGCTATCCATTTGTTGCGACACTTAGGGTGGGGTCAGAAGGTATACAGATGACAGTTGATGGAAAACACGTAACTTCATTTGCTTACCGTGAGGTATTGTTCTAAAAGTTCCACGAAGAACTTTGTTATAGAAGCTTTAGCAAAAATACATTCTAATTAATTCATCTGTTTTTTTCCTGATAATTGCAGACATTGGAGCCTTGGCTTGTTAGTGAAGTTAGAATCTCTGGAGACCTGCAGTTAATTTCAGTTATTGCTAGTGGTCTTCCCACGTCCGAGGATATAGAGCATGTTCGTGATCTGGAAACTCTAAAGGCTGTTCCCATTCCACGTGGGAAGCCTTTAGATCTATTTATTGGGGTTTTCTCTACTGCAAATAACTTTAAGCGTCGAATGGCTGTTCGAAGAACATGGATGCAATATCCATCAGTGCGCAATGGGTCAGTTGCAGTGCGCTTTTTTGTTGGTTTGGTGAGTCTCTAAACTTTGGTTCGTCCTTTTGAAAGGGAGACACATTAATCATTCAAAATTTTCCTCCCGCTGCTCTAATTTGTGTTAAGGTGACTGGACTTCTATGTACAATGACCAACAAAAAATTTGGACATTTAGGCTGAAGGGTGTAAAGTGAAATTTGACAATGTTTTGAAATCTCTAAGAAAGGACACCATCTCGAGAAATCTTGGTCTCTACCTCCTTTCCAATTCAGTAAGGTAGTGTTTTGAAGCACTAAAGGATAGAATAGAAGAATTTTGAAAAGATAGATGCTGCGATGAGAACATGATGCAGCTTAGAAATTAATGATCATTCTCTACTTCTGATTTACATGAAATCTTAGCATAAAGTGGACTTTTGATCTTATTTTAGCTGTTAGAAATGCTCAGCTAAAGCTGAAGCTTTACATGCATAATTGATGGTCTTCACAGGTAACTGTGATAATATTTTTTTATGATATATGAGTAAGTTTCTTGGAAAAAGATTATGTTATTGAGTTCCTTTTTTGTGTATAAGGTGCTATTGAGTTCTCAATCTGTGAATGCAATTTGAAAGCTTGGATGATCATTTTACTTCAAGCATAAACTTATATATTTTTGGGTCTTATACAGCATAAAAACCAAAGAGTAAATGAGGAGCTGTGGAATGAGGCCCGTTCTTATGGAGATGTGCAGTTAATGCCATTCGTTGACTATTACAGCCTGATTACATGGAAGACTGTGGCCATTTGTGTATTTGGGGTAACATCTTGTTTTCATTGTGCGTTCCTTTTTTTCTTGAGTAAGAGTGCACTTTGTGCAATTGTGTTTTAAAAAATGCTGGAGAGGAATAAGGCCCTAATCAGTGCCCTATTTGAATAATTTTCCATTTTCCAAGGTCCAAGCATGTTGAGATTGATTCGGGGGTGTTACAAAACCTCTATGGCGCGAAAAGGACTGTTGTAACAGATGTGTTTTTTAATGATCTGCTGTATGTTATAGAATCCACGAGAATAATTTGAATTTTTATCCATTAAGTCTCTATCATTTTCTTTCTGTTATGTGACCGTATTACCATAGAGGAGGGTACCTTGAGTTTGAACGTACATTGCTACTTTGGAAACAAGTTTTTAAGTAGGCCAGGTGTTAGGATTTTATTTTTGACATAGTGCCATTGAAATCTACTCTTTTCAATCTTAACAGTTAGCCATCTTCTAACCAGCATTTTTTTCATAAATGATGCAACAGACACACGTTGCTTCAGCAAAGTACGTCATGAAGACAGATGATGACGCTTTTGTTCGAATTGATGAAGTAATCGCTTCCTTGGACAGGATTAAGGTGCCTAGAGGATTGCTTTACGGGCTCATTAACTCTGGCTCTAGACCTCATCGCAGTCCTGACAGTAAATGGTTTATAACTAATGAGGTAATTATTGATATCTGACTCGTAATTTCTTATGTTTCTGTGGCTTTTGATTAAAATTTAGATGATTGGCTTTGGAAAGCAAACTTAAGGCTGCATATGAAATTCAATTTTATCCACATTGTCTACTACTCTACTGCATGCAATTCAATGTTTCCTCATTTCCAAAGATTTTGGATCACCTTCTTTTTTAATACCTCATCTTAACTTTGTAAGCAAAAGCATACAAATGATCTGGTTCTTGGCTGTACCTTATTTTCCATGCCTGACATATTATGCACAAGTTACTGGGAAAGTTAAACTAAACTGTTGGCTATTGAACATTTGAACCAAATTTAATGTATAAATTGTTAAGTTGACCTAGATCTCCATGTAATTTTTGCCTTTAAAAACATTTAACTTTCTGATCTAACAATCTCTTAGTGTGTACATTACTGCAAGCTTATCTTAAAATATAATATGTTTATGATGCTGTTTTTAAATACTGTACAAGTGTGAGAAGTTATAAACTTTGATGCGTATAAGAAACATTGCATGTTTACTTTGTGATCCTCTAACAAAATCTATAAGTAGATTTTTTATTTAAAAAAAAAAAAAAAGTAGAATTTAACAATTATCGGTCCAAATTAGGCTGGTACTCTGGTAGTGTTCATGAATCATGATTCGTTCTCCAATCATACCGTTCTGCCTGAAATTTTCTTGATTTGTTCTCTCTCTCTCTCCTTTTCTCCTTGTTTGGTAAATTGTAATGTAGCCCCCCCCCCCCGCCCCCCCCCCCGCCCCCCCTAGCCCCCCCCCCCCCCCCATTGTAATGTGCCCCCCCGTGACCCCCCCCCCACCCAACCTAGGGAGATCAATAGCGGGACGTGGAGGCATCGGAGGGAAGGAGAAGAGAAAAAATCCCAGATAAGGACGAAGGGAGGAGAGGAAAAGTGGTTCTCCTGTTTTGGTAAATTGTATGTAGCGCCCCCCCCCCCCCCCCCCAGGCCCCCCCCCCCCCACCCCCCCCCCACCCCCCCCCACCCACCAACACATACACACACACACAACAACAAAAAAAAAAACTCGGAAAACATATACACTTGCAGAAGTAATAGATACAGTAGTAGTGTTCATGCCCTTTCTCTAATTTTTCTTTGAATACTTAATGAAGGAATGGCCAGAAGAAACTTACCCACCTTGGGCACACGGTCCTGGTTATGTTGTGTCGCATGACATTGCAAATGACGTTTCCAAGAGACACCAAAGCGGGCGACTAAAGGTAAGTAAGAAGCTGGGAGCTTCATGAAATTATTGTGTGATATTATTTTCTGTTACTCTGAGTATGAACACTTTATTTGAGCCAAAATCATGGTACTTTCCATGTAAACATTGAGCTGGACAGTTGGAGAGTGTAACAAAGTTTACCAGTATCCCCGTCCGAGTAACTTAGGCTTTTTACTGGTTTTTATTTTCATTATTTAAACATGATGATTTGATGAAGATTTGGAAACACCAGATGTTTAAACTGGAGGATGTAGCAATGGGAATATGGATCGCTGACATGAAAAAAGAAGGGCTGGAGGTCAGATATGAGAATGAAATGCGAGTCTATAACGAGGGATGCAAAGACAACTATGTAGTCGCGCACTATCAAGGTCCGAGAGACATGTTGTGTTTATGGCAGAAGCTCCAAGAAACAAAACGCCCATTCTGTTGTGGAGATGGTATGAGCTGACAAAAACCAACCATTGCTTTTGGATAGATGTAGGGTTTAGGTAGAAGTAAATGATACACGTTATCTAGGTTTTGCATATATAGGAATTATTACCATATTCTTTTTACCCCTCACATTCTTTGAGGGCGAGTAGTAATTGCTTTCAATGGGTTTAGTCATTATTTCGGTTTGTACAAAATCGAGTGTGTGCTAGGGGGGAGTTATATACGGGGTATCTAATTTCTTATGTATAGAGTAGAAGAGGGTATACAGTAACTTGCAATGGTAATATCATTTTCTCTCGTTCTTCAGCATATTCTTTCAGGGTTATTGTGTGAAAATTTAACGGCCATTATTAGTGTAATATTATCAGAGCATCAGACTAATATGCACGCGGATGGTCTATACTGGTTTCCTAGTATAGATTAGTGCTCCACGGTGGGTAGATTGTAGATAATTTGCGTTAAGGTTTCTTTATCAGATCAATATCTTTAACCAAGTTTTCAAAATAAACGCAGCTGTGACTGTGGATAATTGATTCGAGAAGTATGTATCAGATGACTAGATGTCAATTCCCATAAATTTAACCTTGAACATAACGGTTTAGTTATGATCATCTTCCTCTACTGTCTGAAGACAAAAATGGTCCAAATGTGTAGAGTATCTTTTAAATTTGACATGACTTTTGAATTGTAAATCAAGTGCTGCTGTGAGGTGCCCGGTGTAGTTTTAAAAATGGCATAAGAGGAGTAGTTTTAAAAATGGTATAAGAAGAGAAAACTTTTGGTTACATAAAAAAAAAAAAAAAACAGTTCTTTTTACCGTCTTAACTTGTTTGGTATGTTTAATAAGTTATCTAATATGACAATCTTGTTTTTGCCTTTTTCAACAACACTTTCACAGTCGGAATTATATCTATCTATTTTAAAGATAATACAAATTCTTGTAATTATCGGGTAAAAATCTAAATTTTAGAAACCAGGAATTTCCCGTAATTATCCGTGTCTATTTTTTGATTTTTTCCCCACTTCAAAAAAATTTAATGAATCCGCAAATTCCTTGCAAGAAGTTTAAGAACTATAGAAAGCAAATTTTCTAAGTTATTAATCATTAATTCATCACTGACCATAGATTTTTGCTGTTCTATGGTATTAGTCATCTAATCATCCTCTTTAATCTTTATAATTTAAGAGAGATTTCTTTGTTAACAACGTAACAGTATAGCGTAGCATTCATTCATAATTCAACGATGAAATATTGCAAACACTAAAATTCAGTACTGTAATCTATTGTCATACTATTAGAAATATTACAACAATAAGAAAACCAACCTAAATCAATATCATCACGACAACAAATTGAATCACTTGAAATTAAGTAAATAAACTAAAAGAAAATAATAATAATAACCAACCACATTTACCCTCTTAAGTAGCCATGCAACCAACACCAAAACGAGCCTTAGGAAAGACAAGAAAAAGACAACTACAAACAACACCAACCATCAAAGGGAAACTCTCCATGGCTTCCTCCATTTCCTTAGCATGACCAGGGAGAAGACAGTTAGTAACACGATGATCCGAAAACGCAATCGCCATAAACACCAACACAGACATCATAGCATGAACAAAATCCGCAAACTGTATGTTATACTTGTCATCCTTAGGCACTTCAACATCCAACCCCGGTTTGAAAACCGCCAGCCCATTTGGTGTAACAAACCCGTAGTACACCTTGCCATCAGGTGTACGAAAACTGTCGGTGAAGTGGAAGAAGAAGCATGAGAGGGCACATAAAATGAGAAGGATGGTTGTCATGATGGTGGCCACTGAGGAGCATTCGCCAACACCATATATAGAAGGGAGGACCATTTCGAATGTTAAGAGGGTTCCTGTAGGGAGGAAGTGTGCTAGCATGGAAGTTTTAGAGAGGGTTCTTTGGACTGACTTTGCAACCACCGCTCGCTTTTTGCGGGGTGCACCGGTGGGAAGAGGGTCCGAGGGAGGAATAGGATCAGGAGGAGGAGGAGCAGGGGGACGAGAAGAGGGAGATGGGGTGTAGATTTTTATGCCAACTTGTGGTTGTTCAATTTGCTCCATTTGTGGAAGTTTTTTTACTTTGTTTTTGCAAAGAGAATGATTTTGAGGAAGGTTGTGGTTTTTTTTTTTTGGTTTGGTATAATTAAGGGTGTGTTAGAGAATGATGACGATATATATTGTACGTCCATGCATGCAGTAGGAAGATAAAAAAAAAAAAAAAAAAAAAAAAAAAAAAAAAAAAAAAAAAAAAAAAAAAAAAAAAAAANATTGTACGTCCATGCATGCAGTAGGAAGATAAAAAAAAAAAAAAAAAAAAAAAAAAAAAACTGCCATCTAAATAGTTAATAACCACCATTCCAGTATGTTTGGAGTTTAGATAATTTCAAATAACTGCCACCCAAATAATTGATCATAGACTTATGTATTTTCTAAACATTGGTCGCATAAATCACTTCTAAACATTTTTGGCGGTATACCAAACAAGCCCTCAAGAGCTGTTTCAAAATTCAAAATCACCCCTCTATACACCATGAGACACTGCCATGTATGTCATCACAAGTTAAGAAGGGATGTGAATATTACTCACTGAGCAAAAGCGATCACAGTAACAACCAACCAACTAAGCACTGACCCCTGCATCAAAGTTTAAGTTTTAAGTTGGAACTGACTTACATAAGCTTTGTAATTAATAATTATATGAAAAATCATATATAGATCAAGTTAATATTTATGAAGTAGTATTCAATTATTCATAATTTGTAGGCAAAATTATACTACATTATCTATCTAGGCAAGAAACCGTGTTGAGAGAGTGCGACTTCAAATGCTTTCACCCTTTCACCACGGACACTTCCATTTCGATCATAAGATGTTATTTCTTTGATGTTCAGGTTTGTTGCTGCCTTAACCAGCTCCTCACCAACTACTTTTGCAGCATCCTGAAAGCATTATAGGTGGAAGAAATTTTAAGTACTAAACCTATAAAAAGATTGTTGCAGACCAACATTCAAAGAACTAGACATTTGATCATAGATCCCAATTATTATTGTTCAAGTCATTTCACAAGTAACACATGAAAATGGATATGCTAATTCAATTTAGTTCAATTTCCAATATAGAAATATTACAGGAAAAAGTATCTATGAACTTGTGATACGTTAACACGCAAATTTTACTAAGTTTATTCCTAAATTATGAGTAGTGTTATTAATTGTTAGCTGCATAGCTAGTGAAGGCACTGGTGAAATACAATGTAACGACCTTTAAAGTTGTAGTACTTACTGCTGTACTCATATCAGGATCATATCGTAAAGACTTCTGGAGAGTACTTCCATAAAATAAACACTTTTTATTTACATCATCGACCAGCATCGCATACAGCTGTTTGTCCGAACAAAATACTGAAAGTCTCGGTTTATTTGGTGTACCATTGTACTGTAATAATGAAAAGATAGTCTATTAGAAACTCTTTGCAATGAGGTAGTCCAGATCAATGCTAAATAGTAATATATCTGTCCCAAACTTCACCCATAATTCAAGCAAGACTGAACAATTGACAAATAAACAGCACAAGATACAGGTTCCAGAGAGGTCTGGATTACGGCAAGAAAAGAGTTTGAGTCGTTAAAAGCTGATCTAGCTATCTAGGGAAGCAATGACTCAATGAGGTTTGTGTAACAGGGGAGCAAGTGCTGATTATATCTTATGTAATATATATGTTCAAAACCCGATATTGATACTTTGAAACACCATTTTGCTCGCTCACGGCCTTATTAGGAGGACAACATATGATCATTAGAGTTACCGTTACAAGATTTAATTGCTTCTTTTCACAAATTTGAAAAACGCAGGCTTGCAGCTAAGTTTCTAGCTGTTAAAACTCAGAAACATCTGTAATTTTCTAAGGATTGTCGGCCAAATAAGTAATAACATACTATGTATGTTCTATGTCAAAACATTATGATAAACAAGTTCTATCAATTCTTAAACTACCCAAACTGCTCTCTATTTTCCTATTTGTTCCCAAAATGTCATTAGCTATTAGCCTGCTAGCTGATGCAAACTAGGACAAGCTCCCTTCCGCAATAGCTTTCTTACAAGAAGTAGAAAATAGGCTGTAAAACCATAGCAAGGAGTAAAAACTAAAGAATGTGTTCCTGAATAAGGTGTAATCAACCTAGTTTACCCAAAAAAACCATATCACAAAATGGTAAGTCTTGTACCTTTTTCTGCAATCTCCGGTTTCGGATTTTCGTACTCTCAGTCTTAGAATTTGCTCTTTTCCTAAACTTTGCTTCCACTATCAATGGTTTCCAAGTAATTCCTAAACTCAGAAAAAAAAATCATCATAAATATCCGAAACTATAAATATGAAGCTACATGATCCAATATAACAACTTTCCATAGTTTGTCATACCTCTACTTTGCATTGGAAGCAACTGAGCTTTGAATAATTCCAAATCATTTGTTTTGAGAGAGCAAAAATTCACATTATGCATTGGACTCACATTCAAAAGAGCCATCACCATACATCTAATCGATCAATCAATCAACCTACTAAAACTTATTAAAATACATACATTCAGTCATGTACAAGTACTAAATATTCCATCTTTATTGATTCATTCAACAAAAAACAGAGCAACCTTCTTAGGGGAATTTTATCAAACAGGTGGTGTGCAAAGATATAAACCCCAAATTTAAATCATTAAGTGAGAAGAATTATTCTAAATTAAACATGCACTTTTGCTTAAACAAACAAAAATGTTAATGGGTGTATGAAATTAAGTTGATATATGAAGGAGAAAGCTAATGGAGTTTTAAATAAAGATATTATTTTACTAAGTTAAATGTAGTGATGAGGTTGTAAGAATTGTGTTTAAGCATACCTTTAAAGATTTTCTAAGGTTGTTGCTTGTTAATTGATGAATATTTCTGCTAACTTTTGTTTATTTGCATTGTTGGAGATTTTAAGTATAGGTGTTCATGGACGGGTTTGGGTGGGTCTGGGCACGGCCAAAGACTAAATAAATTGTCCACATAGGTATGGTCGAAATAACTCTTTACATATTAATTCGTGTGAAATTTTATTGATTAATAATTAAGTTGGATTTAGTGGCCCAAATTTCTTAACCCCAACATATTATGTTTCGAGATTTCTAGAATATTTTAAAGTATTGAGAAATTTGTGGATGATTGTGGAAAAATTTAGAATAGAATAGTGCTCATGAAGGTTATATTTTAGATTAGTGCGGATGATTGGGCCTCATTTGGGAATGAACACACAGCAAAAAAAACACAAACACAAGCAAGCCACAAAACACGTAAGCCTTTCACTGTTCTTGTAATCCTCCATCTAATATCTTATTTTACAAATCTACTATACCTTTATTGTAATACTCCTTAGTGAGTAAAATAGAGAGTTTTATTGTAATATAAACACCCTTTAAGAGTAATTGTACTCTCCTAATTCTGATATAGTGGAATAAAAGCTCGTCGTTAGTGGGTTGTTACCCTATAAAATTGTGTGTTCTACATATTACAAATCTTGTCTATTATCATCCCTTATTACATACTTCTCGATCAACACATCTTCACTTCCGCTATGCACTCTCAACCCCTAAAAAATTATGTTATAAAGTAGTAGTTAACTTTGTTAATGCTTAATTTTGCATAAATAATAAAGTTAATTACTTTAAAAAACAAAAGGGAAATATTAGATTGAAATACATTAGAAACAATTAAAATGGATTGAAGAGGTGATAATGGATAAGAATAGATTGAAAGAATGCGAATGGATTAGAATGAAAGACCATAGTTTGAATTATATTAGATTTGGATCGGGAATGTGAAACGCTTGAAGTGAATACACTTGTAGTATTTTTGTAAGACATGGACTAGCATATCCTTCGTATAATTTTTGATTATTTAAGGATATAGGTTTGTAGTAATACCCCCACTTGAATTCCAAGGATAACACTTAAGTTTGAACCTCTTTGTACATGTTTGAGAGGATTCCTTATTTCCTTTTAAATATACGTATTGGACAATATAAAATGAGTAGACATTTGGTAGCAGAACTCCAATCAAAACCCTTATTATTATCGTTAAAAAAAATATCGTTAAAAAAATAATAAATAAAATAATAATAATAATAATACTCCGTAATAAATAAATATAATCTTTGATTTTTTTTTTATGCCGTACCACAATTAAAAAAACAAAAGGAAAAAAAAATCATTAGTCCACAGTCCACATGTCAACCTAAGAGTGTCCCAGAAACAAAACCTCGTTTAACAAACGGCATCACATTATTGGATTCTAGTCAAACTGATTAAACCAGAACCTACTTTATTAAAAATTCAGCGTTCCGTAATCAACCACAATTACCCTTCTACCCCTCCCCAAAATATCTCCCTTCTAAAACTTATACTCCAACGGATAACCATCAACAAAAAACAACAAAAAAAAAAGGTATTAAAATTAAAAAAAATAAAAACAGAATCAAAGAAAATACATGCAATAATACTAAAAATTCCAGAGGCTTCTACCACCTTCCTGTGGGCGCGCTCTTCTACTCACACTTTATATACTTCACCTCTCACCTTTTTCCTTCAATTTTTCCATTTACAACAAACCAAAACAAAAAAAAAAAAAAAAACAAAAAAAGAAAATCAATCATATTATACAAATTAAACACAGAAATTTAATCCAATTTTTTTAATTTTTTTGGGGATTTATTGTTGATTATTCATCAATGGCTTCATCAGAATCAGAAACGACAACAACTGAGGTGCAATCAATGCTAGAAACACTAATCACTTCAAGAAACAGAGACCTTTCAATCTTTCTACCTTTCTTACTCGGTTTCGACCCAGACCCGACCCGGGAGCAATCGGGCCAATCCACGACTACCCCAGATCATAACTCGGGTAATAACCCAACCCCAGATCATCGGATAGTACTAATTAACCCAGTGACTCAAGGTATGGTGGTGATTGAAGGAACAGGGTTTGATTCTCTGTTTCGCGGAATACAGAGTAGTAAAGGTGGACAACCACCAGCGGCGAAATCAGCGATTGAGGCTATGCCACGTGTTGAGATCACAACGGAGGAGGAGAAGATTGAGTGTGTGATATGTTTGGAGGAGTGTGGTGGGGTAGGGGAAGAGGAAGTTGTTAAGGAGATGCCATGTAAGCATAGGTTTCATGGAAAATGTATTGAGAAGTGGTTAGGCTTGCACGGGTCGTGCCCCGTGTGCCGGTATACGATGCCGTGTGATACAACTGTTGCGAAAAAGATTGACGGTGACGGTAACGAGGGTAACGGTAACGGTGACGGTGACGGTGGGGAAAGGAGAGGTAGAAGTGAGGTTTGGGTTAGTTTTTCGATTGGCCAAAGACGGGGTGATGGTAACGGTAACGGTACTAGTGATGGTAATACAGAGGATGTGTTGGAAGGGAATGGAAGGGAGTGGGATTCTGGGGAATCAGGGAATCAGAATGAGGAGTGAAGATTTTAGTAGGGTTTCTTTTAGTTTTGTGTTTTATGGGGGTTATAATTGGTTTTATGTACAAATTTAGGTGGTTAATAAGTAGGAGAACAGAATGTTCAGGAATAAATTTGTTTGTGAAGTTTTTATTTTCTTGAATCAGTTTTTGTCGATTCATTCTTTTAATGTGAATATATATATATGATGTTCAATGGAAATTTGATATCATTTCATCTAATTTGATCAAACATGTAAATTGTTGATAAATTTTTGTTGAGTTTATTTATGATGTCTTGATGTAGTACTTAAAAGGTTTAACGATACGAAAAAACTTATACTACGGAGTATGATTTTTTAGTAAACACTATTGAATTGTTCAATAGCTATCAAACTTGATAGAGCCGTTGGCGTGAGGGGATACGAGTGTAATTTTATAAAATGTTCTTTTTGGAAAGTAAAAGAGGTGAAATAGAGCCACAAATAGGTCTGGAGTTTTCATGTTTGTATTATTATGGACCCTCTCATATTCAGAAAATCAGGGCTAAGGGCTTGTTTAATTCAGCTTAAAATCAGTTCAGCTTAATTCAGTATAATTCAGCTTTTCTCTTATTTTTCTACTCATTAATTCTTCATAAAAAGCTTTCAGTTCAGCTCCAATCAGCCCTAAGAATTATCAACCAAAAGCCTTATGGCGAGGCATAAGAATAGTTTATTATCCATCTAACTTTTTAANGTATAATTCAGCTTTTCTCTTATTTTTCTACTCATTAATTCTTCATAAAAAGCTTTCAGTTCAGCTCCAATCAGCTTAATTCAGTTCAACTCAATTCAATTCATCTATTTCAAACAGGCCCTAAGAATTATCAACCAAAAGCCTTATGGCGAGGCATAAGAATAGTTTATTATCCATCTAACTTTTTAAGAGGGTTTTGAATTGACAATATGATTAATCATTAATGGTGTCATTTTCATCAAGGATGAGTGATTAGTTTTTTCGCTTTTTTAAATTTTGGTTAATAGTTCATAGTCATGCATGGTTTTAGTAGGGTGGAGTAGGGATACACCTTGGAATAAATTATCCATCCACTATTAATTAGTATGCTCAATTATTTGTCGATTCTCTATTTAAGTGGTACATTGAACATTAAGTTGATATAGTAGTTGATTATATTCTACACTATCACTTCATCACAAGCTAAGTCTGTCATTATTATAAGTTTATAATAATACAAACTGTTAATGGTTATATTTCCTTACAACTTCGAAAACCTTAGTAATATAACATACTCCTCTTGTTTATCAATTAAAAAACAAAAAAAATACATCCACCAAACACCAATAATATCGAAGACAACAAGCCCGTTTATAAGTATTTTTTCTTACAATCTTCAAACTACCAAATTTCATAAACATATAAACTAGCTAAAATCAAATTAGCCCATCAATAAAATTATAGTATATTAAAACACAAAATCCGTTGTAATAACAAGAAAAATATGTCGATATACCATTTCTAAATGTATTTTACACTTCGTATGACCACAAATTTAATGAGTATCCAGGAAAAGAAAACGCAAAATCAATACACAACCATGAGTCCATGACAATCTTATGTTAAGTTGAAGATGATTCTATTCTTTCACCTACAATCTTCAAACCTTGGTACCTCCCTAGCATCATCAATGTAGCCATAGGGTTAGTCCCAGGTGATTCCACCAATGTAGACCCATCTACAACCCTTAAACCCTTCACCCCTTTAACCCTATACTCCTTATCTACCACTTCTCCTACAATACACCCTCCATGATAATGATACATTGTGCTCACATTCTTCTTACAATACTCCCTACTTTCTTCCTTCCCTAGCTTCTCAAACTTGTTACGCTCGTTCCCTAAGTACACACTCACTGCATCAGACATTGATACTTGCATCACCAGCTGATGAATCTTGACACAATACTCCATGTCTTCGTCTCTTGAGAGGTAATTAAATCTTACCAAAGGGTTTTCCCTAGGATCCTTATTCTTGAGCTCGAGTTTTCCTGTTGATTTAGGGAATGCAAACTTACCAGCTATAGACACTCTTGTTAAGTTTTTTGTAACAGGTACGATTATAGACTCGAGTATGACCTTAAAATCATCTGCTATGCCGGTAACTTGGGGTGTATCAGGAATACGAGACTTGGGCTTGGAGTCCACTAGGAGAGAAATCGCGGGGTTGTCCTGCATTCTTTCTCCTACACCTTTCACGTCTGCCAATACAGAAATGTTGAAATTTTCGAGATGTTTTGACTGTCCAATTCCACTTAGCATGAGGATTTGTGGGCTGCTCAGCGCGCCTGCTGTGAGTATTACTTCACCTGTTATTGAGTTTGAATCGTTGGTTGGCTTCTTGAGGAACACAGTGTAGGATTTTTTGGTGTTGTACTCACTTTCAATGAACTTTACCCCCGTAGCTCTTGGTTGATCCCCTGCATTTATTTTTGTTAAGGGTTAGCCTTTTGAGTATGAAGAGTAAATCATACAAGTATACAACATTATGATTTATGAAACAGGAAATTAAGCACTAAGTTTAGATAGCAAATTTTTGGCAACTTAACTATCACTGAATTGTGTGAGCCACAAGCCAAAAGTTGACAATTAAAGACAATGTTATCATATTTTTCGTAAGAATTCAAAATCATACTTTACATTTATTTATCAAACACTTTTTTTAGTTGTTTGACCGAATGAAAAGTCCAAAAGTCAACCCAAAAGCTCGAAAAACCTGTAACAATATAATATAGGAATACAACTAGAAATAATCATCAATGAAAGTCCAAAATGTACGTTACTTAGAAACTCACCATGACGATGATTGAAGAAGACCTTACTCACAGTGGAATGCAAGAGCACAACAATGTTCTTAGGATTACCTCCTCTTAAAAGATCAGCAGCTGTATGTCTTTTACCAAGCAAATCGAAAATCGTACCACTTAACTTAGTCCCTTTAACATGTTCTAAAGTGTACCCATTAAAAGGCAAAATCTCTGCTTCTAATAGTCCATCAAGAACAACTGATTGCCAAGGACTCAACATTTTCGGATCGAAAACTACCTTTGATTCTACCCATTCATAAGCTTGTTTTACCATCTTCTCATCCCATCCCATTTTCTTAACAAATTCATTACTTCCTCTACTATAAAATCCGCTATTTATCGCTGTTGAGCCTCCTAGTACTCTTCCCCTGTAGTTCACTACTTCGTCCAAGGAAATGAACTCTTGAGCTACTGAAGTGTGTTTGTTTGTTTTTACAAGAGGGTACCCGAATTTTGAACGTTCCAATATTGATGGGTCATTGTAGGGTGAGCCTCCTCGTTCGATTACAAGCACGGAGAATTTCTCAGAGAGTGTGGCTGCTAAGGGGCAGCCGCATGCTCCCCCTCCGATGATAATGTAATCGAATGATTTCCCTTCGACTTGTTTAACATCCGAAGTCATGAAGGGAAGTGCATCTTTAACCCCTGTAATGTGATCAAGTAAATGAGTTTAGTACAACACGTAGTATTGGTCAACAAATTAAGTATCTAGTACCATCTCAACCAAAAGTTTAAGCGGGCCCTCATACCTTACGCTTAACAATTCCATTTAGAAGGGAGCTTAAGCTGATGGTTGAAGCATAGGAATAGTTTATATACTCTATCAGTATCAATTTAATCAAAATAATACTAATTGCTACATACTCCGGGTAGTAAAAACACTCCAAAAATCCGAGCAAACTATTAATTTTGACTAGTAAAAAAATGTTACATTTGAAATAGCGATAGGAAAACATTTGAATCATCACTACGACAAAATTTTGATAGCATACCGTTGTTATGTAAAGGAGACGGGTTTGGTGATGACGAGGAGCATAGACATATGAATGAAAGAATACAATGAGAAAGTAGCCAAAAGTTACTAGTTTGTTGAAGCTTCTTCATCTATGGTATTGTGAGCAAATTAAAGAAATACTTGCATTTTCTTTTAGACTAATAAGCTAAGTATATAGTTTTATACAAAGATGCATGAAATAATAATGGAAAAACGCGGTATAGAATCAACGTAACTTTACGCATGTTTTAGAGTAATTATAAGTTAGACCAATTTTTGGTTGGGTAGTGTCATAATGTTGTTTGACAAAGTTATGTATTATAATTGCATGCTCTTCTTTGGCCTTCATGTGAATTTGAGTGGAGCGTTCTATGAATTTGTTATAGTGGAACTTAGGAAAAGTGCTTTTACCTACCATTTAGTTATTATTGTGAAATGAAAATGGTTATTTATTGGTTGTTTTGTAATCATACGTAACAAGTTGATGTCTACAAACTATAATATAATAATAGGAGTAATGATTTAATATGGATAATAGATAAACTAATTAATCAACTATTTTAAGTTAATGAATCAATATATTTGTTTGGAATATTTTGATTAGGTGCATCATAATTTGTTTGATAAATGTAGCTAATATAATAATGGGGTGATATTTATTTTTTATTTTTGGTGCATAAAGAGCCATTAAAAGCAATGATGTGGAAATATTATTGTATACCGAGTCACCAACTTTTAAGACTTTAACCAACTATAATATCACATAAAAAATGAATCAGTATAGTTATGTAGTGATTATTTTTAATGGACACCTTTAAGATCATCCCTAGAATAAGCTAGGCTTTCCTTGAATGATAGATTCCTCAATAGGTTAATTAGTATATAAGTGTGTGAAAGATTGATGGATTGAGATTAGTAAACTAGCTAATCTATAACGATTATAATTAGGCTACAACAATGACAACATGATTAACAATAGTAATAACCAATGATGAAAAAGTTAACCCTAGGGGTGTTCGGATTTCCCAGTTCCCCACTAACATAAATTAGCATAAGTGTAACATCAAACAAGTTATCTTATCTTTCTCATCAAGGGAGATGCTATTAGGCCACGTTTACTTTTGCCTAATTATTTACTTGTTGAATTTATTTGTGAGGAATTCCCAACAACTCACAGTGACATGCTTAATATGCATCTCACATGTCAATTTTGTAAATAAGTGCAACTTTAAAGTTAATATGTGTACGTATATACGTACATGTGTACAAATGANTATACGTACATATGTACAAATGACATACGTATAAATATACAAAACCACCACCCCACCTTACCAATCACCACCACCCACCTTCACGACTGCCTATGGAAAACTGCACCTACCTACACGATTGCACCCACCGGACCCAACAACCACGACCACCAACACCCGTACCCCTTCCGCCCCAGCAATCGCCGCCTCCAAAACTCAATTAAACGACAAGCTCCTTAAAGCCTTAGAGAAGAAAGGTTCAAACCATCCTGTAAGAACACCAAGAGTTGAAGTATCACCTTTGGGATATTCGGTTGTACCTCCCCCAAGTGTGAGAATTAATTCAGGAACTTCGTATGTATAAAATTTGTATTTGTATAAGTATTTGAATATAGGTAAGTATTGATATTTTTTTTTAATACAATGTGAAATGACAAAAAGACCACTGTGAGATTTTTAACTAGCATCTCACTGTGAGTTGNTAAAGAAGGAATAAGGGTTTTGGAGTCGGATCTGAAGCAGGCTGGACTCCGATTGGCCAAAACAATCAACCTCCGGTTTGGGTTTGCGGTTTGAATTATTCCGCGGTCGACAGAGCAATTATCAAGATCCCAACAACAGCAATTTGAACACCACTTACTGTACTAGCGGTTGCTGATTCTATTGGGTTAGAGATTTTGGTGGTGGTTCATGGATTGTGGTCAAAAGTCGTAGGTGTGGTAGATAGTGGTGGATTGGTGGTTGTGTGCAGGTGGTTGGTGGTGGTAGCTTTGTGGTGGTGGTTGGTGGAAGTTTATATTTGTATATGTATAAAATTTGTATTTGTATAAGTATTTGAATATAGGTAAGTATTGATATTTTTTTTAATACAATGTGAAATGACAAAAAGACCACTGTGAGATTTTTAACTAGCATCTCACTGTGAGTTGTTGGTAATTCTTCTTTGTGTTTAGGGGTTAAAACTAATTTTACAGATCAAAGTTGTTTAACACGCAATAATTTTATGAACGAGAGATAATGTGCTCGCCCTAAATTATAAAGGGCTTAAGTGAATAGTAAAATGCTGGTTGTGCATTCAATTGAAAGATTGGGTGGAATCATCAAGCAATTGCGAACCATGAACCCTGTAGAACCTCTTCAACGATGGTTCAAACTTGGAAGGTACTTAACCCCAATCATGAACCCTATAGAACCTCTTCAACGATGGTTCAAACTTGGAAGGTACTTAACCCCAATCATGAACCCTATAGAATCTCTTCAACGATGGTTCAAACTTGGAAGGTACTTAACCCCAATTATCATTGGGGCTTAATTTTGGGTACTAAGCCACAAAGCCGACGAAACTAACTAAACACACAACCAATTTAAAACATATAAGGAGTAGAATGATTGGGGTTTTTATCCTCTAGTCAAAATCCCCAAAGATAAAGGAGTGAATAAGAGTTGCAAATTAAATTAGCTTGATTCGATACGATGGAAGATAAGCCCAAAATTTCATGTAGTGTTGGATTGAGCTCATGGAAGTATAAACAACGTGCACCAAATTACGACTTTAGGTCCCATTTGAGATGAAAGGTAATGAATTGATATACTGACTCAAATAATCATTGAAATAGACTGAACTAAAAACAAACCCAACTAAACATGGGCTAACAGCCCAATACTATGTTCTCTTCATATGGTATTGTGTAATCTAATTGAATGGAGTAGTCTAAACTCTAAAATGTTGAGATCCAATTTCAACTGAATCGATAAGTTTTTTTTAGTGCTAGGGAGCCACAAGGGCGGGGTGAGAATCGATCCCAGGTTCTCCTGGGACCGGGAGGAAAGCTTTTACCACTTGAGTTACCTCTCACTCTCAACTGAATTGATAAGTTAAATATATTTAAGTCCGTACCGAGTAGCATGTATAATCATAGCGTGTGATTAAATTGTATTTTATGTANTACGACTTTAGGTCCCATTTGAGATGAAAGGTAATGAATTGATATACTGACTCAAATAATCATTGAAATAGACTGAACTAAAAACAAACCCAACTAAACATGGGCTAACAGCCCAATACTATGTTCTCTTCATATGGTATTGTGTAATCTAATTGAATGGAGTAGTCTAAACTCTAAAATGTTGAGATCCAATTTCAACTGAATCGATAAGTTTTTTTTAGTGCTAGGGAGCCACAAGGGCGGGGTGAGAATCGATCCCAGGTTCTCCTGGGATCGGGAGGAAAGCTTTTACCACTTGAGTTACCCCTCACTCTCAACTGAATCGATAAGTTAAATATATTTAAGTCCGTACCGAGTAGCATGTATAATCATAGCGTGTGATTAAATTGTATTTTATGTATTGTTAGACACTTCTGGATGTGTACTCTGCAAATAAGGAATTTAGTATTCTTATTTGTAGGCATTCAAAGACATTCAAATGCAAGTTTTGTTTGATCTCAGATGATTATATAAAACTTGGTATGATAAGATGAAAGAGAATATAGTTTAGCTAACTAATAACCAACTAACAATCATGTAATATATGACCATTGAGTAGTAAAAAAAGGCTAATAAGACATGGATGATTCTATGTAGTGCTTGGAACAATTGGAAACTTTGCATTGATCAATTGCTTCCACCAGCTCTCAAAATTCAGGTGAATTTGTTCTATAGTATAACTTTGCATTAGTTAGAAGCTAATTAAGTAACATATGTTTTCTATTCATTTAAGTACCATGGTGTACTTATTAGGGAATTAGGGTGCTAGAACTATAATTAAGTGTCACTGATTAGATTTATTTATGAAAACAGTCAACTTGTAGATTTTAAATTACAATGAGACCAAAAGGTTAAGTGTATATAAAAAAGGTTAAGTGTAGTGGTCAAACCTTCCAAGGAGTAGATCCACATAAATCTTGGTGATTATTTTTTTTCCATGCATATTTATTTATAGGTGTTTGATGTATAAAATACTCTCTAGAACATTCAATTAGTTGGAAACTTTATGACGAAAACCTATATGAACTCTATTCATTAGAATTTATTGGAATGGATAGATTAAGATGGAATGAAATAAATTAGAATAGATTAAAATGAATTGCAAGTTAAAATTATATTAGAATTAAATGAATTAACATTTATTCGAAAAAATTCATACGAACACAAGTACACAACACACAATATGAGTAACCACCATAAGTTTTCAGATGTTTAGTAAAAGTTATAGGTAATAGTAATCGTTTTCAAGGAAATCATGTTTTCCTTGTAAAATTAGTGAAAACATATTCCTCTTTGATCTGTCCTCTTCCAATGTTTCCATTCCATCATGAAGATCTATTAATTACATGTTTCACTACTCCAATCCTAAAGTGTAAAGAAATGAATTCTCTCTCGATTACTATGAACTTAATTTAAAATTAGACATATCGTAGTTAGTCATGCCAATCGACAACTTTTACGAAAAAACTGTAAGTATTTTTATACAACAAACATATTAGTTCATTTTGTTAAAAGTTACATCGCATGACTGGTTTTTTTTTTGTCAAAAAAGTGTTATTTGACCATCACCCGATCTAACACGAGATTATGGTCTTATCAAAAGCATTAATAATTGTCAAGCTCGTAATATTTCATCATCAAAGAGGAAACCAAAACAGAAGAAAAAAATGTTTGTCTTTTCTCAATCTTAGTAATGAAAATACGAAGTGATTCAAAGATATAGATCAATAGCTGTCAAGTAGCTTAATTAGTATGAGTCTACAACCTAAGATTGTATCATTTACATATCATTCCCCTTACTAGCTTCCACCGCAGCAAAAAAGATTTCAAGACAATTTCAGAAGTCTGCCAGATATAGCAGGCACATATACAATTCTCATAACAACCAAGATCAGAAAATGAGCTATTTTATATACGCATACTCCTACAATACAGGTGTAACTCTTTTCAGTATATTCTCTAGAATTTTGACATAAAGTACAATAATATACAAACAAATTTCAGATAATTTTTTTTTAATTTTTTTTTTTAATAAACAAACATTATCTCCTAAAACCCACTATTTTTGGTGCATAAAAATTACTCCTACAAATTTATTATTATACTATAGGGGGCCAATAAAGTTTTAATGGTCCACCCAAAAGCACCTAATAAAGGTATGCAAAATGGAATATTTCTATTCCTTAGAGTTCAAGTCTATTGGTTGCCTTGGACCTAAATCTAAGTCATTCTCACATTGGCTATTAAGATCAAATGTCTCCAAAAGTCCAAACTTTCTTAGCCCATGTCCCATTTCTTCTCCCTTTGATTTCTTGCTACTTGTTTGATCAACCCATTTGCTATCCGAAATAGCACTTGATATGCTCCTCTTCCTCGAATTCAACCCTATCGTCCTTGAATTCTCTAGCAATGGTAGAACTAACATACAGTTAAATTCTTGACTACTATTGTTAGTAGTTTCTTCATTTTCAGGCCTTGTTTCTCTATACTCTTCCCTTCTTTCGGAGCTCTCTGACGAAGTCAGGGAACTCTCAGCTGAACATCCTGCACGCAGTCTCATCACAGGCTTTTCGTCTAGGGATAAGTCTGTTAATTCAGTTACCCCAGAGAATGATGAACTGCTGACCATTGAGACTAATTGGGAGAGTTCGGCTTTTGCATGTTCAACTCCATCTGATGAACAGTTATAACTTGAAAGTGTTTCCTGTGCTTTCTTAAGCACCTTCTGCAAATATTTCCCTTGAGCTTCAATTCGCAGCTGCAAGTGCCTTTGTACCTAGGATAAAATATATGTCAATAATGATCGAGGTTGATTTAACTCAATCATGCTTATTAACGAAGTACAGAATAAACGTATTATAGTTTTACCTCAATCTGTTCATGTAGTTTCCTCTGTACCTCCATTTGTATTTTTATCGCCTCACTTATTCTTGCATTTCTGCAATTTAGCATGAAAAGAAAAAAAAAATGTTTAATTCATATGAAATTAGGCCATACTAATTAACTCAAATCAACAAAAGGATAAAAAAGTGAACTACTTACTCATTAATCTGTTCTAGAGTTGGACCATTTACTTCCTTCCCCTCACTAAAAAGATTAAGCGTGTCTATGCTTTGGCTTTCTTCACAATCTGCAGCATCTGGTTTCGATTCACTACAGGTATCTGATTGCTGATGATTTTTGCCAAGCCTAAATTTCTGCAATGATTAAAAATTTTGCATACTTTCAAATCTCTGACATTTTTTCATAGTACCTAAATATCAGGCAAAACAGAAAGCAGGTGAAAGATGAAATGCCTGTAAATGACTCTTCAGGTGATACAAAGTCAGTCCTGGAATCCCCATCACTCTCATCAGACCTTTCGGCGTAGCCTCTGCTTGATAAACAAACAACCATTGCGTCAACAATACAGAAAAAACCTATACGACAGAACTAAATAAAAACCAAAGAATGGACACGAAACGCAACTGTCTGCTCCTCCGAGCTGAGTAACAGCTTCAACGAATCGTTGATGAAGTTCAGGAGTCCATTTCAGCCTAGGCTTGGCATCAGTAGATAAAACCAAGTTCATATCTTGATGAGTTTGCAAATTTTGAAGATGACCCATAATAATAAATAACAACAATACTAAAACTAATATATAATATAATGTTTTGAGTTATGATATGTGTAGAGAAATGACAGGTTGGAAGAACACAGAATAGCATATGAAAGTAGTAGTTAAATTGGTAGAATAATAGCAAAACTCAAATTATGATGGTTGATAAAAATATGCAGAAGATGTGGGTTCTTTTTATATAAATTTGAGAAATTTGGTTGGCTTTGTCCTATGTTCTCACTCCATATCTGGAAACATTTAAGTGGGGTTGTATAAGGAATATATGCCCATGAGCTGGGGATGCTTTCTATCTCTCTCTCTCTCTAATCTCAAAAAAATTTCATATTACTTTTTTGTTTAATAAGTTTTTTTTTTTTTTTTTTTTCAAATAGTATTTCTTCTTCAATGTCCTTTGACTTGAAAGGAAGTGGAGAGAATCTCACACAGGCAGCAAAAACAGAGAAAGCAACACAGTTTAGCAATATGGAGTCTTAAAAGGATAGAAAAAAGAAAAATAAAATTAAAGAAAAGAAAAGAAAAGAAAGGAGGAATAAAAGTGTAGCCTTTGTTTTTATCTTCCTTCACCTCTCCTCCCTCTATTCCTCTCTTATTCCCAGAGGAATTAGGTAGCCCCACCATGATATGGGAAGGAAAAAATATACAATTCCGACTATCACGTCTTGCATGGTGGTCAAGTGTCGACTTACTATAAGTTAGATCATGGGTTTGAATCCTACAATTATCTTGTTAATAAATGAATTAATAATAATAAAGGTAAGACTATGTACAGTATGATATTCCCCGGACCTAATACGACCTTTATTGATGGGAATTTGATTTCATAGATATATATATTTTTTATTTTATTTTATTTTATTTTCAACTCAGTTGATTGAAAGGGAATTAGACCCATAATGTTTTCAAACTTTTACTTTTAAATCCTTATTTTCTTTCATGTGGTTGAAATTGGCAGATTCTTATTGTTCCTTGCAAGCTTAGAGGAACCTAAAAATCTAATGATAGATTTTTGGGGTACACTCAAGCCATCTATGTCATCAACTAAAACAAAAATGAGAATCTAATCAACCAGTTCAATTTAACTGAACATCAATTCCTATGACCATTCCCTCCTTCCCCTTATCTCTACTGGGAATAGAACAAAGATGAAACGCATATGTGCAGAATTATCCATGCACAGGAATCAGATTTTCATAGCCATGTGGCCCGTGACTCCGTGAGCATTATAAGCTACATACAGATATGGTCACAGAACTGATCATTTTTTTTCTGGTGCCAAGAATATTATGAACAGCAGCCAAACCCATCCATTGGAGTTAAGGCTTGGACTATTGAATACTACGATATCATTTATAAGCCGGTTTAATAGTTTTTATGACTGACTCACTCAAAGATGGTTACGCTTTACTCAATTGTATAGTACAGATACTTAAAGGTATTTGCAGCTTAGAATAGGTTCTAAACTTCAGCTATAAGGCTGGTTTTGTCTTGATAATGATTATTAACTTCACCAAATAAAGTTAAATTTGTTGTACTTTCTCTGTTTGATATTCCTTAAGTACATCTGCAATTGCATCTAGTTCTCTCACAGTAACAGGTTAAAAAGTTTAAATACCCACAATCTTATTATGGACCACTTCTAATTAAGGCTCTACCCTCATGACTGGTTCAAGAAAAGTCCGTTCAGATAAGTTCAGATAAGAGCCACTGAATTTATGTAAGTATCAACATTGCTTCGGTTGGAGGTTTCTTTCAAATAAAAGTTGTAGTTAGAAATGCATGGTTTTGGCAACTAAATGACCACTATATTTTCAGTGAACCTTGGTTACATCCATGAACAAACCATCAAAAGTAATCTAGTCTATTGATTTAATAAAAAAATAGCTTCTTGTTGTTCCCTCTTTCACCGCTTTTGGCTACAGTTGGTTGTACAAGTAGTGAAACAAGTTCATTAACACCCTTGTTGATGGTAAAAGAAGAAACACAACAAAAAGCCTTACTAGCCGAGAAAATAAAGAAAAAGGATCATCTAATTATACCTTGAGATCATGGTAAAAACAATTAGCAAGGTAAATAATCCTCCAGACAGGCTTACTAGATTAAGCCTGTAATCCATATCCTAAAATCAGCTAAAACTTAAGATAACAAAGCATTGATCACAAATGAAAAGGGGGAAAAGTTAAGGGCACACACAATATGGCCAACAACATATCCAAAAAGTCAAATTGATCTTCCTTTAGATTTCTTGGGTTGCGGTTAAGTGTTTGATATAACTGAGAGGAATCAGAATTAAATGATTGTTTTCCTAAGTGCTGCTATCTTAGTGCCTTACAATTTACATGGACTAGTGCATTGTTAAATAATTTCCAGGATGCAAAAAGAAAAAAGATTAGATACCAGGTAACAATAGATGACAAAAGTGCTTCAACTACTAAAGGAAAATAAGATAAATAAGAAGGCATATTTAGGGACAATGCTTTTGTTTGCTTGAAAGCATACCATGTCTTTAGAGTCTAGGGATCTTAACTGCTTGGTCCACTACACTTCGATATCATGACATGCAAGGATTATTGCACATAATGGAATGTATCAATGCAAAAATCTACATTAGTCGTAGTATCTTAAATATAAGGTCGTATTCTTTTCACTCTCGAAAAACACAAGCTCCATTCAGTAGAGATAAGGAAAAAATACCACATACTAAGGTTAAAGGAGTTCTACGTGGAAAATAAATGAAGCCTAAACACATCCGATCGCAACACAAACTCAAAATGATGAAAGAAAGGAATATCTTTTAATTAGAATGGAATTGGATGAAAAAATGTGGCCCAAATATATGAAAAATAACTCCTCCAAAAAAATATATAAAGAGAGATATGTTGATGAACCTTTCTCTTTAAGTAGGTGATGTACTTAGAGGTCTTTAATTACTTTAATATACTCCATAATAGGTAAAGTAGATTCTGGGATGATGCCGAAAGAGCCTCATTTAAGTATAGGTTTGTAGATGAAGTTCCTGTGAATCAAAAGGTCTCATGAGAGGCAAAGCAAAGGTGGTTTCCTTGCTCATCAATTATTATTCTGTAGGGTCACTTATGAAGAAGATGGTTTTATAAAGCCAAAAGCATGCATGGACATCAAATGTAAAGAATATGGTCTCTGGAATCGAAAAAAAAGGAGACATTAAAAAGAGAACCCCAAGTCACCCACCACTCTACCAAAGCAATTTCTTTCGTTTGCTCAAAACTTATGCTGTATCATTATGATTATGTAAATCTTACCAAAAATGACGCAAGCACGACATCATTGATCAACTTCACCCTTTGCAATAACTTCTGTTTTACGATCCCTGCAAACTTGAAGAGTAGGAAAGAATAAGCTGTTAGAATACAACCATCACATTTATATATCATATTTTTATACTTCAGTGTAAAAGATCTACAACTCTCTGGGCTGTTTTGTTAGCATTGCGAGTTTTTTGTTGTATTTGAAAACTATAATCGGGAAAATGAGACATTCAACACGATTAGGATAAATATGAAACTAAAGCTAAGTTACCTATACGAACTAGTTTTAACTTAAGGTCGTACCAAGTGCACTAGGCTCTCAACCTCCGGCCATAACACAGTATAAGGAAGGCTTAACCGATTATTGTACAGTATAAAGTTCTACCTTTATTTTTATAATGAGGATATTTTCAGAAAATTTAGCCAGTCATTAATCGTTAAGTAGGATTTTAAACACACATGGTTCATGAGAACAAAAGTAGAAAAGTAAATAAGCATCATACCAAATGAAATAGACGTTTGACATTCCACGTGTGTGCTTAATGTCTACAGGTAAAGAACTGTATATAAGGTTAGTCCATCAGCTTGGAATTTCTGGAAATTCCCTCTTTGGAAGGGAAGCTGGGGACTGAAAAGTGACTAAATCCAAAGTAAATACATATAAAACAGAGGAATTTTATTTGGCATGAAATGATTGGTATTAATTGGCAGATAAGAATAATATATGGGTGTGACAGTAAGACATTTGATATAAAGATAAGAAATCAAAAAAATCAGTAAAAATTATATCAGCATCTAGAGAAAATTATACCAGTATCTAGTTGTATAGTACATGAGAGTTGATGGTTTGATTAATGCTAAATTCTCTCGAACAGCACACATGCGACCTCCTCAGTTCAAACCTCACAACACTCACCACCGTGTGTGAGTGATTTCAGGGATCCTCATCACAAGGTTAGTATTTTGGGCTTACCGGACTAGGAGTGTCGTAACATAAGGCCCCAACTTAGGTCCATTATCATTACCAACTAAGGAAAAAAAAAATATAGTACTCCCTAATGTATACTCCTTAATGCATACAGGTTGTCAATCTTGTCATAGGCAAACAATGAGCAAGGACAATCAGTTAGATTCTTTCGGCTAATTAAATCTTGATTTTTGAAAGTTCTGTATTTTATTAAGTACTATCCCAAATAGAATTGCAGTTGATTTGTTCCATTTTTGAAGCTAAATTTAAGATTGATGCAGAATATACAACGCTCCAAAAAAGTATAGCCAACTAACAGCGTATGAAAATCATTCAAAATTTCAACAAGATGTAACAAGGAATATTTTCCCTCGTTTGTCATGACATAATACCTAGAACCATTACAAACAGAATATCTTTGTCAAAGACCCCACATCTTAATTACACAAACAAAACAGAATCACTTATAAAATATTCCTTTACATAATTTGATCCGGACTTATTCATAGATGACAGGATTGCAAGCATCATTTCTAAGGCCAAATTATTTCAAAGGAAAGCAAATAAAATTGCAAAACTGAATAAGTGAAGATCACATGATACTACCACAAGCGGGGATCCAAAGATAAATCAGTAACACGGTAAAATTTTGAATACTGTTATTCCAAAACCGTTCTAGTTAAAACACTCTAAATCAGCAAGCAGGCTTATCAATATTCTGCAGCTCAGTGAAACCTAGGGGGACATAAAAAATACTCCGTATCTAATTGAGCTTAGAAACTACACTCTGCGTCTAAAACTACAAGTCATGATATGTTAAGACATCAGGAAAACGAAAAATGTTCTAGAAGTCACACTGTTAGTTGTTAATACGAAGTATTAGTCACACAACGTTATAAATTTATAATCAAAATGAAGAATAAAAGATATATGGACAAATTGATCTAAAAAGAGTTCACTTTTCGTATTAACTATCACAGTAAATCAGTAATCCCTCCTTCACTTCGACAAAGTTGGTCAGGTAATTACATATTAGCCCAGGACTAAGCAGGGTGTATACCTCTGCAATCACAGAACTAAGATAGTATGCATCTCAAACATCCTTTCATAACCGTGCTACAGAAAGGAACGTTATTAAAACACTAAGGCACGATAAAGTCAAACTATAGAACACCGCGCGACTAAATTGATTTATTATTATTCAAATCTTGTTGGAAAAAAGTACAAGGACAACATATTTAGCTTGGTAGATTAATATATATCTTGATAAAATACTAGTACTTTGAGCAATAATACTTCATGCGTATGCCGTAGCACAGAATTTCATAGCTCTGGAAAAGGTGTCCTCAATTCTCATGGTAAGTTTGCCATGAACATCAATAATTTATAAGGAAAGGCTAAAGCATAAACTCCTGACAACATGCTATACTGGAAGCCAGAAACACAAAAAAAGTAAAGCAAAGGGAAATAAGCACTTAGACTCTCCAACTATATGGGTTTTGTTGGTGGTTAAAAGATTCCTGAATTATGCAACTTTCTTTTTTTAGTCTTATCAACAAGGAAACTTGGCAAAGGTATGATTTGTAATTCCACCTACTACTCATTATTATTCTAAAAATTGCGACAAATACCAATTAGTCTATTGCACGAATCGCTCCCTTAAGACCAGAACAGAAAATGATAATTTCAACAAAAGATCAAATCAAGTTTTGAATTTCAGCATCGAATATGTAGTGTACAGCATTAGAATTAGTATTAGCATTAACTATAACCGGGGTTACCCAATAGTAAAACCTTATCCTTTATATGGCCCTCTTCAACAAGTACTTTGGAAGTACTCCATACAAAACAAAAGAAGAGTGACATTTTTCTGACACAGCCCAATCTAATATAACATACTCATTCAATTTAAAGGAAATTCAAACTAATAGCACCATAGTCAGATGCTTACTTACAGATAAATCAGCAAACTTGAGAAAGAGAGATGACGCACCTTCAGACTTAAACGTAATTGCGACAAACTAATCTCTCAGATGCCCCACTCTAACTTCACATTCAGCTGTATATTACAGCAACAATGTTACTTCTAGTCTTTGTATGCTAGACGGCCATCCTTACAAAATTAAATTAAGTCCTCATAAAGCATGCGATCCAAGAGAGCGATGGTTCTATGCAAATAGAAGAATTTGAATGTCACCAATCTTTCACATTATCATAATAAAAGTTTCAAATTACTGAGGAAACAATGTTATTTCAGCAAACTAGTAATAGCTGCCATCATTTTTCAATATTGTCATTATATATCTTAAAAGGACAACACATATTATATTTTCTCCAAACAGAATACATCATGTGTTTCATAATTGGTTCACTTCTCACATTACAATTATCACCAACAAAGCTACAAATGTCATAAAATTCCAGAGGATCGGAATCATGATAATTAGAAATTTGCTAGTAACAATTATAGATTAATAAGAAGAAAGTATTACAAGTTTATGTATATTAGCATATAGCCCAAATATGTTGATCCTATTTTAGGTTCAAACACATCATAATCGATAGTGGCAACTGGCAAAATGTATAATCATGATTACAGGAGTAGACAAGCAGAAGAGAACATAGGAAACATAGATTAATAATGATGGATTAATAATGTCAATGATTAAGACTTTGAAGCACAAACATTGACTCATGTTGCCTAGAGAGGCTCTTAGAGACCACATCTTTTCAGCGAAAATGACAGCAGAAAACGGAGATCAATATTGATATCTTTTTCTTTTGTCTACGAGAAATAGTAACAGATTTAATCAAACAGAGATGCTTACTTCATCTACTGTGAAATACTTTAACTTAATCCATGCTTCATTGATAAGGAAGACAACACCTTTGCCACATTAGAAGGAAGGCAAAAGTTACACACTGCTTTGAAAGAAGAAATACCAATGAAAAAAACAAGAAAGTCATGAGCAAAACATAAAGTATAGTACAGTACTTGCCAAAGTATAGAAACAGTGTCAAAGGCATAATCAAGTTGTTGAAATAAAAGCACACAAGATGGTGGATTAACATCAGATTCAACAGAGGATCGTTCCAGTAATATTAGACTTTGTACTGGATATCACATTTAAACTGCCAGCTCTATTTTTACTTTGGGCACATCCTAATTTGATACTACCAGCCATTTATACCTCCAAATCAACTACATTTAGAAAACCTAAGTTGTACACCAGTACATATATACAATAATTATACATACATATCCCACAGTTGACAAATACTCCGTATATGTTTAAATTTCGAGAGTAATGATTGCCAAAATGAACATTTTTGTTGGATGGCAAATTAATAGGGAAAAGAAGAGGAGGGAATCAGGAAAACAGGAGGAAGAGGACGCAACAGAAAGGGAAAGGGAAAGGAAATTTGAGCTTCATTTTCCCTCCAAAACTTTCCAGCGTTAGAGAGATAGTACCAATTAGTGGAGGGAAAATGAGTCCCTCCCTTTCCTTCCCCTTTATATATTGGGATCTTTATAAAAATAAGAGACCCAGACGCCTTTCTTTTCCCTTCCCTCTCTTTTCTCCATTTCCTCCTATCCAAACAACCCATAAATGTAGCTTATATTTATTACATGACATTGTTGAATTCATTAACCAAGATTCTCGCTCCATATTATCTATCATTTAAACTAATGATGCACTATATTGATTTAAAACAATCAATGTACCATTTCACTCGTAAAAGAAGATTGGGGTAATGCATTAGAGGCGATAACAAATATAAACGGAGATGATGCTAAAGAGGATAATGCAATTGTAAAGATAATAGGTTACTGGAGATAGCAAAGCTAAGCTGTGGTGAATTAGGTGGACATGCGTCAAAAAGATTAGTGGAGAAAGGAGGAAAAGAGGGGGATATATAGAGAGGTCCCATAGACTAAAACTTACCCTTGAAAGAGACTAATATCTACCAAGTTCCCTCTATCCCATATCATCACCCTATCACTAGCTCATTTCTATGACAATCTAACTATTACTACGGGTTTTTTTCCTAACAACCTCGAATAAACACCTTTGTTATATAAAATTAAACTTTTATTACCCCTTAATGCATTACCTTCGTTCCAAACATAGCCTAAAAGGACATTTAATGCATAACGAGGGGACCAAGACCCATCGTACCCAACCTAGCTATAATGTTTTTATTTTGTTTTACTATGAAAATAGGACAAAGGCTTGTGTGGAAATTTCATGATGTCTTAGGGTCTCAATGACAGGCCAATACATTAAGGCTCTGTTCTCTTCACGGGATTTGGCTGGAATGGAATGGAATGGATTGGAATGGAATAGAATGGAATGGATTGGATTGGAATGGAATGGAATGGATGGGATTAGAATGAATTGCCGGGATTATTATTATCATTAGTTATTAATATTTTGTAACAATGGTAATTGGCTATAATTGTGGCAACATGCACTTTACATAATTTCATTCGATTAGACAAGTTAGGGATTCCAATTTTTCATGGTCCCCAAAATATTGAACGTGTAGCTGATTTAGATTTCATTAATCCGACACGAACAATGTCAATGCGAGACATTCGTGCAAATATTGCAGATGAAATATGGCAAGATGTGTGTGCTGGAAATATGAGGTTCCAAGATAATGATGATATAGAGGAGGAAGAAATATACAAGGATAATTGAAGCACTTATTTATCTACTTGTAAGGATATTATATCTACAGTAAATTATTATGTAACAAAAATGTAGTAAAAAAAAAAAAGCAAATTTGTTATGAACATTATTGTGTTGTCAAGATTTAAATTTTCAAGAGTTTAATTAAGAATTTAATTTTAATTAAGATTTAAATTTTCAAGAATGTATTGTCGGGATTAGAATGGATTGCCGGGATTAGAATAGATTAGAATGGATTGGAATGGATGACCCGGGAATGGAATGGAATGGAATGGATCGGGATTGTAATCCCGTGGAGAGCAGAGCCTAATATTTCAAAGTCTAGTGTTATCATGTGCTATTAAAACATGGATATCAATTCATGTGTTTGTAGATAGTATCCATGATTTTTTCNAAATGGAATGGAATGGAATGGATCGGGATTGTAATCCCGTGGAGAGAACAGAGCCTAATATTTCAAAGACTAGTGTTATCATGTGCTATTAAAACATGGATATCAATTCATGTGTTTGTAGATAGTATCCATGATTTTTTCTTTTTTTTTTCTTTTTTCATTATCACTAAAAGGTTAAATTGTGCACAACTTTACTAGATGTAAAATCATAATAGAAAATTAAGCTTGTTCTAGCAAGAAACATTGTTCTCTTCGCAATGAGAGTCACACGAAAAGACCTAAACTTCTAAATGTTTAAACGTAAGGAGAAAATTATCAATAATTCACTAGTAACTTTGTACACCAACAGTAAAATTACTTCCATCTTCTACATTCTCATGAACAAACAATAGTACTCTCATCCCAAAAAAGCGCAACTTTTTACCACAAAACCATAACTATATATTAACACGACAAACTTGTTGGTTTGGCCACAAAATTTTAAGCTTGTGTTTCGAACGCCAAGATTAACTCTAAATTCAAATGCAGCAACATAACTAAGTCACCAATTAAGTGTTAGTGTGATTGAATTCTTATAAAATTTAAGCAATAAAAATTCATGATAATAAGGTGAAGTTAACCTAGCCTAAGTTGCATATGTTTTTTTTTTTTTTTGTCGCAAAGGAGCAACGATGGCATCACAAACACTAGGCCCTCAATCTGGGATTCGAACTTGTGACCTATTGTACCCCTCAATCTTAACCACTAGGCCAAGGTATCATTGGTGCCTAAGTTGCATATGTGACTCAAAACAAAATCTCCAATAATAACACTTTAATACACCCTAATTTAACCCCCTAAAACTACAAATTTCGAAAAACAAAGAAAAAACTAATTCGATACTACCAGAATTCAAATATGGCGAATTCTAGAAATACATAAATTCAACACAATTTTGAAAAGAAAAAAAAAAGGCAAAATGCAGAAGAATTAACTTACATAAAACGTAAGTATAATGTTGGAGAGTGAAATAACGGTGAAAGTGGGAGCGCAAGTTGAATATGCAATGTATGTGATCATTTGATTGATGAATATGATTATGATGATGAATAAGCGGGAGGGTTTTAGGAGGGAACAGAAAACTAATAGTCAATATGTCAAATGTGTGTTTGGGCCTTACCCATTATACTTTGTAGAGGGTTTGGCCCAATTTGTGGGGTTTTTACATGATAGGCCCATACTTATTCGGAAAAATCAGGCAGGATACTGAATGGATTTTAAAAAATTCAGATTCCGGATTTTTAAGGAAAGTAAAATCCTGAATTTTAATTTCCCGGATTTTCGGTTTTTTCGATCCGTGTTTTTTAAGGGTATAAATGTAAGTTCTAAAGAACCAAAACCGGATTTTCAGAATTCCGGTTTTTCAGAACTGAATGGAAACCAATATTTTTAGGTTTCGAAAATCCGGTTTTCCAGAACTAAAACGAAACCAATTTTTTAGGTTCTGAAAATCCGGATTTCCGAATATCAAGATCGAAAAATTTTCGATATCCAATTTTGCACATTCTTACCAATCAGTCGTAGCTCCGCACAATCCATGTTGTTGTTTCTTTTAAGTCTTTACACTACATTAGTGCTCGTGCTGCCGTGCATTGCATAATTTAAATTAAATTATTATATAATATACATGTTTAAAATTTAATTTTTCTTTTAATTTATAACTTAATTTAATTAGAACAAAATTTTAGATGAAGCAATTTTAAACTCCCAATCTTAATGATATTTGTAAAATGATTTAGAAAGTATTGAGATGCAAAGGAAAATATGTCGTAAAACACTTAGGGTTAGTTCGGTATCGCTGTGGTTTTCTGTTTTTTGGTTTTTTATTTTTTTTAAACCATATAATATAAGTCATATAATAAAAAAAAAATCGTCAAAGTTACTGCAATCATGAAAATTATGAAAGCTGACAACAGAAAAGTGAAAACATTTTTTTCTTGTTTCTTGGTTTTGATTTTTTGTTTTAAAAAAACTGAAAAAAGAAAACAAAAAACGATGCCAAACAATTTGTTTTATTAGATTTTATTATTTTAAATATATGTTTAATAAGGAATAAAGAAGTTAGCCAAATTAATTTATGGCTTTTAGAGTAAAAAAGTTTATGTGGAAATTTTTTTTAATGAAAAAAAGTGACATGTGGTGTGGGTGGCTTATGTGGTTCTTATTTTAATGTAGTATAGATAGATGTTGTTTCGTCCAAATTAAAATTTATATAAAACAGTCTAGACCAATCGATAATAACTAAACCGAAAACCTAATGGAGTAACGGGTACTAGGTCTAAGGCCATGTTCTCCTCAACTTATTTTTGCTGATCTGAATTCATTTTTGTTGATCTGAACATATTTTTACTTATCTGAACTTATTTTTGCTGAGCTGAACTTATTTTTGCTGAAATCATTAACAATTTATTAAGGATTGAAACTGATTTTTGCTAAACTGAACTTATTTTTGCCGAACAACTTATTTTTACTGAAAATGAGTAAAAATAAGATGAGCAGAACAAGGTCTAAATGTCAAGAAGCAAACCCGAAACCAACTATAAACAAGCCTCAATAATGGATTCAAAAGGGAAACTAAGTAAAATATCCGTCACCCTATATTTCCATCAAAAACTAACTATTAATTATCGCTGGAAACCTAAATTGGAGTAAGTTATATGCCTAAATCAAGGGTTCATGATGATTAGAACGAAGAAGTCTAGAAAAATAATATCAACCCAAAAATCACATAATTAGTAAATTTCTTTGACTTCATAAAATAAAGTAATTATGAAAAACTTCCGTTAAAAATAGTAGAGTACTAGCAGCTCGATGATGACACCCCATTATAAATAGCAATCTTCAAGCTTTCATAATGAGATCTCAACAAATATTATTGGAGCAAATCAAAGTGCTCAATTTTCATAAATTACATCATTTACATGTGAGTGACTCACACATCATACCCACTTCTTAATCTCCACTATATCTTTATCATTTCATGTATGCATTTGTTCTGCAAATTTAATTTAAATTAATTACCCCTACTTAATCTTAATTAAATTAAACATATTTAAATTAATGTGCTTAATCTTATTACATTTGTTTTTCACCCCCTTGATTTGATATGCACAAATCCATTCTCCTAATTTTGTGGGTCCCCCCACCATTAACCAAAAATCAAATCATTTGCTTGTTGTGGTTTAATTTGTACTTTGTTTGGAAGGTGTTTGGTGATATTCCTCTCTACCAAGTACCAAAGTTCAAATCTTTATTAATATTAATTTATTGCAATTTTAAGTTTTTCTTAATTGTTCCACTAATGGGTTTATTTTTGTTATTATTAATTGAATTGTTGTTAGTTTTGTTGGAATTAAGCCTTTTCAATTGGTTTGGATTTTGTGATGATTTTAGAGACTTGCTGCTTTTGAACTCAATTATGCTGACTTTACTCAGATTTGAGAACTCTTTTCTTGTTTTTGTCTTTTGCATGTGGATCCAAATTTTTCGTAAGCGCCCACGTGGAAAGTTTGTCTATGTAGTTGTAGGTTAAGTATTTGATACGATTCTTATCAGCATCCTCTTATTGATTCATGTCTAGCCGCTTAAATTATTAGGTTTAAGACTTTATTGTTGCTGTTGTTGTTGATGCTGTTGTATATGACTCATAGGAGACTACGAGTTGATAAATGGTGGTAATGGTAATGGATTTGTCGGAATGTGGTAGAGTACGACGGAGTAGTAGTAGTGGTCTTTGATATTGATTTTTCCCTAGGAAATTAGTTACTAACTCATTGCTAGTTGACTTACTGTTAGTGAGTACACCTTTCAGTGTACAAAAGGCTCTAACTTGTTAGTTATATTTAACTTATAAGTGAACATTACCAGGTTTTTTTGGGTAACTAGATTTACAAGTAGTCGTTGATTTAGGATTTTGGGTTTGAAATGGTTTAACCGATATGATAATGTAAGAGGGAGAAACGGTTGAACAATTTTTCAGTGTTTCACTATCTTAAGTTCCAGAAAGGGAGTAACCTAGCCTCGTCGTGCTGTGGATGACTTGAAAGAGCTTGAGAAACGATTGGCATGCTTATTTTCTTATAGTAGTGTAGTTTTTGTTAATTCCGATCCATAAACATGTTGCTCTATTGTTCTTGTGTTAAGATTTGGCTGAAGAAATCAATAGAAAACACTAGTATTCTTACTAGATCATGAATAAGTAAATTTATGCGCCCGCTAGCTAGGTGTGATTTGACCAAGCTTATTGAATGCATTTGCTCGATCAAGATCATTTTGCTCAAACCATGATATCATAACACTTTGAATGCTATACTTTTCATTACTATCAGGCAAAGTTCTTGATAGAAAGTAGAAGATCATAGCATAACATGATAAGTTGATAACAAGCACTAGTTACTGACTTTTCTATGTAACAAATACTAATTTGCCAACTGACCAACCCTGTACAATTACTTGACCTATTCCGATAAGGTCGTCCAGTAGACAATCCACTGGATACATATTAGACCAGTATCGACGGCCAACTTCAAATTGGCTGTTGACTAATTTTACTTCATACTGTGATTTGCCTTCATATGCCCACATAAGAGACCATACTGTGGTTTTATTACAAGCTGTAGGATTAGCAGAGTACTTGGGGATCACGTTCGTGGTGGCCTTGGAGTGTGGATAGGATTAGATGTAGTTGGTGGATAATCATTTTTCTCAAAATCCATCCTACCCTCAATAAATCCTTCCTCCATCTTGCCTTCTGATATCATCTCATCCTGTTCAAAAATAGAACTTTAACTTTGTCAAAGAGAAATGAGTGTCGTACTTGTGTACATGAGATGTATATATATGCATTTACAGGTACCTGGTTCATGTTTTCCGTTGCTACAATAAACTCCTTTCCTTTATCTGGGAAATTAGTAAGCCCTGCAATTGGAACAAAAACAGTTAAACAATGATTAGCCAAGGATATATAAGCTAATCGTTAATAAGAATTGAGGCAATTATTCTGTATTTACTTGACATGGGGATGGCATTTGAGGAGATGAGGCAAGAGAAAGCCAGTATGAGCGCGAAGAGATAAAGAGCTCGAGAAGCCATTTCTAACTACTGAACTTGAGGTAGTTCACTCCGGTAGCTGTGGTACTATAGGAAGCTACACCTTGTAGATATTTATAGTGCAGAGTGCTGACTTTATGCTGAGAAGATTAAGATATGATTAGAGAGTGCACTCCTTGTTCTTACCTCAAGACTAATTAATGAGAAAAAACCGAAAAAGCAAAGGTCAGCAAAGTGGGCTCTTTGAAGGGAAAATAGACTTCTCTGATTGTTATGTTTCTATTGCGCACTTTCTGTCTCTCCTTCCTAAAGGAATTTTGTGTGGGGTTCCAAACCTTCCATCAAAGGATCATACGCATTTGGACTTGTTTTGGTGTAATGTGGTGCGGAAAGCCTGAAAGACCCTTGTGATTTATAATTATGTTAAGAAATTATTTTGGTAGTGACTTTTGTGAGTGAGGCATGTGTGATGTAATGGTGGACATTAGTTAGAAATAAAATATGTCACTGATACAGAAAGTAGAATCTGCGAGAGAAGTGGAGGGAAATGAGTATACTTCCATCATTACGGGTTATTTCTACCACACGTTTAAGGCTGTTCAGATTCTAACAAATTAAACTAGTGGAAAATTGAAAGTCAGAAGATCAAGTAGGATGCTTCAGTACTACTGTGTAAAAAATACCGCTGCTTCACCTAGTGATCTGTATGTAACCATAAACCCTTGAGCTTGCAAAGTGTTTTTCATGAAATGTTCTTAAGCTATTGCTTTCAGCTGTACTTTCGAGTTTCCTATGAAGAATCAACTATAATCATATTTAAGTGTTTAGCATGCTATGGCTTTACAAACATACACTGAAATTGCAAAGTAAAATGTGCATGTGTCATCATTTCTATTTTTCGCCTAACAAAATTCAAAATCATATTCCAAAAATAAGGTAAGTTTCAAAACCTCCATGTACCCTTGTAACTCCATCAGTAACTAGAAACTTCAACATTCCTCGAGTTACTGCATCTTGTGGTTGTGAACTGTTACCATTCTATGCTGTTATCTGTACTTTACTCTTTTTGCCTTTTTATATAAGCAAGATGATGATATGCTGACATAATTGTTAATGTTAATTGACCTTTACTGCAGGTTCAATACAAGACAAGACGCCTTTTGTCATGTTTCGGAAAATTTATGTTTTAAGCAGATGTTTTGTTATTGACAATTGATATGAAGTAAAGTTTGAATGAAACTTTTCATATAGGCTAAATGTCAAACTTTTGGAAATGATGTTATCCTTGTGGTCGGCCAGCATTAAGCATTGCGCGTGTGCTTTAGAAGCCTTACACGGTAAATGCCAACGTGCCAAAACCACCAGGTTTAAGTTTCTGCTTGAAGCACTGAGAATATCACCTTCTAAATCTTATTGCCATTTTTAATGCTATGTTGTGCAGTCAATTTGCATTATACTGTGTGCCTCTCTTTAACTTCTTTTTTATCGGATTTGTACATATATTTGTGCTAGTTTAGTTGCGATAGAAGTTTGGAACATTGGATAGATGAATGTAAGTAGAACCTGCATACTGAAAGAAGAATTCAGGGTAAAATAGTACGGAGTACTCGTGTAAATACTTTACACATGTTTGAACCAGTTTGCTTGGAGGGAAAAAATGATGACTGGTTATAGTTCAAGTTAATTGCAATTGAAGGTAAAATCACTGGCTAAAAATATATTGGCCTTTGATATATTTTTGGGATCTTTATTGAGTGGCCTTGTGAGTTCCTGAATAATATGTGGACCTGTGGTAAGAGTGTGCATGTCTTTTATAAGAGAGTGGTGCTGATTACAGATGTGGTTTCCTGGGTACTCGGAATCTTATCATAAAGTGGAGGGAGCAGTCTTCAGCTTACTTGGGGTACCACATAGTTTTCAACCAACTCAATGTGGAAGGCAGAGGACACAATAATCTTGAGTTCGTTGATTCTACTCCTTGCATTCTTTTTTACTCCGTATTTGCTATGTGGGGATGGTACACGGATTTTAAACGGTGCTAAAGTAGAGAGTAAAAAATATAAACTTACCATTTGAGGATGTAACAAATAAAAAGAGTATGACATAAAAACGAATTGGAGACTTGAGAGTATTGCATTGATCATGAAGGCGTAAAGTTGAGCAGTTGACTGCCTTTTGATGTAAATCATTGTCATTTTGAACAACACCCCCAATACAAGGGAACTTGAGTACTCCCACCTTTCATAAATTAAAAACCACATATGTTTTTAATGCCGACATAGACACCATTATTATTCGACAACCTTTTTTTTTATCTCAACTAGATCAAATTAACCTTTTCCTCGAATACTAAGTTGGTATTGTTTGGGGCTATGTAGGGAGATATAAAGTTCAACTTACTAATCTAGAAGATGACCTCTATTAGTTTATGATAACCAAAAAAAAAAAAAAATTTTGTAATTGTGTGGTCTATTACTTTTGGAAGACAAAGTTATTCCTCAATTGTTTAACTTGCTAGGATTTCTTGATACAGAACTAGAAGATTTTCAAGTTTCTCTTTCTGTCTTACTACATTTTGCAATTTGAAACAAAGCTCTTAACACTTTTGAATATCTAGACTCTGATGATATCCTTATTGAATTTAGTAGTCTATCTGATAAATAATTTAATTACTAATGGCTAGGTTCCCCTAAGCTACTTCATTTTTGTTTAGACTGATGTCGTGCTCGTTAATGATCTCATGGCTCATCAAGCCTAGGAAAAACACAGCTCCTGTTAAAAATATAAACTCTTCATGTGAAGTATGCTTTGATCTAACAAGTTGATGTTTATCACAAAAGGAATAAACCGGGCTGATAAAGAGGCATTAATATCAGTACAAGATACAAAGTAGAGTACAGAGTTTGAGGGATAAAAATAGTATTGGGGCAGCATGTGATTAGGATAAGATCGAAGTAGATTATCCAAACGATTTACTCCATGAAGTTGTATTGACTCAAGTTTTTGTTGCTACAGAAACCAGGGAAAGACTTGTGCTTGTAAGGACAGATGGAACTCATAATTCTCAATTCTCTCCCATGTGGAAATTTGATAACATATCATGATAAACACTTAAAATCTACTACTGGGTAACATATTTTTCACCTTCATGTTGGTAGCTTCTATTTCAGCAATTGGTCATCTTAGTGAATATTTAGTGGTTTACTCTGACTGTAATTTTCTGTTGGCTGTCCTGCTTATTGTGTCAAGAACTCAAGATCCTTTGGTTTTTCCTGTAACTTTCATCCTTATTGTGACTGTCAGTATCTTTTTTTTCCGTGACACTGAAATATGTATTTTCGATATTTTCCAAAGATTGAAAGTTATTAGGACCACAAGAACTGAACTTGTTTTGATTCTTAGGCGAAAGTTGGGAATCAAAGGTCTGTGTAAGCTGAGACTCGAGAGGTAGGAACAATGGCATAATAGAACCACTTTTCTAGGAGTTTCCTCAGATTATTTCCAACATGTAGAGTCCCCTTTACGCTTCACTGTATCTGAACGTAGTCTAACAGATGCGATTATTTCCAAACATATTGCAGCCTATTTAAGTATCTTCTCAGCTTTCAATCAAGGTTAGCGTAGATGGTTTGAAAGGTAGGACATGCTTGCTGACTTAAAATTCACTAATATGAGCTTTATGATGGGTAATTGTACAATTGATATGGTTACTTGGTTGGCTAGTGTTGAATAGCTTTAGAGCTGATGGCACTATAAGTTACCAACTCTGGAGCCTAAATTAATATTATGTGGTCAATATGTATGTTGCAAATGGTTTCCAAAACAATAAGATCGAGTATGGCTGTGTGAATACTTATTAAAGCCTCAAAATTACCCAGGGATAGATAAAATTTCATAAGAAGGGCAAAAAGTCTTAATGTTGGACACTGTTTGGGTATGCATGTTAGGATCTGCCTTTTGGCATATTTGGTGTCGTCGGAGTGATGCTAAGGTATGTTTTCCTCATTGACTAGCTCTACAACAAGAGCTGAAGAGCATCGCTCCAAGTCCAAAGACATCTTATTAATACTAATTGAGAGGGGTAGGAAGTTAGATTCATCCTTCTGAATGATTTCTTGGTTGAAAAGGCACTAAGACATGCTTAGTGGCCTTGCATGTTGATTCTTGAGCGTGACCCGACGTTATTTAATTACTTAATCTTTTATCCCTTTGAGTTTATGGTATATCCTTTTCTAGCTTAGTGGCTATGGTAGATTTGAGGCTTTAGAGGAGTTTGGGGGAGTTGAAACCCTTGTGGATGGGGGCGTTACAAAGGAAAATCAGTAGCACATATGTTACTTTCCTTTAAGAAATCCGCTGACAAAGGGAAAGTAGGAGACCAATTTCTTATCTCTTATAGAAATCAGTCAACAAAAGTACTAGATTGTTTCCTAATCTTGATGTTGCTTTTGTCAATTGGAGTGAAAATTAGTACTACAAAAAGCTGATACTCCTTTCGTCTCATTATCTTTGCCCCATTTTCTATTTTTGTTTGTCTCAAAAGTTTTCATCTATTTCCTTATTTAGTAAACTTTTCAAACTACCCATCCAGAATCCACTTTCTCTAACTAAGCGTTGGTTTGTATGCAAAAGGATCATTTAGTAAAGATGGGACGGAGGGAAAATTTTTCGCCCTTGAATTTCTCTTTATTTAGTGTATTCATGCTGAATAACTTTATCATGAAGCACTACTTAAGAATTCAGAGCTCAGAAGAAAATTCTTGCACATGGTTAGCTCAAAAACACATAAACTATGTCATTCTAGCCTAATTTGTGAACCTCATCTTATTGACATCATATTATATATGTCATCTCATGACATCCTTCATCAATATGTCATCCTCTTAAGATGTCTGAAAAACAATTTAATCGACGAGTTAGGCAGAGCTACTTTCCTGTGGCCTTTAATCTGCTGAAAAGAGTGTTTCTCTTTTCCATGGCCTTTAATCTGTTTCCAGAAATGTACCATGTATAGTTAGTCTCAAAGTTGTCATACATAAACAAAAATGTGCGTTTGATTAATTAGATTTTGGAAGGTTTTGTGACCTAACTTTGTTTTGACTTTTTGCTTGAGTTATTTTACAATTGAAACTAACACCTATGCCTTAATGAAACAAACAGGTTACTCTTTGGCAATAAAATGGCTAAGATTTGAAAGGGACTTCAAAGAAAAGGTATTTGATTATTTACCTAAACTTAAGACTCATTATTCTCTGCCTAACATTTTAATTTTGTGGTCATTTAGGACTTGTAATTATGAATGTTTAGTCATGCTCATGTTTGTTTTGTCACAATATGTAATTAGATTGGTTTGTCAAAACAGTAAGTTTTCGCAACCTTTCTCATCTTCTTGTGTTCCTTGTGCTACGCGTATCTTTGTTTTTAGCTAATGTTTTAGAATTTTTTGTTCTTTTTTTAAAGTTTTTTAAGGCCACAAATTTAGCTGTTTCTTTGACAGTGGCAAGAGAATTGATTGAGTACCAGCCACAACAATTTTATAATATGATAGAATTAAACTTCTATAAAAAAAAAAATAAAAAAAAATGCCTTACAAAATGCATAGGCGGCCAATATACTAATCGATTTTTATTGACTTTTGCCGATCATATTATTTTTGTTTGTTTTTTGGCTACGAACTATTTTTTTTATTTTTATTAATACATATTATGGGTTGAAGAAAACAAATTGTTTGTCTTTTAGGTTGAGGAAAGAAAATTATGACTCACTAAAATGAAGTGTTTTCTCCCCTCGTTTTCAAGCATTTAAAACTTCAATATCATCATTATCTGAAATGAAAACGAAATTATTTAAGCATAAATCAATCTACCTTTTTAATTTTCAATAATTTAATACCTATTGAATTTTTTGAAACTAAAATAGAGGTCATATCCATGTGACTATGTTGTGGTAAGAAAAGTGATATGATGGAGTCTATTCCCAAAAGCCAACATCGAAGGCTAACTCGCAGTTTTTTGGGGATCTGGGGTCCCAAAAAATGTTGCCAAAAAATTTACAATGGTGCTCATATGGTCTGAAGAGGTCCCCCAAGCAACTTGTAAGGGTTTGAAAGGTCATAATATGATCCCATGAGAGTGAAAAACTACTATGTTTCCTTTTTCAATAGTCCTCGGAAAAAGGGAAGATAACAAGGTTTTAGAAGCCGAAATCGAGCATGGAACTTCCATGGGTCACCTTCAACACATGGTAAAAAAAAATAGGGCGAAAACAAGACGGAACCCGCGACAGCCCTTTGGAAGCCGAAAACAAAGGCTATAATTCACAGTTTTTAGGGGTTTTGGGGTCCAAAAAAAAGTTGCCGAAAAATTTACGTGGTGCTCTTATGGTCAAAAGAAAGCCCCAAGCAACTTGTAGGACTTCAACATGTCAGAATATGGTTCTGGTAGAGCGTAAAACAATTATGTTCTTTTTTTGGTAATCCTATGAAGAGGGAAGATAACGAGGTTTTAGATTATGAAATCGAGTGTGAAACGTCCTATGGTCACCTACAACATGTATTAAAAAGATGAGGCGAAAACAAGATGGAGCCTAGGACATCCCTTCACAAACCGAAACTGAAGGCTGTAACTCAAAGATTTTGGAGAATTCAGGGTCTCGGGAAAAAATTTTGCCGAAAATTTTACATGGTGCTCGTATGGTTAAAAGAGATCCCCGGGATTCGAAAAGTCATTATACGAATCCTGGGAGATAACTAGGTTTTAGAGGTCGAAATCGAGTGTGGGTCGTCCTTAGGTCACCTACAACACGTCGTAAAAAAAATGGACCAAAAACAAGACGGAAGCCGAAGCTGAAAAAGAAGGTTATAATTCATTTTTGGGGTTTCGGACCCCCCCCCCCCCCCCCCCCCCCCCCAACAAAATAAAAAAACANCCTTCAAAAAAAAAGTAGCCATTTACATGGTGCTCCTGTGGACAAAACAAGGCCCCAAGCAAGCAAAGCCGAGAGGTAAGGTTTTATTAGCCCAAACCGAGCATAAAAGCGTCCTAGGGTCACTTACAACACGTGGTAAAACCGAGCAAAAACAAGACGGGGCCTAGGACTATAACCCTCAGGATGCTAAAAATGAAGGCTATAACTCACAATATTCACAATTTTTTTACAGATCCATATCTCGAAAAAAAGTTGCCAAAAATATAACATGGTGATTCTATGGTCACAAGAGAGCTCTCAAGCAACTTGTAGCGGTTCAAAAGGTCATAATATGATCCCAGGAGAATGAAAGACAGTTAAGTTCCCTTTTCTAATCTTTTGAATTGGGATGATAACAAGGTTTTAGAGGCCTAAATCAAGCGTGGGACATCTGTGGGTCTCCTACTACATGTGGTAAAAAAAGAGGCAAAAACAAGGTGAAGCCTGAGACAAACCTTAGGAAGTCGAAAACAAAGGTTGTAAAGCATTGTTTTATGGGTTTTGGGGTCCTAAAAAAACTGTTGTCAATTATATTATATGGTGCTTATGTGGTCAAAAGAGGGCCCCCGAGAAAATTCTAAGGGTTTGAAAGATCATAATACGGTCCTGGAAAAGCAAAAAGGTGAAAAAACAGTTATGTTTCCTTTTTCGATAATTCTCTGAAGAGGGAAGACAAAAAGGTTCAAAAGCTTCTAATAAGCGACTAAGTACCAAAAAGAGCTTTAGTGACTAGATACCTTATTAAAGGAGAACAAAATTTCATACATCCAAAGGCTCGGTAGAGTCAAGTATCGTAGACACGCCGGGAACGAAATCCTGAATATATGATGGAAAATTGACGTAGGTTGGTAGACTCTGAAAAGAAGGCTAGTCGATAGGCGATGGGGTGAAGAGTTTTCTAGAGTAGATGCGGCGAGGGATTCAAAGGGGGCTTCAATGTAGCAGGCTGCTACGGATAGGCGGTAGTGGTAATTCAGGTTCTTTCTCTTCCCATCTTGAAATGCGGAGTTCAAATGATTGTTGAATAGTCAAGTGAAATAAAAAGTAAAATACAAAGTGATAGAGAAATAAAAGAACTTCAAGTAACCAAGAATACTAATTTTGTTGTTGAAATAATATATACGGTGAATATGATCATAAGATACAACTTAAAATTATTGTGTTCATAATATAGTCCAGTTAATGAAGTCATACCATTTCTTGTCACTTTGTTAGAACGTAAACTCACAGTGTCATGCTAAAAGTTTGCGGTAAAAAGTTACAGTTTTTGAGTAAAAAAATTATGTTGCGTCAACTTATTAAACGCCATACACAATCCCAACAAATGAAGAGAAGGGGTAGGAGGGGGCCGAAGAGGTGGAAGAAAAAGGTGAAAGTATTTTTTGCATGCCAGGAGGATTGGGCCACTACTTGAAATAGTGAGGACAAGAAAAAAGGCTAAATAAGATTTAGGAAATGAGAGGAGGAAGGAAAAAAAAAAAAAAAAAGGTATGCTGACATGGGCAAAAAAAAGGTAAGGAAAGTAGCACTTTCCCCTGCTTTCTTTGTCAAAATGTGGAATCAAAAACTCTTCTCTTAAAGCATTTAAAGATCTTCTCCTAACACCCCCACATTTATTTGTGGCTCTCAATCTCTCTTCTTCTTTGATGACTTGGCATTTCACCTTCAAATCCACCCCACAATCTCCAATTCCTATATATTCTCTAGTCCCACCTCACAGCAGCTGATCATCCTCAGAGTTTGTGAGAATTAACAAAAAAAAAAAAACAAACAAACAAACAAAAACAAAACAAAACACAGAATTCTCTTTTTAATACCAAGATAAAAAATTTTAAGTGTATTTATTTTTGTTAACTGTTCTTAAAAAAAAAATGTCAGAGATAAAGTGTGATCCTTCTATAAAGCTTTTTGGGAAGATGATTCAACCTGTTTCAGCTTCTAATGATGATTTGGTTGTTACCTCCTCGAAAATTGAGCCTTCTACTGCAGTTGTTTCTGTTGTTAGAGATGATATTGTTTCTGATACTGAATGTACTTCTTCTACTCAGAATCTTCCTTGCTCAAACCATGATGAAAATGAGGTTTGATTTCTTTTCAAATTTCATTACTTTAGTGATTGTAATTTGTAATTCTGAGAGTTACCCTTTTGTTAAATTTTAGGAATTTGTTATGGGTTGTTCTTTGTTTTCCTTAATTTGATTGATTCTGTGATTTATTTAATGTTAAGTTTCATGAATTTTGGTGATTAGTATAATTACTCTGTTCTTAGCTCAGGAGTTAATTATGACAGCTTTGAATAATCCCTTATTATCATCTCTTTATTCATTATAATTGATATAAAGATAAACTGATGTTCATACCTTGATTTTGGTTTTTGAGAATCTAAAATTTTTAGGCTACCCTTAATCCAAAGTGTTTTTTTTAATAATATTGGTTGAATTGTGTGAGCAAATGAAGATTTGATCTTCAATCTTTTTTACCTACTGAACAAAACAAAGAACTGTTGCTGAACTAAACTGAAGCTGAACTCGAAACCGTTGCGGAAATACTTGTGAATCTGCTACTTCATAATCACAACTTCATTCATTCAATTCAATTTCGGTTTCTTTTTACCTTATTTGCATCCTTAAGTTATGTTTCTTCTACAATTTAATCCAGTTCATTTATTGAGACAAGCAAGTTAGATTTCAGGTTTTGCTGTAGTTTATTACTAAAGCTAGTTCTGATCATGTTGACATTAATTATCGTTGAATCCTTTGTTCCTTTTTTTCCTGCCGCTTCCTTTTTCGGTTTTTTATAACAGTTTCTTTGGCTATTTTAGCCATGTCATATCTTCATGTAGTTTGGGTATGTTTAATAATTGAGCATATATTACTCTTTTCCTTCTACTTGTATATGCATTTGTGCAAATGAAGTTGGACAAATCTAATGTTTGTGATGCTGTAATTTGGATTTGAACCTATATACTCCATATCTGGCCTGTGATTCTGCTGCAGTATTATGATGAAATTTTCTAATTAGGTGTCTTTTAAATTTGGTAAGTGCGTACATGTATCTAATTGTTTCTTTTCTGTTTGATACAGAAAATGGCAACAGACGAAGCAGGGGACACTAAGCAAGAGGGGGAACCATCTTCAAATTCAGCTTTAGAAGAGCCTAAAACACCAACTAGCCCTCCTTCAACCAATACCGAAAACCTAGAAAGTATTACCAAAGACAAAAATGGCTCATCCCAAGACCTTCCTAAGAAAAATCACAATCAAAGTGATCAAGCAAGTAGTAACTCTGACTCACCAGATCAAAACCCTTTGAAAAAACCTGATAAAATCCTCCCTTGTGCTAGATGTAATAGCATGGACACAAAATTCTGTTACTTTAACAACTACAATGTTAACCAACCACGCCACTTCTGTAAAAACTGCCAAAGGTACTGGACTGCTGGCGGCTCCATGAGGAATGTTCCTGTGGGTGCTGGTAGGCGGAAGAGCAAGAGTTGCTCGGCTTCTCAACCTCGTCATCTAGTGATCCCAGGATCTTCTGATGGGCTAGTCCACCATGTGATGAGGCCTGATGGATCAATACTTGCCTTTGGCATGGATCCGTCGCACCCTAATCAACCAGACGCCTCAATGTTGAAGGTTGGAGTAGGACCTCAGAATTTTGTCCCAAATGGATTTTTCATGTCAGAAAATGACAGCAGAACCTCAAATTCTAGTTCTGTTACTGTTGAGAAGGGAGGAAATTGTAACGGAGTGATGGAAAATTGTCAGACTGTTCCATGTTTTCCTTACAGTTGGAACCCAATGACTTGGCAACCAGGGTTTCCCATGCCATTTTACTCAACAACATCACCTCATTGGGGTGAAGCTAGACCTTGCAATCTGCAATGGATACCAAATCCATCAATGAACTCTGATCAATCTTCTACAAGCTCATGTAGTCCTAGTTCAACTTCCCTAGGAAAACGCGCCAGGGACGCGACTGTGTTGATGGCCTCCAATTCCGACAAAAAGGAGTCTTCGGAAGCAAGAGAATTGCGGAGTTCAAGAGTTTTAGTACCAAAGAAGATGAGGTTTGTTGATCCTTCAGAGGCTGCTAAAAGCTCGATATGCACCACTCTTGGGGTCAAAAACAATAATGTTAGTTCTACTGCAAGCAGGACAGTGGCCTTATTTGGAGAGCTACAACAACCTAAGTCCGGTGTTAATTATGATAGGGCAACTAGCAACATTATTTCGGGTGTTGAAGCATCATCTATGGTTTTGCAAGCGAATCCTGCTGCATTCTCAAGGTCCCTGGCATTTCATGAAATTGCACAATGATAAGCTGTTAAGAAAAGATTGAATTATTAGGTATAATCTTAGCTAAGAGTGGAGTTGGTGCCTTAAAAAAATTTTAGTGACTTTGTGCATGCATGTATGCCGAAGAAGCTGCACCAATTAGTGGAGGCAAAGAATAGAACTAAACTAGTACTCTGGCTAATTGGCTTCTCATTAACTAACCTAAGAGAAGCCTCACCCCTCCCTCTTGTTCCTCCATTCTACAAACTACACCTGAGCTTGTGTAATTGTGCATATATATCTACTGAGTTTTTTCTTCATCCCATGTTGTACTTCTTTCGTCCCTCAATGTGGGGGTAAAATTTAAATACGATTTGCGATAATTGTTAACAAACATTTGGAACAAAGGGAGAAAATTGTAAATGTGATTGGAGATAATGAGTAGTTTCTTATTGAGCAAACATATGGAGATTATGGCCAAGTTCTATTGTAGTACATGTCTTACGCTTTTACTATCTTAAGCCCTGTAATTTTGGACTGAAACGTAGCTGAATTGAAATGAGTTGTACTAAATTAAAATAAACTGAAGTGGACTGAAATGAAGTAATGATTATAAATTTATAATGAAAATAAGTTGAACTTAACTGAATAGAGTTGAAATGAATTGAATTGAATTGAATTGAACTGAAGTGTCAAAAGCTTCAGTATAAAAGAACAGGGCCTAAGTTAAATTTTACAATTTTTGACCAATAATAGCTAATACTACATACAATTTTAGTTATTCAATTGTTAAACTAAGTCTCAATATTATGAAAGATTTGTGTTTGATTGAATTTTGATTATTTTATTATATTGTAACGCATCAAACATTAATAATTTCATGAAGCAACAATGTTTTTGGTCTAGAATCCTACCACCATTATTATTAATGTTGCAGAAATAACATTAAAACAAAGATTACATTAAAGAGTATTGTCTTCATATATAGAATGATACAAGTGTGTAGTCTAAAAGATGCAAAGATAAAAGAATATGTTATTATACACCTATATTATTTGCACCACAAGTTAACAGCCTTTTTCATATTTTAAAAAGTGGGTTTTCTTTGAGTACGTGTGAAAAAAGAAATTGAATTTCAAAATCTTTTTATTGGATGGCTATGAATGATTCGATTGTCCTGACTCCTAGTTGTATCACATTCGCAACAGTTGTACCGAGTATTAGATTTTGGGAGTACAATTTAATAGCAATTTCTGTATTTTATTATTTTCTTTTTAGTGCACTATATTCAATTCAAATGTCACAAGCAAAAGAAAAAGGGAGAAAGGAGAAAAAAAAGAAGCAATATTGATTTTACATTTCCCTTGGATGCCCTTCCCCTTGGGGTGTTTTTTCCAGGGCATTTTTTCTTTAAATTGATTATAAGCGATTCTTGTATGTGGCCGGTTATATGTATGTGAGGCATGCGTAGTTTCGAATTGGTAGATGTAAATTTTTCACTAATTGGTCAATACAGTAAATATAGGCAATTTTGAAGGGCACTAATAGTATATGTATAAAATACAATGTATACTTTTGCCATTTATATTTGTATACTTCTCATATATTAACCCTTAAAGCTGAATATATTTACATTATTGACTTATTAGATATGAAATTTACATCTAACAATTGAAAATAGGAATTTTTCTATGTATTATGTGGCCACTCTTTTACATAAGATGATAGAGTATAAAACCAATTCTTGAGCCTGAACCATCAGCTTAAGCTTTTGGTTGAGATGGTCCTCTAATATGGTATCAAAGCCAACGTGACACAAAGGTCACGGGTTAGAATCTCATCCACCCTTCCCGTCCAATGGGCTCTCGTGCGAGGGGGCGTGATAGAGTATAAAACTAATTCTTAAGCCTCAACCATTAGGTTAAGCTTTTGGTTGAGATGATCCTATAATATAAGAAATATACGAGCAACTCATGTTACTAATACAAGACCATATTTGTCATTAAATTTTCAGCTCAAGTGCAACTAAAAGTTTCAAGTGTCAATTTGCTCCAAATTTATACTCCCTCTGTTTTTATTTGTTGATTGCGTTTGGTTCATGCGCAAAGATTAAGAATTTAGTTAGTAGGGTATATTCTTAGTTGTAAAGTGGGAAAAAATAATAAAAGTTGTACTTAAAATTTGTAGTGTAGTGATGTTTTTTTTCCTTTAACTTTTAAGTTGTACTTGAAATTTGTAGTGTAATGATGTCATTTTTTCTTTTACTCTTTTACCATTTTGTAAGTGTAGAAATGAACAAGAATATTAAGGGTAAACTTGTCCAAACACACACACACACACACATATATATATATATATA